>JARBWK010000011.1:54839742-55301517 GCA_030556195.1 Anolis apletophallus | reverse complement strand
GGCCGCTCCCCCTTGATCAGGAGTAGTCGCCCAGGCCGCGCCCGCCGTTCCTTCCATCAGCGTGTAGATGAAGCCCACCTGGGCTCGATCCGTGGCGAACTCAAGGGCAGTTCCAGGTACATTTCCACTTTTGCCAATGAACATCCCTTGGGCTGGGTTACCCCAGCGTGCGGGCAGTCACTGAGGGTGGCGGCCAGCCCGGGTTAAGTAGCTCTCCCTGCTTCTTGCTGCAACGCGACAGCAGGCATCAGTCAGCTGGGCCATGGCGCCGGCTGGCCTTTGCACTTCTTTTTGACCGTCCCGTGATGTGAAAAAGGGGTTCTTGGAGTACCTCGGCCAACTGTCACGATGCTGGGACTTAGCGAGCCCCTTAATCACACACAGAGACGATATTCAGCTAACTTCCTTTATCTGTATCTGTATACATTTATAAAACGAATGTTTGTTGTGTGTATGTGTGTATGTGTGTGTATGTATGGCGGAGGCGGAAGGCGGATATGGCAGCTATTTGCATAAAGTCCTTTGATTGGACAGCTCGCCACTCCAAAATTCTAAGGCACCAGACAGAGGGCATTGATAGCCACTGATTAGCCAGCAACCCAGAATCAGGCCTCTACATTTAAACAACAGGATTTCTTCCCACTGAGGGAAAAAGCCAGCAACCCAAATCAGGCCTCTACATTCAAACAACAGGATTTCTTCCCACTGAGGGGAAAAAAAGCCAGCAACCCAGAATCAGGCCTTTACATTCAAACAACAGGATTTCTTCCCACTGAGGGGAAAAAAAGCCAGCAACAGAATCCAGGCCTTTACATTCAAACAACAGGATTTCTTCCCACTGAGGGAAAAAAGCCAGCAACCCAGAATCCAGGCCTTAACATTCAAACAGCAGGATTTCTTCCCACTGAGGGAAAAAAAAGCCCAACAACCCAGAATCAGGCCTTAACATTCAAACAACAGGATTTCTTCCCACTGAGGGGAAAAAAGCCAGCAACCCAGAATCCAGGCCTTTACATTCAAACAACAGGATTTCTTCCCACTGAGGGGAAAAAAGCCAGCAACAAACAACAGGATTTCTTCCCACTGAGGGGAAAAAGCCAGCAACCCAGAATCCAGGCCTTAACATTCAAACAACAGAATTTCTTCCCACTGAGGGAAAAAAGCCAGCAACCCAGAATCAGGCCTTTACATTCAAACAACAGGATTTCTTCCCACTGAGGCGAAAAAAAGCCAGCAACCCAGAATCCATTCCATGCAGGCCTTTTCCATTTTTTTTACTCCTTTCTGTTTTACAGCGGTATACTTTCACAGGCCAGGGGCGGATATGCGGCAGCCACTTTCACAGCCAGGGCGGATATGTGGCAGCCACTTTCACAGGCCAGGGCGGATATGTGGCAGCCACTTTCACAGGCCACAGCGACCAGTGCGGGTGATGGACCTGCACCAAACTTGGTACACATAACCCCCCCCTATGACATGACTCACGTATTATGGGATTTGTAGTACTTTCCAAGACTTTGGTTCCCACAGACCACTGAGGCCACCAAAAGGACCAATACAGACCACACTCAGCACACACAGCCCCCATGACCCACTCTACGTCCTGGTGCAGTTCGGAGGAGGGTGGGCCATGGATGATGGGACTTGAAGTGCCTCTACTCACTTCCAAAGTCCGCTGCAACCCTCATCCAATCACTGATCGAGACCAAACTTGCCATACATAACCCCCATGACTGCCTTCACGTCCTGGTGAGGTTTGGGGTGGACTGACAATGGATGATGGGATTTGTAGTACTTTTACACCCCTCTGTTCCCACAGACCACTGTGGCCCCCAGCAAACACCGAGAAAGTCCACACTTGGCACACAGAGCCCCAGTGACCCACTCTACATCCTACTGAAGTTTGGAGGGGGACAGAACATGGGTGATGGGACTTGCAGTACCTTCCCTCACTTCCCAATCCTGCTACAAACCTAATCCAATGACTGATCAACACCAAATCTGGCACACAGAGCCCTCATGACCCACTCTACAGCCTGGTGCAGTTTACTGTGAGACGGACCACGGATGATGGGACTTGAAGTACCTTCACTCACTTCCGAAAAACAATGCATCCCTCATCCATTCACCAATACAGACCAAACTTAGCACACAGAGCCCCCATGACCCAATCTACATCCTACTACACTTTGGGGGACGGGACACACAGAGATGATGGGATTTGCACTACCTTTAGTAATTTCATGATACCACTGCAACTCCCAATAATGATGGATCAAGACTAAACTTGGCACACAGAGCCCCCGTGACCCACTCTACATCCTGCTGCACTTCTCAAATGACCCGGGCAGGGCCGGGTCCCCAAGCTAGTTGAAGACTAAAAACAGTAGAAAAGGTAATTGTCCAAAATGCAAAAGCAATCAAAGTAATCGGTATTGTCCAAAAGCAACTTGGCATGAAAGTTTCCAAGACTTGGCAAGGCACCGCTTAGCAAAAGCAAATCAGTTCTCAGCAAATCAGTTCTCACGGATCCTCTACTTAATCTTCATGGCGAGGACCCCGGCGCTAGGCTTCTCCTTCTCCAATCTGTGGTGCGGGACCTCGGTCTGTCTAGGCTATGAAACCAACCCCTCCTGCTAGACTCGATGTTCCGTCTCCTATCAAAGGATCGCCCTTGCCTCCCAGCACCTGGGTCTCTATCTCCATGAGAGTCAAACTCCCTATCTACTTCCCAGCTATCCTCCTCCAGGTCTTCATGCATTCTTTCTTGCGATCCTCGCCCCCCCCCCCCCGGCCATTCATACGCGTCACTATCACTGCTTTCAGTTTGCACCTGGCTTTCCATCTCCTCGTGGGATCAGGCCAGCCTTCATGCCAGGCTAGGCTCTCTGTGGGAGAAGAAGGCCCAGCTATGGCAAAATCTCCTTCTTCCAGCCCCTCTAAATCCTCTTCAGAATCTATCTCAGCTGCTGCTGGCTCTAATGCAAGTGGGACCCCTGGCGCTGTCCCATGCCCCCCAGGCACAAACGAGAACTGGGTTGCTACAGATAGCTTGCTCATAAACATCTTTGAATTGTTTATAAGCTAATCTCGAGGTTCCGTCATGGAGATCTCGCCACACATCCTCTAGCCGTCTCTTTTCCCTTTTCATCGTCCGTAGTTCTTCCGTGAACCACGGTGAACGATTTACTCGGGGTCTGAAAGGGCGTCTGGGGGAGATTTCATCTAGAGCATTAGAGAGTCTGATATTCCATGACTCTACTTGCTCCTCGACTGAATCGCTGGTAGGCTCCAAGTCCCTCAGAGCATTCAGGAACCTTGTGGGTTCCATAAGTCTCATTGGGCAAACCAGAATCGGTTCGGCACCCTTACCGGGGGGAATGACAACCTCTAGCCGGACTTCCAGGACACAGTGGTCCGACCATGGTACCTCTATTACAGAGGTTAGGATCACTTGGATTCCAACCGCGAAGATCAAGTCCAGGGTGTGTCCAGCCTGATGGGTGGGCCCAGTTCTACAGAGTGAGAGTCCTAGTGTCTCCATGGAGGACACCAGGTCTTCAGCTACTACTGAAAAAGAGGTGGTGTCGGTGTGGACATTGAAGTCCCCCAGAACAATAAGTCTAGGAAACCGCAATGCCCACTCCGAGACCATGTCAAGCAACCTCGGTAGACTCTCTGCTGGTGCATTGGGTGCACGGTACACGAGCAGAAAGGCTACACTCTCCTGTTAATCCCACACAAGGCGTACACTCTAATCCTGGGATATTCGTGGTCGGAACCGTCCTGAAACTAAAATTGTCTCGGCCGAGGATCGCCACTCCCCCCCCCCCCGGGGTCTCCCTGTCCACGTCTGGTAACTTGTAATATACCCCGGAGATGACAACTCATGCATGAGAACCTCATCACCTTCCTGCAATCAAGTTTCTGTGATGTCAACATTTCTATCCACGGATGGTCATGATCTTATTTCGCACGGATCTAGCATTCACTAGTACCAGAGTTGGAGGAGAGATATTTGGACACCTACCAACAGTGTGTCTGGGGATAGCACGCAGGTCAGAAGGGGGTCGAGTCTTCATCCGAATCCACCTCCTTCTTTCATTTGGCCTTAGGCTATCGCTAACTCTACCCCTCCCCGAGATCACCATTATTCCCTGCCCTTGGTCTCTATCCGTGGATGGAATATTTACGTATCTGTCCTGTGACCCACCTCCTGAAAAGGAGGAGGAATGTAATTAGACTCACCATGGCCATTCTCTACCTCTTCCGCACATACAAGGATTGGAATTGCAGTTGCCTCAAGGCATCCCCAGGTACTCTCCTTTAATTGGCTTAGTCTTATCCGAATTGAAAGGGGCTCAGGATCCGGGCCTAATTTGGGGGTGGAGCCGATGCCCTTCCCTGCATTTATAGGGCAAACCACATTTGTAGATAAGGGAGTGGTAACCTTACTACAACTCCAACTGGAGAAACCCAAACCCCAAAAGGTCCTTGTCCTGTAACACCTCTTTTTTCTCTTCCCACAAGTCTCAAACTGAAAGCCAGAGTTATCCCCGTTCCTTCCAATGTCTTGTGGGTTCTTTTCCGCTCTTTGTGGGTCTAGATGATCTTGTGGAACCCCCTCCTCTCTCCCTCCATTTGTTATCATTTTGGAACCCAGTTCTTTCCGTTCCTGCTCCACCAGCATTGTTGGTAGCGCTGGCAGAGCTTCTGCTTCTGAAGGCTGGGAGGGTAGGAGGGGAGCGTCCAAGTTCCCGCGAGAGACGCTGGTGAGGTCGAGAGGCGAAGACATTCTTTTCCGAAGAGTCTGACAGCATCCTTTCCGTCTCCACACAGACTCCCCCTGCTGTTCCTCCAGAGGTTGGAAGGGAGGAGGGAGAGCATCTGGGCTCTCGCAGTTAGAGTCAGAGTAGCCTGCGCAGAAGGCCTTCTTGCTGTTCTTCAGGAGGCTGAGAGTCATGCGTGGTTTCAAGGCCATCCGCCATGTTGATGGCTTCTAGCTTCTGGCTCACTGCCAAAGACAGGGAGGGACGCCTCGCACGATACCTCTCCGGTTGTCTCAGCACCTCAGAGATGTCAAAACTCGGGACGTCCAGCTCGTCACGTTGGGGACCCCTCTGCGACGATCCTCCAGGCGGTTACACAACCCGCCCTCAATCCACCGACCATGGGCAGGCAGTCAGGTCAAATCCGGCGCAGACGAGGGGGCAGCTCTTTCCAAAAAGGCAGCCCACCAATGCCGATAGACCATCTTCCTGACTCTGAGTTGCACTTCTGAGTGGCTTGGAAGATGCCACTATCGCTGCACCAGGCCACTCCATGGCTTCCTCGTCCGCCTCAGCGCCTCCAAATAAGTCGAGGGCAGTCTCTGGGGATGTCATAACTGTAACGACTCTCCAACACTCGGTAAGGATCACGCGTAGATTGAAGCACGGTCCAACACGATTTTATTGCAGGTACGACACATGTGAAGCAAAAGCACCGGCCCGCCACCCAAACACACCTTATATACCCCGAGCCCCCTCCCATTGCCCATGCAATGTCCAAGCAGGGTTGCACCATATCCGGGTGAGTCAGCATGTCCCACAGTCCGAAGGGATGTGACCTCATGGGTCCATGAATCAGCATTATGAGTCCAATTGTCCAATGTCCAGGCTCGGAGGAGTTTACCTCACTTCCCTCCGCAGCCCCGCACACACCTGGAAGTTACATCACTCCCACCTGACTCAGCACAGTCTCTATGCAACTGGAGCCAAAGTCACCAAAGAACTGGGGCAAAGGTCGGTGCAATCTCATGGCAGGCTGGGAGCCTGAACTTCTCCCAAGCTCAAGTCTCCCAGCCCTGACATAACGGTCTCCTCCACCACGTCCTCCCCCTGGAAAACAAAACATCATTCAATCCGGAGGAGGAAAGGGCCCCACATACTTCTTCAAAAGACTACAGTGAAACGTGGGGTGAACCTTCCCTAAACTCTTGGGCAACAGAAGGGTATATGAGACCTTATTCACCGCTCTCTCAATTCTAAAAGGCCCAATATATTTCGGACTTAACTTCTTGGATGGATACCCCAATTTTAAATTCTGCGTAGATAACCATACCAAATCCCCCTCGCTATACTCCTCCCCTTCTTGCCTCTTCCGGTCTCCAAATAACTTGTAAGAACGCTGCGCTTTTCCCAAAGCCTCCACCACTTCCTTCCAGTCTTCTCGGGCTCGGATCTTCCATTCCACCCTCTCCTCCCCTCCCAACTCCAACAGCTGGGGCAAAGGAGCCACCTCCTGACCATAGACTACCTCAAAGGGAGACCTCCCGGTGGAAGAATGCACAGAGCTGTTATAAGCCATCTCAGCATAAGACAATAGATCGGACCAATTATTTTGCTCCTTATTGCTGAAAATACGTAAATAAGCCCCTAACGATTTTTGCGCTCTCTCCACACCCCCATTGCAGCAAGGATGATAAGAGGTCGTAAGACGCCTCTGAGCCCCCAACACCTCCAAAAACCGCTCCCAAAATTGAGCAGTAAATTGAACTCCACGATCACTTAAAACCTGCTCCGGGCACCCATGCAATCGGTACACATGCTGCACATACAACTCAGCCAATCTCTCTGCAGAAGGTAATCCCTTTAACGGAACAAAATGGGCCTACTTAGAAAACATATCCAGCACGGTCCAAATATACCTGTAACCCCGACTCGAGGGCAGCTCCCCCACAAAGTCAGTGCTGACATGCGTCCACGGCCTCACTGGAGTGACCACCACTTGAATCAACCCCTGCGGCTTAGCAGAGGGAACCTTATTTCTAGCACACGTCTCACAACACTCCACATATCTTTTCACCTCAGCCCTCATGCCCGGCCACCAATACCGTTTTTTCAGGGCTAAAAGAGTCTTCGTGACTCCCCAATGACCAGCAGACCTATGATCGTGATTCAACCTCAGCACTTTCTCTCTCATACTCTGAGGGACATACACCTTGCCTCCCATAATCCACAAACCATTCAACGGCTTACACTCCTTCTCATGACTCTGTAACCACACATCCCCTACATAACCCTTCTGCAATTCCAAACTCCATTCGTCTACCACGCCTTCCTCCTTCTTAACCTCATTCGCCATTTGGGATCTCGTCTGCACCGCCAGACCCCAATGCTCTCTAGCAAACATCTCTCCCGACTTATGCAATTCATTCTCTCCCACACTCGGATACCGGGACAATGCATCAGCCACCACATTCTCTTTGCCTCTTATATGCTGCAGCCTGAAATCAAACCGAGCGAAAAACTGCGCCCACCTCACCAACTTGGGAGACAACTTCTGAGGGTTCCTCAGATACTGAAGGTTCTGATGATCAGTCATCACCACAAAAGGGAAAGCAGCACCCTCTAAAAACTGCCGCCACGTTTGCAAGGCGTTCCGCTGTGAACGCCTCCTTTTCCCAGACTGGCCACTTCCTCTCATGCTCTCCAAATTTCTTAGAAAAATATGCACACGGCCTCAGTCTACCTTGATCATCCTTCTGCATTAACACTCCGCCATATGCCCAAGCAGACGCATCGCACTGCACCACAAAAGGCTTATCCACATTCGGATGCATTAACAAGGGTCCATTAGTAAAGGCTTTTTTCAACTTCACAAAAGCCTCCTGACAATCCTTCGTCCAATCCAACTTAGCACCTGGAGACTTAGTCTTCTTCGACTCACCCTTACCCTTGGTCTTTAATAACTCAGTGAGCGGGAGGGTTATCGCTGAAAACTCCGATATAAAAGTGCGATAAAAATTGGCTAACCCTAAGAAAGCCTGTAGCTGCCTACGGGTTTGCGGAGCCTCCCAATTCAGCACATCATCTACCTTAGCCGGATCCATCGCAACACCACTCTCACTAATCCTATATCCTAAGAAATCAATCTGATTTTTGCCAAATTCGCACTTATTCAACTTCACATACAGACTCGCCTGTCGCAGTCTCTCTAACACCTCTCTCACCAGACGAACATGCTCATCTCTAGTATGCGTCACAATCACAATATCATCCAGGTATACAAACACCCCTTTATACAAAAGGGGGTGCAACACCTCATTAATCAATTGCATGAAAATACCTGGAGCGCCCGCTAATCCGAATGGCATTACGGCCCATTCGTATAGCCCGAGGGGGCAGGAAAAGGCAGTCTTCCATTGATCGCTCCTCTTCACCCTCACCATATGAAACGCGTCAATTAAATCCAACTTGGTAAAAACTTACCACCTCCTAACTGACCCAACAAATCCTTGATTAATGGTAAAGGGTAACAGTTGTTAGTACTAACAGCATTCAAACCTCTATAATCTATACACAACCGCAACCTACCATCCTTCTTTTCGCGAAACAAAACTGGTGCCGCAATGGGAGAATAAACCCCTTGTTTAAATACTCATCTATTTGCTCCCTCAAAGCTTCCTTCTCCTTCACTGTCATGGCATAGATCTTTGGTTTAGGCAAGACAGCCCCTTCCTTAACCTCTATACTACACTGTACATTGCGGGGGGGGAGGCTCTGAGCCAGAATCGGGTTAAACACATCTGCATAATCCCAATACTCGACAGGCACCCCTTGCACCTCACTACTAACCTTCCCCCCCTTCATTAGGAGCATACTGTACAACCCCTGTTTTCCAATCGATCTTGGGGTTTGCCTGCTCTAGCCATGGCAACCCCAACACTACCTCATGTCCTTTAATGGGGGCCACCACAAAGTCAATATCCCCCTCCCAGGGTCCTACCCGACCTTTTAAATCTTTAGTCCCCACAGAGAACGGCCCACCCTCAATAAAGGACCCATCCAATTGAGTAAAGGTTATGGGCGTTTCCAAGGGCTTTGTCCCCCCACCCAAATCCGCTATCAACTCCGGGGACATAATGTTCTCAGAACATCCGCAGTCCACTAAAGCTTTCCTTTCCACAATCTCGTCCCCTTTATACAATCCCAAGGTGCATTGTATACTAGAGCTCACCCCAACACTCTTTTTATCATCATTGTCCACACAAGCTGCTTTAGCGGAGGCCACCTTCACTGGTTCCAGCACCTGCCTTTGCCGGCACTGGGACGCAAAATGACCGGGCTGGGAACAAATAAAACAAAGGCCTCGTCCCATCGATGGCCTTCTCGTAGTACTGGATCGGTTGTCACTGCCACGTCTAGGCTCTCCTCCTCGGAATCGCCCCTCAGCTACACCACGACCGGATCCCCTGGACCTCGCAGACTGGAAACGACGCCGCTGCACCTGGGCTAGGATCCCCTCTACGCTGCCGGCCAACTGGATCCAACCATCGACATCGCCAGGATCATCCCGATGCAGACACCACTCAAGGATCTCCTTCCGCAGGCCGTCCTTAAACAACTCAAGTAGGGTAGCTTGAGACCATTCTGCAACTTTTCCTGCCAATCCCATAAATTCTTCTGCATACTCGGTGACGGACCGGGATCCCTGGGCCAGGCAACGCAGCGCTTCCTTCGCCTTAATTCTCTCCAACGGATCCCGAAACCGATTTCTGATCGCCTGCAGAAAAGCTCTCACGGATCTCAAACACGGGTCCCGACGGTCATGGCATTGGACATACCATTCAGCTGCCCTTCCTTTGAACACCGCTCCGATGGCCCGCACTCGGCTGCTGTCGCTGGGATAAAGGTGACCGTAGTCCTCCATATGATCTTGCACCGCAGCAGCAAAAAAGGCTACCTTGCAGGCTTCACCTTCAAACTCAACCCGTAATGGTTCCTTCTTCATACGGGCCCCGAACTCTTGGGACAGCACTCCCCTCCCTTGAGGGACCTCGAGCCTGGAGACACCTCTTCCCATTCCAGCCTGTTGCATAGGGCGCCTCACCGGAACCGGACTTCCTTCTGGATGGCCACCTACGGTCCTCACTCCCGAAGGAGATCTAGGACGCTCAGCTGACGTTCCGCCATCCATCCATGAATGATAAGTGAAGTCTCCTCCTCCCGGGGCACTCCATACTGACTCTATCGGCTCTCTTCGGGACATGGCTCGAGACATCCTCCTCATAGTCTGTTCCATGGCCTCCAACTTACATTTCATCACTTCCAATTCTGACAGTGATGCAGGTTCTGTGGTCTCACTACCACACTCCGCCAGGTCCACCTGAGCTGGCCTGTCCTTCGCGTCAAAGTAAAGTTCAAGCGGTTAGCTGCAACACTAAAAGTCTTCAAAGTATAAGTTTCCAATATAATATTTATTATTTTGAATAGTTCTGTGGCATGGAAAACATATATCTATTCCCAAATGGGGATGTGGAATCGAGGAAAACTTCTCTTCAAACAATTCATAAATTCTCAGAGTCCTTATATCCGAATTAAATCATAGGTAAATATCATCACATATATGTCGGATTAAGGAACTTCTGGGGTCGACGGACGAAATATCAAAGGCCTTGCCGTTTCGCCGGGGAGACCCAGCTTCATCGGGACCCAAAATCATAATATTGTTTTGTATTCCACTTTTGGTCCGTGCATCTAAAACATAGAAATATATACAATAATATCATTAGGTACATATAATCAAAAAGCCCACCAATTGAACAGGACAACCCTTTTAGAAGGCTAACACATATAAATCACATATTACATACCATATTATCATTTTCATATATCTCAGAGTGGACGCAGCCACTGCTTCGCATAGTAGTCAACGGACAACACCCAACGCTAGAGGTCTCCGTTACATACTCTCCTCCTCCGTTCCAGGTGCAACCTACTCCAAAATCTCACTGATTGTTAGGGAATCGTTATGCCCCAGGGGTAATTCGCTTTTAAGGAATGAATCCAAAAAACTCTCTTTGGTGTAATAATCTCTTATGATCCTGGTATGGTTTGGGTGTAATCGTTTCCAATACCAGGATTTTAAAATCATTGAAATCGTGATGACGTCTATAATGGGTATATAATGGTGAGGATTCATTCTTAGTGCGAAATCTCGATTTATGTTCCTGGGCCCTCGTGCGTAAGTCCCGCCCACTTTCCCCCACGTAATATTTATGACATGGACATATTAAACAATAAATGACATTTTTGCTCCCACATGTTGCCCCTCTTTTGAATTTGTAGGTGTGTTTGCCCTCAAGGTCTGTAATTGAGTCTTGGGAAGAGATGTGTTTGCATATTGTACAATGATAACATGGTTGGGTACACCTCTTTCCACTTGCCATGTGTTGGGGAATTCTATGATCGGCATGGATCAATAATTGTTTGAGATTGGATGTTTTTCTGTGGGCGACCATTGGGGGTTTGTTTAATCCTGGGATTGAGCTAACAATGGGCCAGTACTTACGAACAATTTTAAGAATAGCTTGGGAGTGAGGGGTAAACGTTAAGGGCCATATAATACGATCACTGGGTGTTTTAGGACGGTGTTGAAGGAGGGTATTCCTGGGGATATTATGGATTTTCTTTAAAGCTTTATAGAGAATGGAGTTGGGGTATCCCTCTCTTTCAGTTGAGTTATAAGGGCCGCGGCTGACTGTTCAAAAATCTACCTCTCTAGAGCAGTTCCGCTTAAGGCGGATTAGTTGGGAAAATGGCAAGTTATGTTTTAAAGAGTGAGTATGGTGTGACTCAAAATGTAAATACGAATTTCTACTAGTAGGTTTGCAATAATTTTTTACTCTTACGGTGTTCTGTTCCCTGAAGATCGTGAGGTCTAAGAAAGTAATGGTTTGAGGACTGGTTTCAAACGTAAATTTAATAGATGGATTCCATGTGTTGAAATACCTCTTAATTTGCTCAATATCGCCCTCTCCTGACCAGATAAAGAAAACGTCGTCTATGTAACGATAATACTGCCTAATGGGTGCTGTTATATCTGAATCAGGGTATAAAAATGCATTTCAAGATCGGACATAAACAAATTAGCCACGCTGGGAGCTAGGGACAGGCCCATTGAAATTCCGCCATTTTGTAAATAAAAATCACCATCAAATGTAAAATAATTATAATCGAAGACTATGTCGATCAGTTCCATGAGGAACGATGTTGGGGGGGTGCGAGGGGAGGGGCGAGCATCCAACAATTTATATATTACAGTCCTTGCTATCCTCAAATCTATATTTGTATACAATGAAGCAATATCCGCAATTACAAACACATCATGATCATACAATGCCATTCCATCAATCTTAGAAATCAAATGTCCTGTATCTTTGATAAAGGCAGGTGATGTACTCACGAATTCTTGAAGGATGGTATCGAGGAAGATAGCAAGGGGTTGTAGCAGGGAGTTGGTCGCGGCGATAATTGGTCTTCCTGGCACCGGAAATGTCTTTTTATGAGTCTTCGGAAGAAGGTAAAATTTGGCTATGGCCGGGTGGCGATTGATAAGAGCAGTCCCCAGTTGTGCGGATATGTATCCTTTTTCTACCCCAGATTGTACTGTATGTGTGATGGTTTTCAAGTATCTGTCAGTGGGATCATTGGGAATGCGAGTATAGAATGTTGTATCAGATAATTGTCTTATTGCCTCTGCCATATAATCACTCCGATTTTGCAATACCAAAGCTCTATCTTTATCCGCAGGTTTCATAATTACAGACGGATGTTGTCCCAGTTCCCGGAGTCTCGTGATGTCCTCTCTGGATAGATTGGCATTCTGTGTGTCTTTATTATGATTTATTAGAGCCACTTCTTTGGATACAACTGTTTCAAAAATCTTTAATTTGTCGGATATCACTGGTGGAACAAACGAGCTCTTGCCTTTAAGGCGGACTGGGATTTCATCCATTTGCCGGGAAGGGTGATCCTGAAAGTATTCTTTTAACCGCATCGTTCTGTATAATGTAGCAAGATCTTTGCGTATGTTAAGTGTAGAGCATTGGGGGGTGAATACAAATGAGGTCCCTTTGTTCAAAATGTATGCGTCCCTGGCTGAGAGAGGCAGATCTGAGAGGTTAATGATTAGGTTGGAAGCTTTCTGTTTTTGGCCCGGTGAAAATTTTTCTTGGGGGGTTCCTCCGTATTGCGGGGATGTCTCAGGTCGTATCTGGAACCGGGATTGGAGGTGGTGGATCCGTCCGATAGACCTGCAGAGTCTTCTGTGCTGGCTCCGGACTGGGTGGGTTTGTCTGGGAAGCGAACCTTGCGTTGCGTGGGTCGGGTATATGGGCGAAACTGCCATCTGTATATTCGGTTGTTGGCAAAGTCTGTTTCATCACGTTTGACCTTGCCCAGTTTCTCGGTCTTCAAGTCCTGATATAATTTGTCACATTCTTGTTGAATAGCATTGAGATCCGGGAGGTTAATGGGAGGATCAATTGTAGATTTTATATTATCAATTTCTTCATTCAAAGCCGACATCTCGGCAGTCGCTTTTTGAATAATAAGAAGCATCAAATCTTTTGAACACCGGTGGACGATGTTTTTCCAGGTGGAAATGAATGTAGGATCCGTCTCATATACTCCTGGTTTAATTTGGACTCTCAGGCCTCGAGGATGATGTTGCGTTTCACATAATCCGACAGCGTCGCAATGTTGAGTTGTACTCTTATCTTTCTAAGTTCTTTATTTTCAATTGAAGCAATATGATTTGCTCGTTCGCTCCCAGACGCTGAAGTAGTGGCGTTGTCATCAAATAAAGAATATAATCTAGTAAGTTCTACTTCTTGTTCTAAATTAAATGAATCAAAAACGTTCGATTCAGCCATGTTTCAAGCGTAACTCCGAAGAGTAGCTCCAAAATGTAGAGAAGGAAGAGGAAGGGTGTCCTCCAAGCAGCGTCAAAGTAAAGTTCAAGCGGTTAGCTGCAACACTAAAAGTCTTCAAAGTATAAGTTTCCAATATAATATTTATTATTTTGAATAGTTCTGTGGCATGGAAAACATATATCTATTCCCAAATGGGGATGTGGAATCGAGGAAAACTTCTCTTCAAACAATTCATAAATTCTCAGAGTCCTTATATCCGAATTAAATCATAGGTAAATATCATCACATATATGTCGGATTAAGGAACTTCTGGGGGTCGACGGACTAAATATCAAAGGCCTTGCCGTTTCGCCGGGGAGACCCAGCTTCATCGGGACCCAAAATCATAATATTGTTTTGTATTCCACTTTTGGTCCGTGCATCTAAAACATAGAAATATATACAATAATATCATTAGGTACATATAATCAAAAAGCCCACCAATTGAACAGGACAACCCTTTTAGAAGGCTAACACATATAAATCACATATTACATACCATATTATCATTTTCATATATCTCAGAGTGGACGCAGCCACTGCTTCGCATAGTAGTCAACGGACAACACCCAACGCTAGAGGTCTCCGTTACATACTCTCCTCCTCCGTTCAGGTGCAACCTACTCCAAAATCTCACTGATTGTTAGGGAATCGTTATGCCCCAGGGGTAATTCGCTTTTAAGGGAATGAATCCAAAAAACCTCTCTTTGGTGTAATAATCTCTTATGATCCTGGTATGGTTTGGGTGTAATCGTTTCCAATACCAGGATTTTAAAATCATTGAAATCGTGATGACGTCTATAATGGGTATATAATGGTGAGGATTCATTCTTAGTGCGAAATCTCGATTTATGTTCCTGGGCCCTCGTGCGTAAGTCCCGCCCACTTTCCCCCACGTAATATTTATGACATGGACATATTAAACAATAAATGACATTTTTGCTCCCACATGTTGCCCCTCTTTTGAATTTGTAGGTGTGTTTGCCCTCAAGGTCTGTGATTGAGTCTTGGGAAGAGATGTGTTTGCATATTGTACAATGATAACATGGTTGGGTACACCTCTTTCCACTTGCCATGTGTTGGGGAATTCTATGATCGGCATGGATCAATAATTGTTTGAGATTGGATGTTTTTCTGTGGGCGACCATTGGGGGTTTGTTTAATCCTGGGATTGAGCTAACAATGGGCCAGTACTTACGAACAATTTTAAGAATAGCTTGGGAGTGAGGGGTAAACGTTAAGGGCCATATAATACGATCACTGGGTGTTTTAGGACGGTGTTGAAGGAGGGTATTCCTGGGGATATTGCGGATTTTCTTTAAAGCTTTATAGAGAATGGAGTTGGGGTATCCCCTCTCTTTCAGTTGAGTTATAAGGGCCGCGGCCGACTGTTCAAAATCTACCTCTCTAGAGCAGTTCCGCTTAAGGCGGATTAGTTGGGAAAATGGCAAGTTATGTTTTAAAGAGTGAGTATGGTGTGACTCAAAATGTAAATACGAATTTCTACTAGTGGGTTTGCAATAATTTTTCACTCTTACTTCGTGGTACTGGCCCATTGTTAGCTCAATCCCAGGATTAAACAAACCCCAATGGTCGCCCACAGAAAACATCCAATCTCAAACAATTATTGATCCATGCCGATCATAGAATTCCCCAAACACATGGCAAGTGGAAAGAGGTGTACCCAACCATGTTATCATTGTACAATATGCAAACACATCTCTTCCCAAGACTCAATCACAGACCTTGAGGGCAAACACACCTACAAATTCAAAAGAGGGGCAACATGTGGGAGCAAAAATGTCATTTATTGTTTAATATGTCCATGTCATAAATATTACGTGGGGGAAGGGCGTTCGTACCTCTGAATATATGAAAATATAATATTATGAATATGTGATTTTGTGTTAGCCTTCTAAAAGGGGGCCTTGTTAATTAAACTTATTATTGTATAATTTTGTTTTTAATATTTTTTGGAAGTGGACAAAAAATATAAAATTTGATGTCCCGTAGCGTTTTAGGCCCTTGGAAGGGCCCCAAAAATTTTTGTGAATTTAAATTTTATTGAATAAAATGTGTTTTTTAAATTTTTTTTGGATATTTCCTCTGAAAATGGGGTTTGAAGGTTTCCATCCCCATTTGGGGAACTTTGGGTTTTCGCTTTTTCATTAAAAATTTCTATTAAACTAGCTAGATTTGTTCATAGGAACTGACTTGCTTGAGGACTTTTACCCACTTTCCCCCCAACACTCTTTGGGTTAAGCGGGACCTGGTGAACCCTTTCATTAGGAAAATAGAAAAAGTAACTTGACTGTGACCAGGCCTACCAACGGGGGAACGGCTAATTTCTTCGGTGAAATAAGAACTTAAAGATTAGGACAACTCAAATTGCGAGCGCGTTGATATGGGCAAATTTTCCGGCCCGAGTTCAGAAACCAGGAAAGGGATCGTCCTTTCACCGGGAAAAACGGGCGTTGGGGTTTTACCAAAAAAATTTAACATTTCCCGGGTAATCCCCGTGAAAGTTTAAAAAAGACTTTTAACCCCCATTAAATCCCTCCAATGTTTCGGAAATGGACATTATTCCCCATTTTAAAAACGGAAACTGGGGATAACGTAAATGACTTGCCCCAACCGAAAATTTAAAAGGCAGTTTGTTCGCCCAGCCGCAAATCGCCCCAGACCAAACAAACGGGGAAAGAACCCCTTTTAGGCCCTTCCCGGGGGATAAACCCCCTCAAACCGGTTCCAGAAACGTTTAGAATCCCTAATAAACCCCCAGAGGATTTTCCCGGGGCCCCCGGAGGAAACGAACCAAACTTAACCTTAGACTCCAAAGGGAACCATTTTTTGCAAGGGCCCCACTTTTTATTTCCCCAAGCTTCCTGGGGGAAAAATTTTCTACAAAACAGAAAAGATCCCGGGAAAAAATTTCTCAAGGATAATTTCCCCCCAAAGGGGAAAAACCCCGTCCGCTGGCACTTCGTTTTTCAGGATATCCAAATTAGGGTTTTTTAAGTGATAGGTGGTCTAAAAATTTAAAAAAGCCCACGAATGGAACTTAGGGGACTGGAATTTTTGAATTTGGGGAAAATCGTCTGAAATGCCTCGGAAAAAAAAAGACTTTGCTTCAAAAGTTATTTTTCAAGAAAAAGGATTAAATGAACGGATAGCGGATTACCCCGAAGATAAAAAAAGGGGTTTGGGGCCAGGGGGAAATTTACCGAAACCTGCTAAACCCCCTGAAACCCCCCGGTCCAAAAGACTTTGAATCATCACCCCCCCCAAATTCGGTTTTGATTCCTGATTTGAAAAATTGAAATCGGATAATGTAAATCCGGAATTGCCTTAACCAATATTTAGGAACAAGGACTGTTTTTCCCTTTTTGGGACTCGCCCTCTGCCAACCGTTAAGGGAAAAAGAATGTTTGGGGAATTTTTTGATGATGGTTTTATTTCAAAGGGAATTTAATGACTATAATCGCCCCAGGTCTAAATTTTTCCGGTTTTGGAAAGATTTTAAACCCGGGGTTAGAAAAACAAAAAGTAGGCATTTTATGCTTTAATACGAGGGGTTTTAAATTGGAAAGGGAGCGTTTGGGGCAAAAAGGTTTTACAGGGAACCACAAAAAGGGGTTTAAAACCAGCCTCAAAATATTTCAGACCTCCGATCCCGGGCGCCTATTTAAATATTGAAAACCTTATGTAGTTTTCCTTATACTTTTTGGCCCAAAAAATCCCTTTCATATGCCTTTCCCCCAAAAATTGCCCTTAAAGGGAACTTGAGACTGATTTTTAAAAGTGGAGCCCCTTTAATTTTCCTAAGAAGGAATACCCATTCATTTTTAAATTTTAAAAGGGATTCCAAAATCAGGAAACCCCTTAAACCCGCCCTTAAACCAGGCCTATACCCTTTTTTTAAACCCCCCAAGCTATTTTAAAAATTGTTGTTTTCTCCCCCAGGGGGAAACCCAGAAAAAACCCCAAGGTCCCCCAAAAAATCTTCTAAGTATTGACCTCCGTTCATGAACCCCAAAAATTTGGCAAATGAAAGGATTGTTTTTTTTCTTGCTAGAAACCCCATCTCTTCCAAAATAACCGACCTGAGGGAAAACCCCAAATTAAAAGGCCCCAGGGGGGGAAGAAAAATTAAAATGAAATATGCCCGTCAAAAATTTTAACGTGGGAAGATGGCTGGGTTTACGCATCGGGCCCCGGCATAAACAGTTTCCCCAGAATCTAAAAAAACCCTTTAAAGGAGGACAGTAAAATTTTTAAAATTTTGGGGTTATTGAAGGTCAAAAATAAGTTTCTAAGTTTTAAACAGAGTTTGATTCTTCCCTTAGGCAAATATATTTCTATGTTTTAGATGCACGGACCAAAAGTGGAATACAAAACAATATTATGATTTTGGGTCCCGATGAAGCTGGGTCTCCCCGGCGAAACGGCAAGGCCTTTGATATTTAGTCCGTCGACCCCCAGAAGTTCCTTAATCCGACATATATGTGATGATATTTACCTATGATTTAATTCGGATATAAGGACTCTGAGAATTTATGAATTGTTTGAAGAGAAGTTTTCCTCGATTCCACATCCCCATTTGGGAATAGATATATGTTTTCCATGCCACAGAACTATTCAAAATAATAAATATTATATTGGAAACTTATACTTTGAAGACTTTTAGTGTTGCAGCTAACCGCTTGAACTTTACTTTGACGCTGCTTGGAGGACACCCTTCCTCTTCCTTCTCTACATTTTGGAGCTCATCCGGGAACCCCACTTGGTCAAGGGTGGTCCAATCCCACTCCATAGTTCGCCGGACTTCTTCAGGAGCCGAATCCCATCTATCAATATATTCTTCTTCTTTCCAAGCCAACCTATCCATTGCTGGGATAGTTGAAAAGGGGCTTTTGCTTCTGTAACGACTCTCCAACACTCGGTAAGGATCACGCGTAGATTGAAGCACGGTCCAACACAATTTTATTGCAAGTACGACACATGTGAAGCAAAAGCACCGGCCCGCCACCCAAACACACCTTATATACCCCGAGCCCCCTCCCATTGCCCATGCAATGTCCAAGCAGGGTTGCACCATATCCGGGTGAGTCAGCATGTCCCACAGTCCGAAGGGATGTGACCTCATGGGTCCATGAATCAGCATTATGAGTCCAATTGTCCAATGTCCAGGCTCGGAGGAGTTTACCTCACTTCCCTCCGCAGCCCCGCACACACCTGGAAGTTACATCACTCCCACCTGACTCAGCACAGTCTCTATGCAACTGGAGCCAAGGTCACCAAAGAACTGGGGCAAAGGTCGGTGCAATCTCATGGCAGGCTGGGAGCCTGAACTTCTCCCAAGCTCAAGTCTCCCAGCCCTGACAATAACTTTAGGGTGCTCCTCCGCTAGAAGGTCCCATGTGTGGTCCCAGTGGAGATCGAGGTCGAGGGAGTTCTTACGAGTGGGGAGTCACACAGTTGGAATCGAATAGACCCAGCCCTATGGATTGAATTTGGGCTTTTGTGACCAGCCGTTGTAATAATATCCCAAATTCATTGAAGCGATCAGTTAAGATCTTGTACCCTTCGTAAAGAAGCTCAAGATCTAGTTTGTCCACATTCTCGCTTTGGGGTATCCGCTCAGATCCACTCATACCTCTTCCATCGCCCGTTTTGTTTAATCTTAGTTTTTCTTGATTTGAGGGGATCTGGTCCGGTGACACTGAGAAGGTCTCCTGTTCCATCAGGGACCACTGTCTGCCCACACGCAGCGGCATAGCTTGTCTCAGCTTGCGCTCTGATTCCAGCTCCCTCTCCTTCTCCAGGCAAAAAACATAAAACTCCTCCATGTCCCTTTCCAGATCGGTCTTTGATTGCTGAGGATCCTCACCAACTGAGATTTGTTGGGGATCTACTACAGCACTCGCATCCTGATCTTGATTGAAGGTTTGTCCTGTCCATTGTGCGATATCTGGCAAACTCAGCCGGAGCGCTCCTGCACGCTGCTCCTGTACTGGTGCCATAAGGAGTCACAAGAAGTAGGCAGGAGATGTTGAATGCCTCTTTCCAGCAGGCACAGCAGACAGAGTCCCTGGCAGGCCTGTGGGCTCAGCTTTATCATCATCTTAATAACTGCAATCCTGCCCAGCCGTGTTAATGGTAGTTTCTGCCAATTATTCAAATTTCCTTTGATCTCCAACCACATCTTCCCAGAATTATTTTGAAGCAAGTTGATGTTTTTGCTCATGTTCGTTATTCCCAGATATTTTATCTTTGGGACTACTTTACAGTTAGCTGCCTTTTCTAGTTTCCTAGTAATTCTGATGTCTATATTTTTTGTAATAAATTTAGATTTGTCTTTATTTATTTATTTTAAAACTTGAAACCTCTCCATACAATTTGATTACCTCTAATAATTTTGGAACACTCTGTGTTGGATTAGATAGGATACAAACCATATTGTCTGCATATATTCTGGTTTTGATTTCCTGGCCTCTTACTTTGAATCCTTCAATTTCAGTGTCCTTTCTAATTCTTATGCTCAGAATTTCCAATCCCAGAATGAATAGTAATGGCAAAAGTGGGCAGCCTTGTCTGGTCCCTTTCTGTATATCTAAAGCTTTTGTCAGCTGTCCATTTATTTTTATCTTAGCAGATTGGTTAGAATATATTGCCTCCACTGCTTTTTTAAAATGATGGCTCACCCCATATAATTCCAAGACCTTCTCCAAATAACCGGCGTGTGAGCACCCTACGGGTGAGCTCCAGCCGAAGACGCCAAATTTTGCGGTTCCACCGGGCCTAAAGAATAGAAGTACCCCAGTCCCTGTTGGGGTCGATCTCCAGCCACCTGAGTTAGCTGTAGAAGGTCCCCCGAACATCACAGCGAGGTCAAAAGGAGATCTACGGAGTCACAGCTCTGAAGGTACTGCGTCGGTTGAGCTTTAAGAACCCCGGGAGAGGGCTGCTCACACCGCTTTTCAAGGGGAGTATATCTATTATTCCCTATTAGTCATGTGCCAGCAGTACAACTAACTGGCACTCCAATTCAAGAAATTTGGCGACTGCTTAATAGCGCTCTGCAACCCGAGACTCCAAATCCAAACAAAGACTATACCTAAAGGGAGCATGGCCTACCAGCTAGTCACCATACCTGGGTCCCTGCAGATGGGGTCCTCGGTGAGGTAGTTCTGAGGACCGGACCTTCAAGGCAGCTGTTCAACCCCCGGAGGAGGCATCCTGTCTTTTTGGGCACGATTGCCCCTTCGATCGCCCGGAGGCCACACACTCGGGAGGCTGCCCATGGTCTGCCCATGCCCTCCATGCAGTCCGACTCCTACAGAGGGACCCTGGAATCGACGCAGGACCTCTGGAATATTTCAGAGGTCTTGGCCCGACCGCCTGGCTGCCGCACTCGTCGCTGATCACTCTCTCGGCCTACGGGGTGGGCGGCGGCTGGGGAAGCCAACATGGCGCCTGGAGCGATCGGCTCGGCGTCCATAGCTCCTCTTCCTCCGCCTTCTCCCTTGGTGTTAGTAGTCCCTCCCTCACCACCTCCTTCCTCCCCTGGAAGCCCAGAATGGAAGTTGTGTATTTCTGACTTTTTGGTCCAACGGAGGCGAGATCAACTAATGTCCCAGTTCTGTTCTGCCTGCCCTCTCCTGCCCACAGTCAGAAGCCTGTCAAGGGGACCCTGATGGCACGGGAGATGACCCAACGTGGTTCCTGCCTTATAGACAAGGCTAATCCAGCGGAGCCTTTGGCTAATCCATCAGATCTAGAGACTCTGACACCTGATGCCACTGCTGAGGGACCTCAAGTAGGTCCTGTTTGACCTGGTCCGAGTTCCCTCAACCTTCTAAGACCGGCTTACCTGCTTAGACAATTCACCAAAAAGGGCCATCAGGGCTCTCGGCGACACAGGAGGAGATTTAAATCCAGGACATTCTGGGGGGTGGGCTTTAATACCGGGAAGAGCTCCATCATTCCCACCCCCAGCAAAGGGCATGCAACCCTTTGACGAACTCACAGAGTGGACCTAGTCCACCAACTACTCTTAACGCCCTGGGATCCTTGCAGCAACCAGTGCCTGGATCGGATGTGCGGAATTCTTCAACAGCGGCGGATCTTCTGCCTCCCATAACAAAGAGCCCCTACAGGGGTCTATCCTGACATCTTGGAATGGTTGCTTTTATACCTGCACTTCCCGAGCTGCAACCCAGCAATAAGAGTCTGCCCCTTCCTGAGACTCTCCATCTGCCGCCAGATGCCCCGACCTCCCCTTTTCAGGGGGTCTGTCGCAAGCTGAACCCGCTAGGAAACTCGACCACAGGGATCTAATAGCTAGGGGGTCTATTCCAGTGGTCAGTGGGACTGGGAGGTATAGCGGTGTAAGGCCGCTTTAACATGCAAGACGAATCACACAGAGTCTTCCAGTCAATCCAACTTTCTTTATTAAAGGATCAGAACATATGAAGCCAGAAGTGCTTCCCACCACCAACACCACACTTTTATACCAGAGAGAACCCGTGATAAACCCCCCTCCCTTCATTCCCATGGGAAACGTCCCGTTCCCAGATCCCAGTCGACCAGGTGTCCTTTGTTTAGTCTATGTCGGATCCCGGATCCCGCCGGCCAGCTTCAGGGCCGCGGGCATCAGCATCTGACATAGCGGTAGGCACAGGCCGAATGTGAGAAGAAGCAGGACTCAAAACAAGACTCCGGCTCCTTCTGATCTGCGCCCTATCCCAAGGCACACTGTTGTCAGACGTCCTGTTTCCTCCACTTCCTCTCTGGTGTTAGTGAATGCTAGGTCCGTTAGAAATAAAACAGCCACCATCAATGGCTTTCACTCTGAGTTAACACTTGACCTGCTTTGTATCGCAGAAACCTGGCTATGTTATCTCTCAGGGCAATGCCTGTGCTGAACGCCCCAGGGATCGAGTCGACTGGTTTGGTGTGGGATTCCCAGGAGAGTATAGCCTTTCTTCTGGTGTACTGAGCGCCTAGCGCACCAGCAGAAAACCTATCCCTGCTGCCTGAGACTGTGTTGGACTGGGCATTGAGGTTCCCTAGGCTTATTGTCCTGGGGGACTTCAATGTCCACGCCGATACAGCCTCCTTGTCACCTGCTGCAGTGGACCTAGTGTCGTCCATGGCAACACTAGGGCTCTCACTTTGTGATTTGGGGCCCACCCATCAGGCGGGTCATACCTTGGATTTGGTCTTCAGCGCGGGTGTCCAAGTGACCCTAACCTCTATTATTGAGGTGCTATGGTTGGATCACTGTGCCCTGAGAATCCGGATTGAGCTGGCTCCTCCACCCTGCAAGGGCGCCAAAAAGATTTGGGTTCGCCTAAAGAGACTTACCGAACCATTGAGGTTCCTGAATGGTCTGAGGGATCTGGAGTCTGTCAGCGTCTCTATCAATGAGCAAGTTAACATCTGGAACACTAAACTGTCCAATGCTCTCGAGATTGCCCCTAGACGCCCTCTCCGACCTCGCCGAAATCGGTCGCCTTGGTTCACTGAGGAGCTCCAATCGATGAAGCGGGAAAAGAGACGGCTAGAGAGCGTGTGGAGGAGACTCCGTGACGGAGGCACAAAATCAGCTTATAAGCTGTTTATGGACGCTTATGAGCAGGCTATCAAGGAGGCGAAAAATTCGTATTATGCCGTCTTAATAATAATAATAATACTTTAATATTTGTGAGTCGCCCTCCACCGGCGGTGCTCCGGGCGACTTACAACAGTTAAAACCCTAGGGTGAACAATGTACAACAGTTTAAAAACATGGAATATGAACAGGAGGGGTGGCTCAGGTAGTCCAGGGTAGCGTCTGCTAGCTTATGCCCGGCACAATTGTTTAAAGTAATTAGGTCTCTGACGATGGTCCCTACCATCCCAAACAATGATGATCAGGCCCTCTCTGCCATGGCTTTTCAGAGCTTTTTTGCGGACAAGATTTCGGCCCTCCGCCGGGACCTCTCAGCCACAATTGATACAGTCAGTGAACTTGAGACTCCGTGGCCTCTTGCCGGGCCCACCTTCGACCGGTTTCAGCCACTGGACGCAGAAGCTGTCAATAGGATAGTCACTGCAACTAGACCGACCACATGATCCGTGCCCCTCCTGGTTGGTGAAAGCTTGCCTGGAGGGGTTGCGTGACCCTCTGTTGAGATTAGTTAACACCTCCCTTGAGCAAGGAGTGTTTCCAGAGGGCTTAAAAGAGGCTGTGGTCACTCCATTGCTGAAGAAGCTGGGTTTAGATCCTACGGTCCCTTCCAACTACCGCCCAGTTTCGAATTTGCCGTTCCTGGGCAGGGTAGTTGAGAGGGCAGCAACGGAGCAGTTGCAGTCCTTCCTAGATGACACAACTTGGTTAGACCCCTTCCAATCCGGCTTCCGTTCAGGGCATGGGACGGAGACGGTTCTGGTCTCCATCACAGACAAGCTGCGATGCCAACTTGATCAGGGCGGATCGGCGCTGCTTGTGGTATTGGACCTCACAGCAGCGTTTGATACAGTCGATTAGGATCTCTTGACCCACTGTCTTCCCGGGGCCGGGGTGAGGGGGACAGTCCTGAAATGGCTGCCTTCCTTCCTCTGGAACCGGATACAGCGAGGAGGGGTGAGGTTGTCTCCGGGGTTCTCCCCTCATTTGTGGGGTTCCTCAGGGGGCAATCCTCTCCCCTCTATTGTTTAACATTTATGTGCGTCCACTTGCTCAATTGGTTCGTAGCTTTGGGCTGGATTGTCATCAATACGCTGATGATACCCAGCTCATTCTGGGGATGGAGGGTTGGCCTGAATCTGTACCTGATAATTTCCATCGCTGCCTTGAAGCTGTTACTGGATAGCTGCGAGCCAGTAGGTTGAAGGTGAATCCTGCGAAGACGGAGATACTGTGGCTTGGTCGCCCAGGCGCTAGGGAGGTCCAGCTTCCAACCTTGGACAGCGCGACATTATGTCTGTCATCGGTAAAGAGTCTCGGCGTCACACTCGACTCTCAACTGTCGATGGAGACACATATCTCCATCGCCAGTAGAGTAGCTTTTTTCCAACTTTGCCAGGTGAGGAAGCTGGCTCCCTATCTGTCTCGACGCGACCTGGCCACGGTCATCCAAGCCACGGTCATCTCGAGGTTGGACTACTGTAACGCTCTTTACATTGGCCTTCCTTTGTCGGTGATCCGGAAACTTAAGCTGGTGTAGAACGCTGCAGCTCGGCTGCTGGCAGGTGTTCCATCGAGCTGCCACATTACACCTATTCTTCGCGAACTGCACTGGCTCCCAGTGGAATGCCGGATCACCTTCAAAGTGCTGGTATTGACCTACAAGGCCTTGAATGGTCTGGGGCCAATGTACCTCAGGGACCACCTCATCCCATATTGTCCCTCTAGACCTCTGCGCTCAGAGACCCAGAGTCTCCTGTTGGTTCCAAGCCATAAGACTTACCATCTGACCGCGACGCAGAGGAGGGCCTTTTCCATTATAGCCCCGACTCTCTGGAACGCGCTGCCCGTTGAAATCCGTGCGCTTCCGAGCCTGTTGGCCTTCCGGAAGGCCTGTAAGACCTTGTTGCTCCAACAGGTTTTTGCACTTTAAATCACTGGCCTTACCGACATCTATAGGTCTCTCTTGATACTGTATCTGTTTTAGAGCTGTTGTTTTAATCTTGTGATTTTAATGTTTTATATACATGCTCTTTTAATTTGTGTAAGTCGCCCCGAGCCGGATAGGAGTGGCGACTGATAAATCTGAATGAATAAATAAATAAATAAACCCCAGCTGACCTGGTCAAAAGCTTTTTCCGTATCCAAGAAAAACAGTGCTAAATCTTTATTGGGGTCACTCTCTGCTACCTCCAACACATTCAGAATTGTTCTGACATTTTGACTTAGGTGTCTTTTAGGTAGAAATCCCGCTTGGTCCTTATAAATGATCTTTGCTAATATCTGTTTGAATCTGTTTGCCAAGATTGTGGTGAATAATTTATAGTCACAATTTAGAAGCAAGATAGTCTGTAATTTTTAATTTGTCCAAATCTTTATCTGATTTTGGGATTAGTACAATTGTGGATTCTTTCCAAGAAACTGGAATCTCATCTTTTTCCAAAACTTTATTCATTACAGAAACCAGTAATGGTGTCAGCTCTTCCTTAAATGTTTTGTAGTAAAGCGGGGAAAAGACCATCTGGGCCAGGAGCTTTATGTGGCCTAATCTTATCTATTGTTTCCATTAATTCACAGGCCCGGATTACCCATAAGGCCACCCGAGGCCATTGCTTCTGGCGGCAGATTTTGGGGGGCGGCATTTCTGGGCCTGAAGGAAGGGGTGAGGAGAAGTCCCGCTGCCCCTAGGGAGACTCACGCGGCTTCCCCTGCTGCCGCCCCGCTCGCGCGGGCGCCACTCCTTCTTTCAGTGAAGGGAGGAGGGGTGCCGGTGCGAGCGCGGCGGGGGAAGCCGCATGAGTCTCCCTAGGGGCAGGACTTCCGGCGGCGCCTTCTCCCCTCATGCAAGCAGCGGCTCTGCCCCTCCTCCCTTCACGGAAGGGAGGAGGGGCGGAGCTCAGCCGGCGCGAGAGAAAAGGAGCCGGGAGAAGCCTTGCCGCCGCCGCCACCACCCCTTGGGCGACGAACGTGCCTTCTCCCACCGCCTCCTCGCCTGCACGGAAGGCAGCGGGGGAAGGCATGTCCGTCGCCTTAGGGGCGGCGGCGACGGCGAGGCTTCTCCCAGCTCTTTTTCCCTCATGCCGGCTCCGCCCCCCGCAAGAGGCCACGCCCCCTCAAGCGGCCGCAGCCCCACCCCCCGGGGGGCGGGATTTAGAGAGTGTGGCCTTGGGTGGCAGAAGCCCTTAATCCGGCCCTGTTAATTCATCTGATGTAAATCTATCTAGATTGGCTTTCATTGCTTTGGTTAATCTTGTATTCTTAATCTCATTAACAAATTGAATGGTCTTGCCTAAATCTTCCTGTTCTTTTTTAAAGAGCTTTGAGTAGTAATTTTCAAAAACTTTCCAAATTTGCTGCAAATTTGTAATTGTTTCACCATTGTTTCTTATTCTGGTAATCAGTTGTGATTTCTTTCTGCCTTTCAGCTGCCAGGCAAGTAGTTTGCCTGGCTTGTTTGCATTCTCGAAAAAGTTGTACCTATTTACCGGATTTTCCTTTATTTATTTATTTATTTATTTATTTATTTATTTTATTCGACTTATACACTGCCACTCCCAAAGGCTCGGGGCGTTTTACATATATAAAAAATGCAATTTAAAACTGTAAAATTTAAAATTTTTATTACAATTCAAAAGCTTGCTGGAAAAGGTAGGTTTTCAATATCATTAGCAATTAACAGATTGTATTGCTGGTGTAAGTTTTTCAATTCTGCCAGAATTTCCTTTCCTCCCACTCTATTCCTCTCCAGTTCTTCTTCCTTTCATCTAATCTTGACTAATAACTCTAGTTGCTTTTTGTTATTACCGTTGTACCAAATTGAATTTTGCGGAATTAATACCCCTCTTATTACGACTTTCCCAGCCTCCCAAACCACTCTATCCTCTAGGTCAGTGTTTGCCAACCTTTTTTGAGCCACGGCACACTTTTTGCATTTACAAAATCCTGGGGCACACCACCAACCAAAATGACACAAAATGACACTCTAGCACAGTAATACATATAGCTTCTAGCCGGGAGTGAGGCCATGGCGGGAGCCGCGGCGGCACCCTGGTGGAGCCCCTGGCGGGCACTGGGGCATCGAGTTCCCCCGAAACTGAGGCAAAGGGTGTTGGCTGAGAGTTCCAAGATGGCGCTGAGCTCGGCCGACTCGGCGTCCCCGGCTCCGCCCCCCAGGCCCTCTCCAGGGGCCTTGGCCACACACCCCTCTGGCTTGGATGCTGCCCCTGGCTGTCTGCTGCTGGCAGGCTCTCCGTCAGAGGCGCTGAGCGTCTCCCAGGTACTGTCTAAGGTCCCTGGGGAGCGCCCCCGCCGCCGG
The DNA here is from genome assembly GCA_030556195.1 of Anolis apletophallus. Taxonomy (NCBI): domain Eukaryota; kingdom Metazoa; phylum Chordata; class Lepidosauria; order Squamata; family Anolidae; genus Anolis; species Anolis apletophallus. Next base: position 55,273,791 of record JARBWK010000011.1, on the reverse strand, counting down.
GCCGCCCAACTAGCCCAGATTCCTTTTGTTTCAACCAGCCCCCAACGCCCTGTTCTGCCCAGGAATGGCCGGAGGAGGAAGAACAGGCCGGGCCAGACAAGACGCAAGCGCCAGGGGAGGAATGGCCAGCCGAAAGGCCAATCCCACCAACGACCACCTCCCTCACAAACTGTCCACATCGGAGCGCCCACCAATGCCAGCAGCCCGGGACCTGACGTTGTTCCTACCACCAGAAGATTTGACACCAGCCCTGTCCCCCATTGTCCCGGTCTCCCCCCCACCATCACTGGACTTGCTGGGCACCCATAGACTGCCATCTGGCGGCCCAGGACAATCCCCTCGTAGAAGAGGGAAGTCCAGCAAGCGCCAGAGAAGGTCCTTTCGATCAACGACCTTTTGGGGGGTGGGCTTTGGTCGGAAGGAGAGCCCTCTAGGTCCGACCTCCGGACCGGCTCCCGTTGGCGGTGCTAAGAGCCCCCATGAGGGGCAGAGTGGTCAGCCGGATAGACAGTTGGACAGGCCGCCCTTAAGGACTCATCAAGGGCAGGAACTGTCTGTTGGCAAACGGGGCCCGGCACTCCCCACTTTGGACCTTCAAATGTACGGGAGGACTGGGACTGATGGGCTGCCGGCAGAACCGGCGGAAAATGGCCAGGGCTCTTCACCGGCCTTCCCCTTTTCACGGGGTGTGCCGGAAGCTAAACCCTCTGCCGACTTCTGCCATCCAAGTCCGCTAGGTATTCCGGTGATCTCGGAGCGGGGTGAGTACGGTAGGTGCAGGCCGAATGCGAGACCAACTGCGAGATCCAGGCTGAGTCATAGACGGACTTGGCCTGGCTCTGACCTGCGTCCTATCCCCAGGCACGCTGTTGATAGACATCCAGCTATCCCTCCTTCCACTCTGGTGCTGGTTAACGCTCGATCCATCCAGAACAAGACCGCCACCATCAGGGAGTTTTGTGAAGACCTTAAAGCGGACCTATTTTGCATAACTGAGACCTGGCTCCAGGAGAGCGATACCATCTGCCTCCAGGAAGTGGTCCCCCCTGACTACGTTGCCACGCACCAGAATAGGAATGAGGGACGGGGTGGGGGTGGCAATACTCTCCCGTGATGGATTACACCTTAGAGCGATCCCTGCGCTCGCCACCTCGGGGCTCGAAAGTGTTGGCCTGGTGTGGGAGTCCCAGGAGAGCCTGGCGATTCTGCTGTTGTACTGTGCGCCTAGCGCACCGGCTGACAGCCTGTCGCGGCTGCTGGAGACTGTCGGAGTGGGCATTGAGGTTTCCCAGGCTTATTGTCCTGGGCGACTTCAATGTCCACGCCGACGCAGCCTCCGTTCCATCTGCAGCCGCAGACCTAATTTCGACCATGGCGACATTAGGCCTCTCCCTCTCCACACTCGGCTGGGCACACCCTCGATCTGGTGTTCAGCGTGGGGGTTCAAGTGGACCTAGCCTCCGTAATAGAGGTTCCATGGTCGGACCACTGTGCTCTAAGGATCCGGGTTGAGCAACCGCCTCCCCCATGCAAGGGCACCGAACAGATTTTGGTTTGCCCGAAGAGACTTATGGAACCCGAAAGGTTCCTGAATGCTCTGAGGGATCTGGAGTCTATCAGCGTCTCAGTTGATGAGCAGGTTCAAGCCTGGAACACCTCATTAGCTAGAGCTCTCGACGAGATTGCCCCTAGGCGTCCTCTCCGCCCCCACAACCACTGATCCCCCTGGTATACAGGGGACCTTAGGTCGATGAAGCGGGAGAGGAGACAGCTAGATCGCGAGTGGAGGAAACTCCGCGACGGAGCCTCAGTATCAGCTTATAAGCTAGTTAAAGAGGCTTATGAGCGTGCTGTCAAGGTGGCCAAAAATGGGTACTTTTCCGCCTTGATAGCGTCTGCCAGCTCACGCCCGGCTCAACTGTTCAAGGTAATTCGGTCTCTGACGACGGTCCCTACTGTCCCAAAAAATAGCGATCAGGCCCTTACTGCCGGTGCTTTCCAGAGCTTCTTCACAGACAAGATACTGGTGAGGCTAACTACTCCTGGCACCCCTGGCAGAGAGGGTGACCTCCATAACTTCGGGGTGAGCCCTTGGCCTCTGGGGGAATCGCTGGTGGGCCCCTCACTCCCGTTGGAAGCCCTACAGTTCGAAGCGGAGGCCATCCTGGAGGTCGGACTGGAGTCGGCCCTAGCAGCCAGGATCCGGGCAAGCTCAGGCGCCGCCGCTTTGCCAAGGAGGACCATCCTTAGGACCCATCTGCCACAGTCCCCAGTCCCCTGGCCGGGCCTGGGCACAGACGTGGAACCGGGGGAGTGGACACTGGAGCCCCCCACCCTTCCTGCCATCCAGTGGGAGGCAGCCGAGCCTTCCCCCATTGGAGCTGACGGGGCCCGGGCCCAGATCGATCCTTGGGGCCTGCAAGACTCGATACGTGGACTCACCTCCCTCCTTCTCGCCTTCGGTCGGCTGGCTGAGCGGCTGGTCGCCCGGCTGGGAGAAGCTGGAGAGCTGGACGTGGAGTCGCCTCCCCCATCCCCCCGCTGCCCCAGCTCCTTTCCAGGTGGTACAGGCCGGGATCTGACATCGGCGGACCTTGAGGGAGGAGAGGTAGGAGAGCCGCCCGCTGGCCCCCGGGGCGAACTGCTCCCAGGCCCCTCGGGAGGGCCGCACCTCTTGGTAGAGCAGCAGGAGAAGGAACCCCCAGCACCTTGCGAACAGGCCTCTCAGGCCGCCCTGGAAGGAGCTACAGCCGGGAGCCCACCAGCCGTAGAGGACGGGGAGCTGGCGGCTCTCCCGTGGTGGAGCCCATGGAGGGCTTTGGGCCCTCAGAGGTCTCTATCCTTGGCAGGGAGGGTGTCGGTGGCAGGCCCCAACATGGCGCCGAGCTCATTTTGCTCGGCGTCTTTAGCCCCACCCCTTCTGCTTACATCACTGGGTTCAGATGTGCCTAATACTGACCTCCAGAGCCTGCCAGAGCAGCTGCAGCCCTCTGGCCCTCCATCAGAGGCTCTAAACACCTCCCAGATCCTGGCTTGTACATCACTGGGTTTAGATATGCCTAGCACTGACCACCAGAGCCTGCTAGAACAACTGCAGCCCTCTGGCTCTCCATCAGAGGCACTAAACATCTCCCAGACCCTGGTATGTACATCACTGGGTCCAGATATGCCTAGCACTGACCACCAGAGCCTGCCAGAGCAGCTGCAGCCCTCTGGCTCTCCACCAGAGGATCTAAACATCTCCCAGATCCTGGCAAAGGCCCCAGGGAACGGCCCAGGCGCCGCGCTCGTCGCCTCCCAGCGGATCTGCCGTCCCTGATTGAGCGCCAACACCCTACGTTGCTGGACAATAACCAAAAGAGGCTAAAAAAGAATCGACCGGGCCAGGCCAGACGAAGACGGGCTCAGATGAGGCGCAGCCGAGCCACTGGTTCACTACACCAGCCATCATCCCCAAAAACGGCTCAGTCTAGAGTCCCTGTGGATACTAGTATCCTAGGGCACGTGGAAACCACAAATAATGGAGGCCCGGTCCTCAACTTAAGGCCCCAACGTCTGGCCCCCTGTTTGCCTCCACTTATCGCCCGGACCAGCGCGAGATCAGTTCTTTCTGGCCCATTGCCAGATGTCCGGAGCCCCCCCTCGCGGGATAGAGGGGAGAACATCGCTGGCCCACAAGTAGGAGCTGGCCGCCGCCAGAGTGGCCATCCTTGTAAGAACATGGCTCCCTATGGACCGAGGAGGAGAGGGAAGGCTAACGAGACTCGGAAGAGGTCGTTTCGCTCACGGACCTTCTGGGGGGTGGGTATTGGCCAGAAGGAGAGCCGTCCGGAGAAGGAAGTTCGGACCGGTTCGACCTCCAAGCCGATCAACCAATTTATAGAGTGTGATAAGATTACAACCATGAAGCCCCTAAGGTCTTCTGATATGGACAATCCGCCTGCTACGGCGACTCCCCCTTTTCACGGGGTCTGCCGCAAACTGGATGCCCTTCAAGATCTTGGGCCAAAGGTGGAAAACTGTCAACCATTATCCACATTCCTTCTACGAGTCCATCAACCTGCGGAGAAAAAATCCCAACAGTTACAGGTAGAAGGAAAGTTGGACTCAAGGGCCGACCTCTAATTAGGAACCATGGGAATAGTAGGAAGCACCACCCGTCCCCCTTCCTGTGACCCGTCCCCCAACAAAGCTCCTCACCGACACCACCTTCCACCTGTTCATCACTCCTGCTCCTCAACGCCAGATCGATACGGAACAAGTTGGCCACCTTGAATGAATTCATCATAGAGCAAGATGAAGATATTAACTGCATCACGGAGACCTGGACACAGAATGGAGACACTATACCTCTCCATGAGCTGTCCCCCCCGGGTTTCCGGATGTTCCATCAACCGAGAACTGGTGGTAGAGGAGGAGGAGTGGGTATAGTAGCTAGGGATGACATCCCGGTGACAGTTATCCCCGAATATCACGGGCATGGAGTGTTTGGGAATCACCCTAAAAACTAAGGAGTGCTTAGCGATTCTTCTAATCTCTCGCTCCCCCGGGACCCCGAGGGAGAGCGTCCTCCATCTGCACGATCCTGCCCCGGCTTGGCCACTTACATTCCCAAGACTCATTGTTTTGGGAGATTTTAACCTCCATGCAGACGCTAATATGCCATCCCCTAGCGAAGGAGTTCATCCGATCCATGGACACATTAGGTCTCATTTTGATGGAGTCCGGCCCCACACACCAGGCCGGACATACCTTAGACCTAATCTTTGGGTACGGGTTGAGGGTTACGCAGCAAGTAACAACGAAGATCCCCTGGTCGGATCATTTCACTCTGAAGGTCGACATCAGAATCCCCCTACCAGCAAGGCCAGAGCCAAAACCCATACTGGCACGCCAGAAGAGGCATATGGACCCCAGCTGCTTCGCAGCAGCCATTGAGCCGATGGAAGTTCCCGGTGGGACCTTGAATCAACGGGTGGACAGATGGAACACAGTCTTGTCGAAAGCCATCGACCAAATAGCCCCCAGATGCCTGATCCGGCCACGAAGAGTCCATTCTCCATGGTTCACGGACGACCTGCGACTGCTGAAGCGAAGGCGGAAGCAGCTGGAGAGCGCGTGGCGTCGGAAACCAACTCAGACGTCGAGATCAGCCTTCAGAGACATGCGCAGGTCATATGGACGGGCGGTCAAAGAGGCCAAGAAGACCTATAACTCCTCCTTAATAGCGGCGGCAAGATCGCGCCCAGCACAGATCTTTAAGATCGTTCGAGACCTAGCTATGCCCAACTCACTCCCAAGAGACAATGAAAATTCAGCTATCTCAGCGGAAGAATTTCAAGTTTTCTTCACTGAGAAAATAATTGCCCTTAGGCGTGATTTACCCTCTATACCTGAGGAGAGGAGCGGGATGGGTAAGAACCCAGCTCCATCGCCTAGCCTGAAACTCGACCAGTTCAAGGCCCTGAATTCAGAGGAGATTAATCAAATCCTGGCCGCGGCAAGGGCAACCACCTGCTCTACAGACCCGTGCCCGTCCCATCTGATTAAGTCCTGCGGGGAGCCTCTCGGCCACTCTGACAGGGTTGATAAATCACTCATTGGAGCTGGGAGTTTTTCCCGATGCGCTGAAGGAGGCTAGAGTCCGCCCGCTGCTGAAGAAGGCGAATCTGGATCCAGCAGCGCCGGCGAACTACCGTCCGGTCTCAAATCTACCCTTCCTCGGGAAACTGATTGAACGGGCAGCAGCGATCCAATTACAGGAATTCCTGGAAACCTCAGGAAGCCTGGACCCCTGCCAATCGGGTTTCCGCGCCGGACATGGGACCGAGACTGTTCTGGTGGCCATTACGGACGACATCCGCCGCCAATTGGAGAAGGGAGGTTCAGCTATCCTGGTGCTGCTTGACCTCACTGCGGCGTTCGACACGGTGGACCATGACTTGCTGTTGCGGCGACTATCAGCCATTGGGATTCAAGGCACAGCTTTGGCCTGGTTCGATTCCTTCCTGCGGGGCCGCTCGCAGCGTGTTGAGTGGCGAGGCCAAGTGTCCAAGAAATCCACCCTGGACTGTGGAGTCCCCAAGGCGCCATTTTGTCACCAACGCTTTTTAACATCTACGTCCAACCCTTGGCAAGCATAGCCAGAAGTTTTGGATTTGGGTGCTACCAATATGCAGATGACACCCAGCTTCAGCTGAAGCTTGAGCCAGGCGTAACATCGGTGCCTGAGAATTTCAGACAAGGACTAGAGGCAGTGACCAGATGGCTCCGCCATACAAACTCAAGATCAATCCATCAAAGACTGAGATTCTATGGCCGGGACGCCCAGAGCCACCCATTCCGCTGCCTCTCTTTGAGGGAGAGCCGCTGATCCCGGCCCCGTCGGTGAAGAGTCTCGGTGTGATACTAGACTCGAGACTCTCACTGGAGGCCCAGGTTGCTGCGACAAGTAAGGGAGCTTTCTTCCACCTACGCCAGGCACGTCAACTGGCACCTTACCTTCCATCAGATGCGCTGGCTACGGTGGTCCATGCCACAGTGACATCACGGCTGGACTACTGTAATGCCTTGTACGTGGGGTTGCCGCAGTCAACCACTCGTAAAATCCAGCTAGTGCAGAATGCAGCTGCCAGACTCCTCGCCGGGACACCACTGAGATGCCATATCGCGCCATCTCTACAGCGCCTGCACTGGCTGCCAGTCGAGCTCAGAGCCATCCACAAGATCTTGTCGCTACCTTTAAGGCCCTCCATGGCGCCGGCCCAGCTTATTTAAAAGACCGCTTGTCCGAACCAGCTCATTTAAGGTCGCCGCGTTCAGGAAACAGGGACCTTCTCCGCATCCCAGGTGTGAGTGAGGCCCGCCTCGACACCAAGAGACGGAGAGCCTTTTCCATCGCGGCCCCTGTTCTTTGGAACTTGATGTCGGCGAATCAGAGAGCTATCCGGGACATGCCCCAGTTCCTGACCGCATTGAAGACCTGGCTCTTCCGAAAGGCTTACGGCTAAGGACACCCTCCAGACTTAGCCTGAGTTACTGGAACTATTTAAATTAATTTTCCTATTCTTTTAGCTTTTAACTATTGAACTCTTTTTATGTGTTTTATGTGTAAGTCGCCCGGAGCACTGACGTGGAGGGCGACTCATAAATAATAAAATCAATCAATCAATCAATCAATCAATACTGAGCCTCCGCCGGGACCTTCCAGCCACGGTTGATACAGTAAGAGAGCTTGAGACTCCGTGGCCCTCCGCCGGGCCCACCCTCGACCGGTTTCGGCCACTGGACGCAGATGCTGTTGATAAGATAGTGGCTGCAGCCAGGCCTACCACCTGCTCCCTCGACCCGTGCCCCTCCTGGCTTGCCTGGAGGGGTTACGTGGGCCTCTGTTGAATGTCATAAACAGCTCCCTTGAGCAAGGAGTCTTTCCAGAGTGCTTAAAAGAGGCGGTGGTAGCTCCATTACTGAAGAAACCGTCATTAGACCCTGCGGTTCCCTCCAACTACCGACCAGTGTCGAATCTTTCGTACCTGGGTAAGGTAGTTGAGAGGGCAGTAATGGAGCAGTTGCAGTCCTTCTTAGATGATGCAACATGTCTAGCCCCAGTCCGGCTTCTGTTCGGGGCATGGGACGGAGACGGTCAGCTTGACCAAGGCGGGTCTGCACTGCTCGTGTTATTGGACCTCACGGCAGCGTTTGACACGGTCGACCACAATCTATTGATCCACCGCCTGGCCATGGCTGGAGTGAGGGGAACAGCCCTTAAATGGCTGACCTCCTTCCTCCACCAGCGGTCTCAGCGTGTGAGGAGGGGCGAGGTGGCCTCGGAGGGCTCCTCATTAGTTTGTGGAGTTCCGCAGGGGGCCATTCTCTCCCCTCTGTTATTTAACATCTACATGCAGCCGCTTGCACAGCTGGTGCGGAGTTATGGGCTGGAGTGTCACCAGTACGCTGATGATACCCAGCTCATCCTGAGGATGGATGGCAGGCCGGGATCCGTCCCCGATAATTTCCAACATTGCCTCGAAGCTGTTACTGGATGGCTGTTACTCCGGCGAAGACGGAGATCTTGTGGTTGGGCCACCCGGGCGGGGTAGGTGTCCAGCTTCCGACCCTGGACGGTGTGGCGTTATGCCCATCGTCTTCCGTGAAGAGCCTGGGGGTCCATTTGGACTCCCAGCTGACCATGGAGGCTCAGGTCTCTGCGGTCAGCAAGGTTGCCTTTTTCCATCTCCGACAGGCAAGGAGGCTGGCCCCCTATCTCTCCCGGAATGACCTGGCCACGGTGATCCAAGCCACGGTCATCTCAAGGCTAGATTACTGCGCTCTACGTTGGCCTTCCTCTGTCGGCGATCCGGAAGCTCAAGCTGGTGCAGAACACTGCCGCCCGGCTCCTGTCTGGCACCCCAGCAGGCTGCCACATAACACCTGTCTTGCAGGATCTGCACTGGCTGCCAATTGAGCACCGGATCGCCTTCAAAGTGTTGGTTCTTACCTTTAAGGCCTTGCACGGTCTGGGGCCAGCGTATCTGAGGGACCGTCTCACTCCATACTGCCCTCTGAGATCACTACGGTCTGAGGATGCCAACTTCTTGGAGATACCTTCGGCGAAGCTGGCACGACTGACATCTACCCGCCGGAGGGCGTTCTCTGTCATAGCTCCTACGCTGTGGAACGCCCTCCCGGCCAGAACCCGGGCCATGAAGGACCTGCTCCAGTTCAGACGGGCCTGCAAAACTTGTTTAAGCAGGCTTTCGGCGGGTAGGCCCCGCACATTCTTGAATTGTGCCATTGCTCTATTGTGTTACTGTTGTTTTTAACTGTTTTTATTGCTCTGTATTTTATTGTGCCTTCGGCTCTTGTGAGCCCCCGTGAACCTCCGGGAGTCAGCGGCATAGAAGCCCGACAATAAATAAAATAAATAAATATGTTTTTAAATGTATTTATACACTCAGTGTGAAACCTGGGCCTGTTTCGATGAACACAACATAGATATCCTGGCAGAAATGGTAGAAAGACACACACGAAGGTCTTGCTCAATTTATAGTTAACACACAATCAAAGAGCATCCGGAACTCTTGCAACAATGGAATTGAACCAAACTTGACATATTGAACTCTCATTACCAACAGAAAGGGTTTGCTTGGGAATTCACCTTGAGTTTTGGAGTTTCTGGAGCACTCTGGACTCAAACAATGTTGGATCAGGACCAAACATGGCATGAATACTCAATATGCCCAAATGTGAACACAGATGGAGTTTGGGGAAAATAGACCTTGACATTTGGGAGTTACAGTTTCTGGAGGAGGGGCCTCGAAAGACCAGCAGTCTCCCTCTCACTTAGGTTGCCCCCTCCCTCCCCGACAGGCTTGAATTGTGATTGTGGGGAGCAGGAGCCTCACTCACCACCTGCGCAGCTCCTCGGGGGTCAGCGGGGCGGCCCAGGCGGGCATCTCGGGGCCGGCGAAGCAGGCAGGAAGGAAGGCGGCGGCGAGCAGGGAGCTGGAGGGATGCCGAGAGCAGTTTCGCGCGCACTGGGGAGGAGGGGGAGGCGGATGGGGCGGGGCCCTACGGTGAGCCGTTCTCCTGGTTTGCGGCTCCGCTGCGCTTGGCGAAGCCGCGGACCGGGAGAAAGGCTCCCCGCAAGGAACAGGCCCTGCCTGGGAGCCGGGTTTGGCCGGCTCGCGTCTCCCACCGGGGTCAGCGGAGCCGTGAACCAAGAGAAAGGCTCCCAGGGAGGTCCTGGGCACCTTGGTGAGCCTTTCTCCCAGTTCGTGGCTCCGTGGAAGATGCGAGCCGGCCAAACCTGGCTCCATGGCAGGGCCTGGGCCCTGCGGGGAGCTGTTGCCCCAGTTTGCAGCTCCGTCGGGCTTGGTGGAGCCACGAACCAGGAGAAAGGCTCCCCTCAAGGAACAGGCCCTGCCTGGGCACCTCGGGGAGCCGCGAACCGAGATAAAGGCTCCCCGCAAGGAACAGGCCCTGCCTGGGAGCCAGGTTTGGCCGGCTCGCATCTCCTGCTTGGCTCAGCGGAGCCGCGAACCGAGAGAAAGGCTCCCAGGGAGGGCCTGGGCACCTCGGTGAGCCTTTCTCCCAGTTCGTGGCTCCGTGGAAGATGCGAGCCGCACAACACACCAAAAGAATGAGGCTATGGTGCCTAAATTGCAGTACAACACAATAGGAAGAAAAGTATCAGGAGGGAATGTCCTAGATACTCAATGCAATGCAAGACCAATACAGGTCATAAGCAAAAATTTGTAGGCATTTATTATAGTCCCCTTTTGAAAGCATGTTGAGGCACTGAGCCTCCCAGCAGTACTAACCAGTGAATAATCACTATGTCATAGATACAAAGCATAAACCACGGATACACTGAATGCATTCACAGTAAGTCACCTCAAGAACACATAGAATATGAACATCAGTGAAGTACAAACATAACATAGCATGAAGGGGCTCCTCAAATGAGGGTGCTCCCTGGGCGAAAAGTGAGAACCCCCCCCCCCGGTATATAGTACATACGGCAGGCCCCAAGGATCCGAGGTGCCGGCCTGGAGGCTGGATGGAGAAGCAGCAATGGCTGGGGGCCGCCTGTAAAACGGGCCGCCGCTATGCGGACGCCTGCCGCGCTGCAGAGGCCCCTCTGCTCCAATTGGGTTGGAGGAGGAGGTCGGAGGGAGACCCAAATTAGGGTAACCCTTCGGTGGGGGCAAATGCCCCTGGGAATCGATAAGAAGCCCCCCCAGATGGTGGAGGCTCCTGGCAGCAAGGTCGACGCGCCAAACCAGGAAGTGGCCCGTGGCCAATGAGCAAGCACGGCGTTTCCCAGCGGTATGATACCAAGTAGTAAGAGGACGAAGTCGTCAGGAAAGATGAATAGGGAAACGAAGATCACAGGGCTACAGGTGAGGATCCAAGGAGGGGGGAATTCCAACGCCGAGGTGAAGTTCCGTGGAGTAGAAACTCTGTCAAGCCCTTCACAATAACATCCGTATGGATAATGAAGAGTCATGGGGAAAGCCCCATGAAATGCTAGGTTCTAGCCGCGGACGGCACTCAAGTAATTGGCCAAGTCCGTTTCGCCTGTAGCGTCGGCTTGTTCACAGCGGCGAACCATAGGGAGCGATATCCACAAAATTATAGTACATAACGAATAATCACAGCGACATCGCAGATATGGGAGAGTTTAGACCCTAAGGTGCGAGCCGGCCAAACTCAGCTCCCAGGCAGGGCCTGGGCCCTGTGGGGAGCCTTTCTTTTGAGGCTCCCTGATGTGCCCAGGCCCTCCCTGGCAGCCGGGATGGGCCGGCTGGCTGGCGTGCAGTGGGGAAACGGCCGAAGGAGGCGGTGCCCCAGCCCCTTCTTCTTCGCCGCCGCCCAGCTCTTCCTCCTCCTCCTCCTCCCCCAAGCAGCAGCAGCAGGCAGGTGGGGGAAGAAAGGGGGGAAGAGAGGTTTTCCCGCGGCACACCAGGTGATCGCTCACGGAACACTAGTGTGCCACGGAACACCGGTTGGGAAACACTGCTCTAGGTTATCCTTAGTGTTGTCTTTCAGATAGCATTTTGATTCCTTTCTAATGTGATCTCTATGTGTTTGTATCCTCAGAATATAATCATTCATTCTTCATTCCCCCTGTTGCTGTTTTCTTAGTTTCAATAGAATCGGATTATGGTCTACAAATGTTCTTGCTAGAATCTCTGTCTTCTCTATTCTGAAGATGATGTCTTTTGTAACAAATACCATATCACTTCTGGAGTCTATTGGAGTAATATGTGATGGAAGTATTATTATTTATTATTTATTTATTAATTCATATTTATCTGCCGCCCTTCCCTGGAGGCTCGGGGCGACTAACAGCAGCATCATAAAACAATAAAAAATACAAGCATTAAAACAGGATAAAACACATCTAAAAACACAATAAAACAATAAAGCAATAAATAAAACAATAAAGAGTAAAGAGTGATGATGCTCTGCCGAGACAAATTTAATTTCAGGACAGCCCCAACTGCGAATATCCCAGGCTTAGAGTGTGTTGGCCAGGTGTGGGATTCACAGGAGAGTGTAGCCTTTCTGCTCGTGTACCGTGCACCCAACGCACTGGCAGAGAGTCTACCGAAGTTCCTTGAGATGGTCTCGGAGTGGAAATTGTGGTATCCTAGACTTATTGTTCTGGGAGACACGCCGACACCACCTCTTCTTCAGTAGCAGCCAAGAACCTGGTGTCTTCCATGGAGACACTAGCACTCTCACTCTGTAGAACTGGGGCCACCCATATGGCAGGACACACCCTGGACTTGATCTTCGCAGCTGGAACCCAAGTGATCCTAACCTCTGAAATAGAGATACCATGTTCGGACTACTGTGTCCTGGAAGTCCGGCTAGAAGTCACCATTCCACCCTGTAAGGGTGCCGAGCAGATTCTGGCTCGCCTGAGGAGACTTATGGAACCCACAAGGTTCCTGAATGCTCTGAGGGACTTGGAACCTACCAGCGATTCACTCGAGGAGCAGGTGGAGACTTGGAACATCAGACTCTCCAATGCTCTAGATGAAATCGCCCCCAGACGCCCTCTCAGACCCCGAGTAAATCGTTCACTGTGGTTCATGGAGGAACTACGGACGATGAAAAGGGAAAAGAGACAGCTAGAGGACGTGTGGCGGAATCTCCATGACGGAGCCTCGAGATTAGCTTATAAGCAATTTAAAGATGTTTATGAGTTGGCTATCAAGGAAGTCAAAAAGGTCTGTTATTCTTCCTTGATAGAGTCGGGCAGCTCACGCCCAGCTCAATTATTTAAAGTGATTCGGTCGTTGACAACAATCCCGACTATCCAAAACGATAGGGAATTGGCTCCAACAGCGGAGGCTTTTCAGAGCTATTTTACCGACAAAATCTCGAAGCTCCGTTGGGACATCTCAGCCTCAATTGATACAGTAAGTAAATCGAGACTCCGCTGCCGCTCGGCGGGTGCACCTTCGGTCGTTTCCAACTGCTGGACGCAGCAGCTGTCGATGAGATACTAGTTGCAGCTAGACCAACAACATGCTCCCTTGATCCGTGCCCCTCCTGGCTAGTTAGATCTTGCCGGGAGGGGTTGCGAGACCCCCTGGGCAGGATAATTAATAGCTCCTTTGAACAAGGAGTGTTCCCAGGGGGTTTGAAAGAGGCCATGGTAAGACTGCTACTGAAAAAACCAAATTTAGATCCTTCGGTTCCCTCCAGTTACCGCCTGGTTTCGAATTTGCCGTTTCTGGGCAAGGTGACTGAGAGGGCAGTAGCGGATCAGCTGCAACGATTCTTAGATGACACAGCTGGACTTGATCCCTTCCAGTTCATGTTTCAGTTCTTGGGTAACTGCCTCCCTTGAGGACTTAAGTTCCATAAACATAGCTTTAATTTCTAAAAAATCTGGAGGTTGACTTGATTTTTTTGCTTTCTCTTACATGTTTACTGCTGCAGCTGCTGACGCGTAAGAGGTCATCCACGGTGACCCTTTATCCATAGTTGATTATAGTCTGGAAGTATTTGTTCAAGGTCACTGCAGCAGTGTTTCCTGCTTGAGAAATGGAAACATGCTTGGGAAAGAGCAGGAGAGAAGCCGGGTTCAGCCCTCCATCTTTTTCAGCTGCATTTTAAGCATTTAAATCATTTTGCCATTTTTTAAAGAGAAGAAAGTAGAGCACAGTCTCCTTTCTGCTTATATAGACCTGGCCTTTAAGTTTTTGCTGTCTCCTGTTAGCCACAGAGCAAGGCTTCAAAGATTTATTATTGCAGCAAATAGCTTAATGGCTCTTCCCGGGAGGCAATTAAGGATCGTAAACATTACAGCACACAAGCAGGAATGTAGAGACAGACTTTGACAGGTTTCCTTTCGTGAGAACACCACGTGGACAGTGTATTTTAAAGAGCAAATATTAGAGTCTTACTTTATCTGTTGAATGTTGATAGCATAATGGAGAGGACAATATCACGGCAGGAGCTGTCTCCACTTGAAGATCAAACAAAGTTATTTTCTGCAGACCAACTCTCCTTTCTCTGTCTTGCCTGGAGGTACAGAATCTGCGAGGAAAAGTTGCTTTCTCCTCTCACAGCTCATGATTCTCACAGAGCTCTGGCTCCATGCTGCTGCCACTCTCAGCTTCATCATAGCCCCAGACACAGCTATGGCTATTGAAATCTCCCACAATAAAATGGGCTTCATGGTTATGGCAATTGGCTGGGGGCGTAAAATAGAAATCAACCCCAGGTGGTTTATAGAGTGATGATATAATGCAGCTATTGAGTTCCAGAGATAGGATTTCAATGTTGTTCACTTCTGTGATAGAGGTTGCAGAGATTGCTACACCAGATCGTACAAAAATGGCACCTCCATATTGCCTGTGAGGTCGTTCCACTGCCAGTTGCATTCCGAGGATTTTTGGTCGTCTCATTGTGATGTCTCTGTGTGTTTCCTGTATACATAAGGTGTCACACAAAATGTCCTCAAAATATCCTTCTATATTAAATGGCTTGGCCCAACTTACCGGGCAGAGCAGATTGCGGCGCTGGGTGTCCTCGCTGCCATGATGCATTGGTGGGAGATTTTCCCGCCACCAGAACCTGCTGGCCAATAGTGGGTCTGGCCCCGCCCTGGCCTGGCTCTTAGTTGGGGCCAGCCCTCTCTTCCACTCGGGCAGCTTGCTTAAGTCTGCCCGAGGCCTACCAGCAGGCACCAGGCCTGCGTCAGCTTTTAGTGGACCGGCAAGCAGGAGAGGACGTGGCAGCGATGGATGTGGTGTAGCAGCAAATTGGGAGTTATGGAACTCCAAGTGGCAAGCTTTACCTCTTACCAAACGGCGGCATGGACGTGCGGGCGCAGGGATGAGGAATCACGCAACAACTTCACTGCTCAACGTGAAATCAAAGAGATTTATTGAGGTTCAACACCAGCTGGTGGGGTCTGCCAACAGAACAAGCTGCGATCAGGGCAAACGGCCCCGGTCATCCTTAACACAAAGCATTTATACCCCTCATGGCGGCATAAGACAAAAGCCCACCCTCCTTCATGATCATTTCACAAACATCACTTGGGGGGCCATAATTGCTGCAAACCTCTGTGCTTCAGTAAGAAAAGTCTTATCCGGATCATACCCATAACGCTTCACCTCATCAGGTGAACGCTTCTGGACATGCATGTACAAATTAGTAACAGGTGTCATCTTGGGAATCACTCTCAAGCCCCCAGGCCGCACTGTGCCAAGGGTACAAACCCCATTCCAAGCCACAGGAAGCAATGACCCCGCCCACTTTCCACAAATCCAAACAACACCACTGGGCAACCCAGTCGCACGGAGCCCCGTGTGTCCGGCTGGCAAATTCTGGGCCAAGTTCACTATAGCATTCTCATGGTGGTTTCCAAACAATATGTGAGTGCAATTTGAAGTTTCCCATCCCCAAGTCCAAACACCTTTTGTCTTCTGTCTACAACTTACACTGTATCTGCTATGCACATCAACCGTGTGATTACATGCAGGATAAGAGCCTAGCTCAACACGCTTGAAACGCTCATACATGCCAAGTTTTTGACTTCCTGTCTCATATATTCTCCTATTCTCCTTCCATCTGAAGCATAGAGATGCTTCCAACACAGGAGAACGGTGCGTGAGCATAAACTGAGCCTGTTCCACGTCCCTTCCCAAGAGTTCCTGCTTACATTTGGTGTTATTCCACCCTTTCAATGTCAAAACTGCGCTTGGGACAATCGGCCATCCCTGCCTATGGCTCGAGGGCCCGTGGCTGCAAATCCAGCATGAATTCAAACCCAATTCATGTGACATGTTAGTAACGAGCTTATGAAACATATTTTGATCCCACCCCGCATGTGTCCCAGTAATGTACAATGTCAATATCAGAGCCATGTATCCAAACACTGTCCTTACTCCCACGGGGCGCTCACTCCTGTAACGCTGTCCCATTAGGATGCTAAGCCACCACCTCAGTGAGAGTGCCTTTGGCTCTGTCCATCTTTCTTGCGTTGGACCACGATTACTGGAGTTGGGTGCGTTGATTTCAGACGACTCTTCTGTGGCCTCCTCCTTACCCCTCAAACAGGGGTTTGCTGATTTTTGTATATCCTTAACTTTAGGGGGTTGTCTGGATCCACGGAAGACTCCAAAACAACCGGTGCTTTCTTTATCCGAGTGTAGTGGACCCACGGGCGAATTCCTTCGACCTTGACCGCCGTTGGTGTGCTCAACAGCACGGTGAACGGACCCCGCCATCTGGGCATCAAAGGACAAACGCTCCATTCCTTGACCAGGACGGACTCGCCAACTGAAAAGGAATGCAGAGAGGTAGTAGGGATAGGTGGATGCAAGTCTGCTGTATACTGGCTAAGTTTCTCTAACTGTCTCCCTAACATCTGCACATCTTGCAAAGTTTGCTGGTGTCCCAGCACATGGCTGTCAGAAGATAGTCCACACATAGTCTTTAAGTTCAATGGAGGCCTGCCATATAAACGCTCAAAAGGTGAAAGTCCTGTCTTCTTATGGGGCGTGCACCTGACTCTCAACAGAGCCAAAGGTAACGCCAGCCTCCAGTTTAACCTAGTCTCTTGACAAATCTTTGCTAAACAGTTCTTTAGAGTTCTGTTGGCTCTTTCTGCCCTAGCAGATGATTGCGGGTGGTACACACAGTGAAGATGCCACGTGATACCTAATAGTTTACACAGTCCCTGTACCACGTGGTGTACGTACGCAGGCCCGTTATCTGAGCCTATCTGTAAAGGCATGCCGAATCTAGGAATAATGTCTTTCATGAGTGCCTTTACTACCTCAGCTGATTTCTCTGTACGTGTAGGAAAAGCTTCAATCCAACCAGTGTATGAATCTACAAAAACCAACAAATAACGGAAGCCTCCACTCATTGGCATTTCTGTAAAGTCTGTCACCAAAACTTCAAAGGGCCAATTCCCTTGATATTGTATCCCAGGCGCTTTCAAAGTACCTTCTCTGGGGTTGTTCTTTGCGCATGTCCAACATCTCTGCGCAGCCGCGGCCGTCAAGCTGTGCAGACTGTTGATGAACATTTGCCTCTCCAGGAGCGCTGCCAGGGCGCTCTTCCCTAGGTGTGTGTTCTCATGGTAAAACTGTACTATGTGCCACGCTTTTGTCTTAGGGACAAATACGCGGTTGTCTGGCATTTTTATGAAGCTCTCTTCCCATTCTCCTCCCTCACTCAGGGCCCATTCCTCCTCCTGTCTAGTGTAATTACATTTCTCCACTTTGGGTCCTGAGTCAGTGAGATTTAACATTACAGGTGTGGGTTTCTGCATAGCTACTTCTCTGGCAGTCAGATCCGCTAGCCTATTCCCTTGAACCACCGGGTCATTTCCCTTGATGTGATTTACAGTGCATCAAAGCCACTTTACTAGGAAGCCAAACAGCGTCCAACAGAGCCAACATCGCATCTGCATATTTGACTGCCTTTCCAGCAGAAGTCAAAAAGCCTCTTTCCCTCCACAGTGCCCCATGAGCATGTAGCGTTAAAAACGCAAAACGAGAATCCGTATAGATATTAACCCTTTGCCCTTCCGCTAGTTTCAAAGCACGAGTCAATGCAATTAGCTCAGCCAGTTGGGCCGAAGTCCCTGGGGGCAATGGTTCTGCCTCGAGAACACCATCTTCCCAGGTGACGACAGCATAGCCAGCATAACGCACTCCCTCTCTTATGAAACTACTCCCATCTGTGTAAAGGGTTAAATCTACCAGTTCCCAAGGGAAATCACGGAAATCGGGTCTACTGGAATAAACCAAGTCCATTGTCTCTATGCAGTCATGTTGTGAGGGCTCTGAGGGGCTAGGCAAAAGTGTTGCCGGGTTTAATGTTTGACACATCTCCAAGGAAACAAGGGGATTATTGCAGAGAACCCCTTCATACTTAGTCAGTCTCTCATTTGTCAGCCAGCGTGGCCCTTTGGAATCTAACAATGCTTTGACATGATGTGGGACTCTTACTGTGAGTGCTCTCCCTAGGGTGAGCTTGGTAGCTTCTCTGATTAAATCTACCGCAGCTGCAACAGCCCTCAAACAGGGTGGAAGACCCCTTGCTACTGTGTCTAACTGCTTTGAAAGATAGGCTACAGGGCGTTGCCATGTACCTAAACTTTGTGAAAGAACCCCTATCGCTGTCCCATCTCTCTCTGCAGCAAAGAGAGAACGGTTTGTCTAAGTCTGGTAGGCCCAGCGCTGGAGGCGATATGACAGCTTCCTTCAGCGTTCTGAAAGCCTGGTCACAGTCCTCTGTCCACACAAATGGATCCTGATTACTTCCCTTGGTTGCTTGGTACAATGGCTTTGCAATAACAGCATAACTGGGAATCCAATGTCTTACATAAGAGGTGGTTCCTAGGAACTCTCTTGTCTGTCTTCTATCTTTGGGAGTTGGAATGGCACAGATGACTTCCTTTCTCTCAACTTCCAAAACCTTGCTTCCCTGGGTTAGACCAAAGCCTAAATATTTGACTTTCTTTTGACACAACTGAGCTTTCTTTTTGGACACTTTGTACCCTTTCTCTTCCAACACTTTCAACAGTTCTAACGTGTAATGCTTACACCCTTCTTCAGTCTTTGTGGCGACCAGCAAATCGTCAACATACTGAAGCAACACTCCTTCAGTCTCTGGAATTTCAAAATCTGACAAGTCTTTAGCTAAGGCCTGACCAAAAATCGTCGGGGAAGAATGATAACCTTGAGGTAATCTGGCCCAAGTCGCCTGACGCTTCTGTCCTCCCTTAGGGGCTTCCCATTGGAAGGCAAATATTGGCTGTGAAATAGGGGCTAGTCTAATGCAGAAGAAAGCATCTCGGAGATCTAGTACTGAGAACCAGATTGCTGTACTTGGAATTAAACTCATCATCACATATGGATTTGGAACAACAGGAGTTAATGACACTGTGGCTTGATTGACAGCTCTAAGATCCTGGACAACTCGGAACCTCCCATCTGGCTTACGGACAGGAAGGAGGGGCGAATTCCAGGGGGATTCACAAAAGACTATGATCTCATGACGCAACAGTCTATGCAACTCTTCTTGAATTCCTTCTACAGCATCTCTACTGATAGGGTATTGGGCCTTTCTCACGGGAAGCTGACCAGTTCTCATCTGTATCACCACAGGGGCAACATTTTTCGCCATTCCTGGTTCGTTATCTTCTGCCCAAACCCTGGGAGTTTCTTCCCAGCACCAAAGTATCTCTTTCTTCCTGACCTGTTTCACTCTAAACAATCTGTACTCTTCTTGCCCTGGGACGGTGAGTTCCAATTGGCCTGTCTCCAAAAACTCCAATCTTGCCCTTATCTTCGCCAAGATGTCTCTTCCCAGTAGGGGGATTGGACATTCTGGTACATACAGTAATTGGTGTATCACTTCCCTGCCCGCAATGTTGCACCTTCTCTTCTGTAACAAAGGACACTTCTGTGGCTTTCCTGATACACCAACAACCTTGATCTGTTGATTACTAAGGGGTGCTATTTTTTTGTTTACTACAGACTTATCCGCTCCTGTGTCTATTAGGAACTTTATGCGCTGACCTTCCACTTCCACGGCAACCAAAGGCTCATCTGGGTCAAGCAACAGAAAAGCTTTGCCAATACTTCAACATTCATCTTCCCACTCTGCTTCCTCTTCTTCCTCCTGCACAGCAGCAGCCACAACAGCCTTCTCATAAGGCCTATAACTTCCTCTGCCTCTTCCTCTTGCTCTTCCTGACCCTCTAACTGGTATTTTGGCCTTTTTTGTACTTGCATCACTTTCTCCTGACATTTCTTCCACACAATCATTTCGCCAGTGGCCTTCTTTCTTACAGTGGGCACACTGATTTCGACCCAATTTAAACTGTCCTCCATCATTTGCTCTTCCTGACCCTCTTCCACGACTATTTCCTCTTCCTCTTCCTGACCTTTCATCCAACATGCTCACCAAAACTCTGTATCCCTCTCTTTTCTTCTTATCTTTCTTTTCCTCCTCTACTTGCTCTCTTGCCATAAACACTTGATCAGCTATTGCCAACAGTTCATTCAAATTCTTTCCCAAAAACCCTGTCTGTTTCTGTATTTTCTTTCTGATGTCTGCAGATGATTGGGAAATGAAGGATTGCGTCAGAGCAACCCTCCCGTCGTTTTGCTCTAAATTGTAGGGGCTGTACTTCCTGTATGCTTCCTCTAAACGTTCTAGAAACGCAGCAGGCGTCTCAACTTTGTCCTGTTGAACCCCTTGTATCTTTTGAATATTGGAAGGCCGGGGTGGGCCCTTCCTGATTGCTCTTAAAGGGATTTGCTGATAGTCTCTAATTCTGTCCCTCGCATCATTCGGATCCCATCTCGGATCTTGCTCCGTTGGGAATCTGGCATTCCCAAATGCAACTGCTTCCACTTGCCCATGTCCCTCTTGAGCTATCAGCCTAGCTTGGTTGATAATGCTTCTTTTCTCTGCCGCAGTGAACAGGGCATTTAACAGCTGCCGGCAATCCCACCAGGTCGGATCATGCGTCGCAATTATGCCTTCCAACAGATCCGCCATAACTTTTGGTTGTTCAGAATATGGAGGTGTATTATGCTTCCAATTAAAAACATCACTGCTTGAGAACGGGACTATCTGAAAAGCTTGCATGACCCTGTTGTGCACGTCCAGCAACGGCACCTGTCTGATAGGTAACTCCCTCTCTTCTTCCTCTGCTTGCCTTGCTTCCTGAACCCTGGACTTGCTTCTGGTTCGAATTGGGGAAGCTGCTTGTCTCACACTGTGTCTTCTGCTTAATTCCGGAGAGCGCTCTATCGCTCTTGCGGACTCAAAGGAGCTGCTCCTTCTGGCTCTGGGGGATTGCGCTATCAGCCCCCCTGAGGCTCCGGAGTATTCTTCCTCCCCCTCTTCGTCTTGAGGACGCACTATCATCCTTTTGACACTTGGGGTGGGCCATCTCGCTCCTCTTTCTATCTCCCTTGCTTCTTCTAGGGGATAAAGTCTTTCCATTGAGAGAGGGGCCTGGTATGCAGGTGGTTTTTCACAAAACGGGTTGCGTTCTGAACGGGGAACAGGGTAGGTCATTGCCGCTTGTGGCTGAATTAAAGGGGCCGCTGCGGCTGGGGACATTGCCGGGGCTGATGGAAACATCCCGCTTGAACCCGGAGTTGGCAGGCTCCCTAATTCAAGTTGAAAAGTCATTGGGGGATTCATTGGGATTGAAATTGGCATGGTGGGAACAGGAAGGAGTGCTTGACTCGCCGGGATCGGCGCTGTGGGGACGGACGGGATTGGTGCAGCCGGAACAGGGAGGACCGCCTCAGATTGCGTCACAGCCGGGGACGTCATCTGGATGGCTGGGCCTGTCCCAAGGGTGGGGGCTACGGCTTGGGCTTGCTCAGGGACGTTCAAACTTGCATAGAGCGGAGGCGCAGTGGCCGCTCCCGCTCCAGTGATGGCAATATGTCTCTCCTTTGGTCTTCTCCTTAAGGGTGGTGTAACGACTCTCCAACACACGGTAGGGATCACACGAAGATGGTATCTTGGTCCAACACGATTTTATTGAAGGTACGAGACATGTGAAGCTAAAGCACCGGCCCGCCCCCCAAACACACCTTTATACCCCCATAGCCCCTCCCCTACCCATGCAATGTCTGGGCAGGGTTACATCAGCCCCAAGTGAGTCAGCAATCCCAGTAATCCACAGGGGCATGACCCCAGGGGTCATGAAGTCAGTGTCATCAGTCCCAATGTCCAATGTCCTTGCTTGGAGGAGTTACCTCACTTCCCTCTCAAGCACCTGGAAGTTGCATCACCCCCAGTCGGACTCAACAGTCTCAGTGAATCTGGGACAAAGGTCACCCCAGAGCTAAAGTGAAGGTCGCTGCTGCCTCATGACAGGCTTGGAACCTGGACTTCATCCAAGCTCAGGTTTCCCAATCCTGACATAGCGGTCTCCTCCACCTCGTCCTCCCCCTGAGGAAACAAAACATCATTCAATCTAAAGGAGGAAAGGGGCTCACATATTTCTTTAAAAGGTTACAATGAAAAGTGGGATGCACCTTTCCCAAACTTTTAGGCAGCAGGAGGGTATATGATACTTTATTCACAGCGGTTTCAATCCTGAAAGGCCCAATGTATTTAGGACTCAATTTCTTCGACTTATAACCCAACTTTAAATTCTCCGTTGATAACCACACTAAATCCCCCTCGCTATACTCCTCCCCTTTCTGTCTCCTGCGGTCCCCAAACAGTTTGTATGACTACTGCGCCTTTTTTAATACTTCCGTCACCTCCTTCCACTCCTCCTGGGCTCTTATCCTCCACTCGCCCCCCCTTCTTTCCCTAAATCCAACAGCTGGGGTAAAGGGGCCACCTCCTGTCCGTACACTATTTCAAAAGGAGACTTCCCAGTAGAAGAATGTACTGAGCTATTATATGCCATTTCGGCATAGGGCAGGAGGTCGGACCAGTTGTTCTGCTCCTCATTACTAAACATTCGCAAATATGCCCCCAAGGATTTTTGCACTCTCCACAGCGCCATTACAGGAAGGGTGATAAGCAGTAGTCAAACGCCTCTGAGCCCCCAATGCTTCCAAGAATCGGTTCCAAAACTGAGCCGTAAACTGGACCCCACGATCACTCAACACCTGCTCCGGACACCCATGCAATCTATACACATGCTGAACATACAACTCAGCCAACCGTTCTGCCGAGGGCAACCCCCTCAAAGGAATGAAGTGGGCCTGCTTAGAAAACATATCCAGCACAGTCCAGATGAAACGATAACCTCGACTTGACGGCAGCTCCCCCACAAAATCCGTGCTAACATGCGTCCATGGCCTCACCGGCTCTACCACTACTTGAATCAACCCCTGCGGCTTTGCAGAGGGAACTTTATTCCTTGCACACACCTCACAGCACTCCACATAACGCCTCACTTCCGCCTTCATCCCAGGCCACCAAAACCTCCTCTTTATCGCCAAGATAGTCTTCGTCAACCCCCAATGACCCGCAGCCTTATGGTCATGGTGCAGCCCCAACACTTTCGCCCTCAAACTTTGAGGAACATAAGTCTTACCCTCAATAACCCACAGACCATTCAACAGCTGGCATTCCTTTCCATGCTCCTGTAACCACTTGTCTCCTACATAATTCCTTTGCAACTCCAACCTCCACTCATCCACAACTTCATCTTCTTTCTTCACTCCCACCACAGTGTGAGACCTGGTTTGCACAGCCAAACCCCAATGCTCTTTAGCAAAAACTCCCTCCGCCTTATGCAACCCATTCTCTCCCACACTCGGATACCGGGACAATGCATCAGCCACCACGTTCTCCTTGCCTTTAATATGCTGCAGCCTGAAATTAAATCTATTGAAAAACTGAGACCACCTCACCAGTTTCGGAGACAACTTTTGGGGATTCCTCAAATATTGTAAATTCTGATGGTCTGTCATCACTATAAACGGAAAAGCAGCCCCTTCCAGGAAATGACGCCAGGTTAACAATGCATTACGTATAGCAAACGCCTCTTTCTCCCACACCGGCCACTTCCTTTCATGCTCTCCAAACTTTTTGGAGAAATAAGCACAGGGTCTCAGCCTCTCCTGATCATCTGCCTGCATCAAAGCTCCCCCCATAAGCCCAGGCAGATGCATCACATTGAACAACAAAGGGCTTATCCACATCTGGGTGTAGCAACAAAGGCCCCTCAGTAAAAGCCTTCTTTAACCTGACAAACGCCTTCTGGCATTCCTCAGTCCAATCTAATTTTGCACCTGGAGACTTGACCTTCTTCGACTCCCCCTTGCCTTTAGTTTTTAACAACTCCGTGAGGGGGAGAGTCACAACTGCAAACTCAGAAATGAAAGCCCGATAAAAATTCGCCAGCCCTAAGAAAGCCTGCAGCTGCCTGCGCGCACGTGAGCCTCCCAGCTCAACACATCCTCCACTTTGGCAGGATCCATTTCAACTCCTTTCTCACTGATTCTATAACCCAAAAAATCAATCTGATTCTTACCAAACTCGCACTTACTCAGCTTTACATACAACTTTGCTTGCCTCAACCGCTCCAACACCTCACGCACTAACTGCACATGTTCCTTCTCTGTAGCTGTCACTATCACAATGTCATCTAAATACACAAACACTCCTTTATACAAAAGGGGGTGCAACACCTCGTTAATCAATTGCATAAAAATACCTGGAGAGCCTGCTAAACCGAATGGCATGACGGTCCATTCGTACAGCCCGAGAGGGCAAGAAAAAGCTGTCTTCCATTGATCACTTTCTTTCACCCTCACCATATGAAAGGCATCAATCAAATCCAACTTGGAAAAAACCTTACCTCCTCCCAGCTGACCTAACAAATCCTTGATCAATGGCAAAGGATAGCAATTGGTGGTACTGACAGCATTCAACCCCCTATAATCAATACACAATCGCAATTTCCCATCTTTCTTTTCCCGGAACAACACTGGCGCGGCAATGGGGGACTCAGACCTTCTAATAAACCCTTTCTTCAGATAATCGTCTATTTGTTCCCTTAAAGCCAACTTCTCTTTAACCGTCATGGCATAAATCTTGGGTTTAGGTAGTACAGCTCCTTCTTTGACCTCTATGCTACATTGCACATTCCGAAGGGGGGGCAGGTTCTGAGCTAATCTGGGGTTAAACACATCTGCATAATCCTGATACTCAACTGGTACTCCCTGCACTTCGCTTTCGACCCTTTCCTTCACATTAGGAGCACATTGTACAGTCCCAGCCTTCCAATCTATTTTAGGATTCACCTGTTCCAACCAAGGCATACCCAACACCACCTCATGTCCTTTTATTGGGGCCATTATAAAATCAATATTCCCCTCCCAGGGTCCTACCCGCCCCTTTAAACCTTTTGTCCCCACAGAGAACGGTCCTCCCTCTATAGATGACCCATCCAACTGAGTAAAAGTAACAGATGTCTTCAATGGCTGTGTCTCACCTCCCCACTCCTTCACTAATTTGGGGGACATCATATTCTCTGAGCACCCACAGTCCACCAAAGCTTTCCTCTCTACCACTCTATTCCCCTTATATATCCCCAGGGTACATTGGATATTAGTTCTCACCCCAACGCTTTTACTCTCATCTTTGTCCATGAGGACTGCTTTAGCTGCAGCCTCCTTCACTGGGCCCAATCCTGACTTCCGCCGGCATTGAGAAGCAAAATGTCCAGGCTGATTGCAGGAAAAACAAAGCCCTCTCCCGAACATAGGCTTCTTCACACCACCGGAACGATCATCATTGCCTCGTTTGGTCTCTCCTCCTCGGCCTCGGTCCTCCTGACCCCCTCTGGCACCGCATGCCTCCAGATCCTCCTGGGCCACTGCCAGACGAGCGCTCCAACGCTCTTCGATCTGCTGAGCGCTCCTACGCTCTTCCCTTCGGCAGGCCACTAATCTGCTCACCTGAGCATTCCACAACCGCTCCCCTTCACGGAGCTCTCTCTCCATCTCACTTCCCGACGCCATCGCCGTTCCTGAAGCATCTGGGACTCCCACCTGGTCCAGAGTGGTCCAATCCCACTCCTCAACTCTCCGGACTTCGTCAGGATCTACCACAAACTGATCCAAGTACGCTTCTTGCTTCCAAGCCAACCTCTCCATTGCTGGGATAGTTGAAAAGGGGCTTTAGCTTCTGTAACGACTCTCCAACACACGGTAGGGATCACACGAAGATGGTATCTTGGTCCAACACGATTTTATTGAAGGTACGAGACATGTGAAGCTAAAGCACCGGCCCGCCCCCCCAACCACACCTTTTATACCCCCATAGCCCCTCCCCTACCCATGCAATGTCTGGGCAGGGTTACATCAGCCCCAAGTGAGTCAGCAATCCCAGTAATCCACAGGGGCATGACCCCAGGGGTCATGAAGTCAGTGTCATCAGTCCCAATGTCCAATGTCCTTGCTTGGAGGAGTTACCTCACTTCCCTCTCAAGCACCTGGAAGTTGCATCACCCCCAGTCGGACTCAACAGTCTCAGTGAATCTGGGACAAAGGTCACCCCAGAGCTAAAGTGAAGGTCGCTGCTGCCTCATGACAGGCTTGGAACCTGGACTTCATCCAAGCTCAGGTTTCCCAATCCTGACAGGTGGAAGATCTTCCGGCTCTGCCAGGAGAACCGGAGGCTTTCTCCCTGCCTTTCGGCTAACAAAACAACCTTTCTTCTCACGCCCCTTTGGGCCTGCCCACCAAACACCCTCTGCAACCATCCGTTCCCATGTTGCGGAGTAAATCCATTGATCATTTGGATGGACTTCGAAACAAAAAGATTCAAGTTGCCTACACTTCCTCAAATCCCAAGACCCTGATTTTGGCCAGCTAATCTCTTGGACAGCGGGCCAAATCTCTGTGCACAGATTCTTGAGTTCAAACGCTTTCAGATCTTGGGGCTTTCCCTCTACTGCCAACAGACAAAACCTGTCCCAATTGTCTAACCCACATTTCAAAGGGGTCTCTTTCTCCTGCTTTGATCCCACACCACCCATCTCTCTGGCCAAAGATCAAAGATCACTTCAGTGCTCACCCCCAACCCAATGTGTGTTCCCTAAGTGTTAGTGCTTGAAAAATCTATACTTGCCAATTCCAGCCGACCTCGGGACGTCTCCCTCGTCTCCTCTCGATTGCGTCGGATTACTCGCTAGGTGTCACGGACTTCCGCCACCCCGACTTTTCTGCGCGCTTTCTGCTACCGGATTGCTCGCTAGGCACATTGGAAGGTACCCCCGGTTTTGCTTGCCGGAATTTCTCACTAGAGGCGGCTTTCACAAGCTGCCCCCTCCGGACTTTGTCTGTTCTCTGGGTTCACCGGCAGTCGCGTCAGTTGCGGTCTCTCGTGTCAGCAGGCGTTGGTTTGGGACGAGCCAGGCAAGCCGGTCAGTGTTGGCGCCCCGGTCTCAGCCCTCCTGGGTCGTCTCACCTCCTTGCTCGAGAGCGAGAGCCGTCCAGGAAACTGGATTGCGCCCTTCTCACCTCAGACCCGTCTAAATTGCCTTTTGGAATCACGTCGGGGTCACCAAAGATATGTAGCAGCAAATTGGGAGTTATGGAACTCCAAGTAGCAAGCTTTACCTCTTACCAAACGGCGGCATGGACGTGCGGGCGCAGGGATGAGGAATCACGCAACAACTTCACTGCTCAACGTGAAATCAAAGAGATTTATTGAGGTTCAACACCAGCTGGTGGGGTCTGCCAACAGAACAAGCTGCGGCCCCGGTCATCCTTAACACAAAGCATTTATACCCCTCATGGCGGCATAAGACAAAAGCCCGCCCTCCTTCATGATCATTTCACAAACATCATTGGCTGGTGTTACAGAACATTTCATTAATCCAATTAAACATAACATTTTCATTTGCATCATATCTTAATCCCCTCCTATGTGTTAGAACAATGAACATTTCTATGGTAGTCTTTCTCACAGTGCAACTATCAGTGGCTGGGACTCCTGTGTTCCCAGCTTGCAACATTTGGCTTCTCCTTGCCAGCAACGGAGGGGGCCACTCTCTGCTCATGCGCAGTTCTTACCCATTTGGCATTAAGGTAAACAGACCTCATGCTTTGCACTGTTTGACCAATCTGAGCCTACGTTATCTTACGCTAGGCACGGGGTGTACCTTGACAAATCACTGCCTGTGCTAGAAGCACCAATCATAGTGTTACATTCACGGAGCTTGTGCCTGCCTGATTCTTGGCACAGAAACCCACTTTCTAGGCTCTACACGTGTGCAGCATCGCCTTCTGACCTTACTCCTGCACAGAAAGTGCCAAAACCGCTTTAGTGGAGGCAGCATCATTGACAGCGTCGTCGTGGTTTGTATGCTTGGGGCCACAGGTTCGTATCAGGCCAGTGGTGTGAGTTCCCACTGTCAGCCTCAGCTTCTGCCAACCTATTCAGTCCAGCGGGATGCGGGTGGCACTTGTTCGCATGCCTCATGGCCTGCTCCCCGCCGGAGCATCCGGTGCCGCGGGGGGAGGGGCTCGGCTCACCCCCCCCTCGCTCACTTTCCCCCACGTACGGGAGCCCCTGATGGTGCAGTGGAAAAAACTGCTGAGCTGCTAAACTTGTTGATCTAGCAAATAAATAAATAAATAAAAATAAACAAATGAACCTGCAGATTTGAGAAGATCAATAGGCACCGGTCCAGTGAGAACGGTGCTCCATACAGTCATGCCGGCCATATGACCTTGGAGGTGTCTGCGGACAATGCTGGCTCTCCGGCTTGGTTATGGAGATGAGCACAAACCCCCAGAGTTGGGCACGACTGAACTCCATGTCAGGGCAAGATCTTTTCCTTTATATTTAAAATAAATAATAATAAAAAAGCTGGCTAGTTAACTGTGTATTCCTTGTCAACCCCCCCCCCCCAAAAACCCTGTGTAATTCATGGGGTTGCCATAGTTGCGAGGTGATTTGAAGGCATATGTTCACAAAAGGAACTTTTCCTCGCCACTGGCTTCAGCCTGTCACGCAACATTCCTGCAGCCCTCGGGGTGGGGGACATCCCCCCCAATGCCTGTCCTGCCAGGAGGCCCACCTAGCAGTTCAGAAACATGGGATGTGAGTAGACTGAACGCAGGTCGCAGGCCCGAAGCCAGGGAGCAGCATGAGTTCCCGCTGCTAGTCCCAGCTTCTGCCTATCTTGCAGTTTGAAAACATGCAAATGTGAGTAGATCAATAGGTACTGCTCCAGTGGGAAGATAACTGCATTCTGTGCAGGCATATGGAGTATCTTTAATTTTGGAACAAAGCAGGGTTCACTTGCTTTGTCTTGTATTACTCCGATTTTACCTGAAGCATCATTTGGATGCCTCAGGTGATACCTACAGAGCAGGGCTGTCCAACTGGCGGCCCGGGGGCTGTACACACCCCCCCAGCCTGTTGGACACGGCCCCCGCTATGCCCCCGGCCGCCATTTTTAATTTTTTAAAAAAATAAAAATTCTAAAAAAATTTTTTAAAAAATGGTGGCCGAGGGGAGGGGCGGGGCAGGAGGAGGGAGCCAGCTCCTCCTCCGCCCCTCCTCCTTCCCCCCCCGCACCGCGGCTCGCTCGATCGGAGCCGCGGCGCGTCCGCTGGGGGGGAGGAGGGGCGAAGGAGGAGGAAGTCCGCTGGCTGCCTTCTGCCGCCTTCGCCCCTCCTCCTTCCCCCCCCCGCCCGGTGCTCGGGATCGGGCAGGGCGCAGGCGGGGAAAGAAGAGGGACGAAGGAGGAGGCAGTCAGCTGATTGCCTCCTCCTTCGTCCCTCTTTCCCCCCGCGCGCCGGCGCCCGGGATCCCTCCTCCTCCTCCTCTTTCACCGGCGCCGCTGCTGTCCCGTGCGCCGCAGCGCAGCGGGGAAAGAGGAGGAGGAGGGAGAATTCTCCTCTTGCTCCTCCTTCCTTCTCTACAGCGTCAAACCGGGCAAGAGGCATGGCGAAATCGCCGTCCCTCTTGCCCGGATTGGCGCTAGAAGGAGGGAGGCGCAAAGGGGAGCCCCTCTTGCTCCTCCCTCCCTTCTCTAGGTGTCAAACCGGGCAAGAGGCATGGCGAAATCGCCATGCCTCTTGCCCGGTTTGGCGCTGTAGAAGGGAGGTGCAAAGGGGAGCCCCTCTTTGCTCCTCCCTTCCTTCTCTACATATAAAAGGTAGTTACATTTCCTAAAGAGATCTCATTCCTGGGTTATCCAAACAGGGAGAAGATAGTGGCATGCATAGATGGGCAACCCACCCCTTCAAATGCCCTTCCTGAGATAGATTGGGGAAGGTATCCCTCTCCCTTATCTAATCTAGGATAGCTACTAATTAGTGCTGGAGACTTGTGCAGTCAGCGATGAAACCCAAAAATTCCCCTCTTTTCACCTAGGACTGCTCAAGTCTATCAGGTTCAGCAGTTTCTTCAGCTCGTCAAGAGCTTGTCTGGCTAACGGCTTTGTAAGCATATCTGCAATAATACCTCCTGATTTGCTATATTCCAGCCCACATAATCCTCCTTCATAAGCAATTTTAACTATATGATAATTTGTATTCACATGTTTGAGTAGTGGGCGGATTCTCTTTGTCTGGAAATATTTTAGACAACCTTGATTGTCTTCATAAACTTCTACTGGTTGGTTCCCTAATTTCATAGCAAGCAGTACAATGTGAAGCCATTTTAGTGGTTTGCATGCTTCTGCTGCGGACACATTCTCTGCTTCTGTCACACAGCGGCCGGGAACCAGGGCCTTTTAAATATTCACACCACCATGGCTGGAAATAACAGTCTATTGAAGTAAATAATGTCCAAAAAAAATAACAGTAAACATGAAAATAGCCAAGGCAAAAAGCATTCAAGAAAATCCCAGGAAATGTTCCCAAAGCCTCAGGCTAATTAAGTTGTAAGGTATCCGAATATAAATCCACTAAGAAGCAACAGAACTTAAAACTAGGATAGTCTCAAAAAAGGCAAGCTCAAAGTTCTGTCATGAATGACCAAAAAAAATCATGAAATCAGGAGTTCATGGAACTGCTTGCAGTAGAACCGAAAGTTGACCAGGAACTGAATTTCAACCTTTACAGGGCTAATAACAAGATCTCCACATTCTAACATTTCCCTCCCTTTCCCCTGGGAAAGTAACAGCTGCAGCTAGAATCAGAAAGCCAGGTGTCTTAATTCCCACCCACTGGACTCTCAGAATAATTAAATTCCCTTAACTGCTTTTCCAGAGTTTCATCACCTTGGCCCTGCACTGAAAATCACACAGATCCCTGAACACCACCACAACCCACAACCCCTGAAGCCACAGAAGCCACAGACCCAACAGCTTCAGTTAATACGAGGCTACTACCTTTTGTTTTTGTGTGATCCAGTCCAGGGCTGTCCAACTTCTACTGGACCTTGGGCCGGAATTCCGGTCACTGATCACCTGGGGGGCCAAGCCCCCGGCTCAGCCCCCTCCCTGCCCCTCCCCAGCTCCGCCCCTCCCCCTCCCCGGCTCCGCCCCCTCCCCACCCTCGGCTCCGCCCCCTAATTACTTGTTGCATTATTAATTATAAAATAAATTGCAAAGGCACCTTCCCTCACCCCTCATGTTGCTGTGTTTCAGATTTAAACATGTTTTCATAGAATCATAGAGTTGGAAGAGACCTCATGGGCCATCCAGTCCAACCCCTGCCAAGAAGCAGGAAAATCGCATTCAAACATCCCTGACAGATGGCCATTCTGCCTCTGTTTAAAAGCCTCCAAATAAGGTGCCTCCACCACAGTCCTGGGCAGAGAGTTCCACTGCTTTGTATTGCTTCCCCCTTTTTAATTATATTTAATTATATTTTTAACATCAATTAAAATACAATTATACAGTAGTAATAATAAAATAAAAGAGTAAAAGAGAGCAAGGAAGGAAGATGGATAGAGGGAGGGAATAAATGGGGGAGGGATATAAATATAAATATATAACATAATATTTGAACTGGATTATCCAAATCCACACTGCCATATAATCTGGTTTAAAGCAGATAACATGGGATTTTATTCAGCTGAGTGGATATGGCCTCAGATAACCCAGGGCCCTTCCACACAGCCATATATCCCTGAATATTAAGGCAGAAAATCCCACAATATCTCCTTTGAACTGGATTATGTGTGTCCACACTGCCATATATCCCAGTTCAAAGCAGATAATGAGGGATTTTTGCCTGGATATTCTGGGATCTTCCACACAGCCATATATCCCAGAACAGCCAGGAAATCCCAGAATATCCAGGCAGGAAATCCCACAATATCTGCTTTGAACTGGATTATGTGTGTCCACACTGCCATATATCCCAGTTCAAAGCGGATAACGAGGATTTTTGCCTGGATTCTGGGGCCCTTCCACACAGCCCTCTATCCCAGAATATCCAGGCAGGAAATCCCAGAATATCTGCTTTGAACTGGATTATGTGTGTCCACACTGCCATATATCCTAGTTCAAAGCTGATATTGTGGAATTTCCTGCCTGGATATTCTGGGATAGAAGGCTGTGGAAGGGCCCAGAATATCCAGGCAAAAATCCCTCATTATCTGCTTTTGAACTGGGATATATGGCAGTGTGGACACACATAATCCAGTTCAAAGCAGATATTGTGGGATTTCCTGCCTGGATATTCTGGGATAGAGGGCTGTGTGGAAGGCACACCAGAATATTAAGGCAGGAAATCCCAAGAGAAAGAGGAAGGGGGAAGGGGAGAAGAGGAGAGGAGGGGAAAGAGAGAGAGAGAGAGAGAGAGAGAGAGAGAGAGAGAGGGGGAGGGAGGGAGGGAGGGAGGGAGTCAGGAGCAGAGGCAGACCAGAGACCCATCGGAGACTCTTCTCCATGAGTGACACCCCTTACCTCGAGGCAGGTGTGTGTGGCAGAGCCTGTTGCTTTCCCCCACACACGGCTGGAGGTGCTGCACTATTTCCTCCCTCCCCTCTTTGTGTCTGATGGGTGCGTGCGCGCGCGTTTGTGTCCACACACGCCCATCACACACACAGAGGGGAGGGAGGAAATAGTGCAGCACCTCCAGCCGTGTGTGGGGGAAAGCAACAGGCTCTGCCTGAAGGAACTCTCCTCCTGGCTTCCTCGCCTTCCCAATTTGGGAAGGGCGCTGGGACAGGCGGAGAAGTCCCCTGAGGCAGCGAGGACCTCGCTGGCTGGGGGAACCTCCTCCTGGCTTCCTCGCCTTCCCAATTTGGGAAGGGCATGGGGGACAGGTGGAGAAGCGTCGCTGCGGCAGCGAGGACCTCGCTGGCTGGGGGAACCTCTCCTCCTGGCTTCCTCGCCTTCCCAATTTGGGAAGGGCACGGGGGCCAGGCGGAGAAGCGTCCCTGAGGCAGCGAGGACCTCGCTGGCTGGGGGAACCTCTCCTCCTGGCTTCCTCGCCTTCCCAATTTGGGAAGGGCGCGGGGGACAGGCGGAGAAGCGTCCCTGAGGCAGCGAGGACCTCGCTGGCTGGGGGAACCTCTCCTCCTGGCTTCCTCGCCTTCCCAATTTGGGAAGGGCGCGCCAGGCGGAGA
This sequence comes from Anolis apletophallus, assembly GCA_030556195.1. NCBI lineage: Eukaryota > Metazoa > Chordata > Lepidosauria > Squamata > Anolidae > Anolis > Anolis apletophallus. Next base: position 55,240,755 of record JARBWK010000011.1, on the reverse strand, counting down.
AGCGTCGCTGAGGCAGCGAGGACCTCGCTGGCTGGGGAACCTCTCCTCTGGCTTCCTCGCCTTCCCCATTTGGGAAGGACGCGGGGGACAGGCGGAGAAGCGTCGCTGAGGCAGCGAGGACCTCGCTGGCTGGGAACCTCTCCTCCTGGCTTCCTCGCCTTCCCAATTTGGGAAGGGCATGGGGACAGGCGGAGAAGTGTCGCTGAGGCAGCGGGACCTCGCTGGCTGGGGAACCTCTCCTCCTGGCTTCCTCGCCTTCCCAATTTGGGAAGGGCACGGGGCCAGGCGGAGAAGCGTCCCTGAGGCAGCGAGGACCTCGCTGGCTGGGGGAACCTCTCCTCCTGGCTTCCTCGCCTTCCCAATTTGGGAAGGGCGCGGGGGCCAGCGGAGCGTCGCTGAGGCAGCGAGGACCTCGCTGGCTGGGGAACCTCTCCTCTGGCTTCCTCGCCTTCCCAATTGGGAAGGGCGCGGGGCCAGGCGGAGAAGCGTCGCTGAGGCAGCGAGACCTCGCTGGCTGGGGGGATCCTCTCCTCCTGGCTTCCTCGCCTTCCCAATTTGGGAAGGGCACGGGGCCAGGCGGAGAAGCGTCCCTGAGGCAGCGGACCTCGCTGGCTGGGGAACCCTCTCCTCCTGGCTTCCTCGCCTTCCCAATTTGGGAAGGGCGCGGGGCCAGGCGGAGAAGCGTCCTGAGGCAGCGAGACCTCGCTGGCTGGGGAACCTCTCCTCCTGGCTTCCTCGCCTTCCCAATTTGGGAAGGGCACGGGGGCCAGGCGGAGAAGCGTCCCTGAGGCAGCGAGGACCTCGCTGCCTGGGGGAACCTCTCCTCCTGGCTTCCTCGCCTTCCCAATTTGGGAAGGGCACGGGGGCCAGGCGGAGAAGCGTCCCTGAGGCAGCGAGGACCTCGTTGGCTGGGGAACCTCTCCTCCTGGCTTCCTCGCCTTCCCAATTTGGGAAGGGCGCGGGGCCAGGCGGAGAAGCGTCCCTGAGGCAGCGAGGACCTCGTTGGCTGGGGAACCTCTCCTCCTGGCTTCCTCGCCTTCCCAATTTGGGAAGGGCGGGGGGGACAGGCGGAGAAGTGTCGCTGAGGCAGGAGGACGCTGGCTGGGGGAACTTCTCCTCCTGGCTTTCTCGCCTTCCCAATTTGGGAAGGGGCGGGGGCCAGGCGGAGAAGCTGTCCCTGAGGCAGCGAGGACCTCGCTGGCTGGGGCAACCTCTCCTCCTGGCTTCCTCGCCTTCCCAATTTGGGAAGGGCACGGGGGCCAGGCGGAGAAGTGTCGCTGAGGCAGCGAGGACCTCACTGGCTGGGGGAACCTCTCCTCCTGGCTTGCTCGCCTTCCCAATTTGGGAAGGGCGCGGGGGCCAGGCGGAGAAGCGTCCCTGAGGCAGCGAGGACCTCGCTGGCTGGGGGAACCTCTCCTCCTGGCTTCCTCGCCTTCCCAATTTGGGAAGGGCGCGGGGCCAGGCGGAGAAGCGTCCCTGAGGCAGCGAGGACCTCGCTGGCTGGGGGAACCTCTCCTCCTGGCTTCCTCGCCTTCCCAATTTGGGACGGGCGCGGGGCCAGGCGGAGAAGCGTCCCTGAGGCAGCGAGGACCTCGCTGGCTGGGGGAACCTCTCCTCCTGGCTTCCTCGCCTTCCCAATTTGGGAAGGGCGTGGGGGACAGGCGGAGAAGCGTTCCCGAGGCGAGAGAGGGACAAGGGGCGGTGCAGGGAGGAGCTGGCTCTCTTCCTCCTCCCTGCACCGCCCCCTCCGTCTCTCTCTCGGCGCCGCCCATGCGATCCGGTTCGCAGCGCCGCCGCCGAGAGAGGGACAGAGGGGGGCGGTGCAGGGAGAAGGAACTGACCTACTTCCTCCTCCCTGCCCCGCCTTCCCCTCCCCCCCCCCGGCCGCCATTTTTTAAAAAAAATTTAATGGTTTTTTAAAAAAAATAATTAAAATGGCGGCCGGGGGCATAGCGGGAGCCGTGTCCAACAGCCCTGGGGGCCGTGTACGGCCCCCGGGCCGCCTGTTGGACAGCCCTGATCCAGTCCATCAGCGCATCTCCAGATTTGGTTGGTTGACTGGTCTTCCTGCCAACCACTGCCAAGAGGTCAGGTCTCGTAATCCTGCTGGCATACAGTAGTTTTTAAATGGCTCTGTATCCAAGCTATTGGCTGGTAACACTTCCCTTTTTGTAGAATTTTCTCCAGCAATTCACTTCCATGGGTATACTCTCCGGATTTGCACCTGAGAGGCCAACAATTCTCAGTGAGCCTAGTATCTGTTGTCTGACTTTTACCTCCCGGGCTTCCAATTTTTCACTCTTTGATATTTTGACTTGCCATGCCCAGGGGTTGCACCATTGTCCTGTAACAGATCACTTGCTGTAGAAGTTTTTCCAGTAATTCACTTCCATGGGGGTACTTACTGGATTTGCATCTGAGAATCCAAGATGTTTCAGTAAGGCCAGTATCTTTTGTCTGTAACTTCATTCTCCTGGCATTCATTTCTCCTCAGTTCCAGGCAAAGTGATGGAAACCATTATTAAAGAAAAAATTACTAAGCACATAGAAGAACAGGCATTGCTGAAGGAAAATCAACATGGTTTCTGCAAAGGCAAATCATGTCTTACTAACTTGATAGAATTCTTTGAGGGTGTAAATAAACACATAGATAAAGGGGACCCAGTCGATATTGTTTACCTTGACTTTCAAAAGGCTTTTGACAAAGTCCCTCACCAAAGGCTCCTAAATAAGCTCTTCAGCCATGGAATCAGGGGACAGGTCTTGTCCTGGATTGGAACCTGGCTAAACTGTAGGAAACAAAGGGTGGTAATAAATGGACACTTCTCTGGATGGAAAGAGGTGAGAAGTGGCGTACTCCCAAGGTTCAGTTTTAGGACCGGTACTTTTAATTTATTCATAAATGATCTGGATGTAGAAGTAAATTGTGAGGTAGCAAAGTTTGCAGATGACACTAAACTGTTCAGGGTAGTTAAAAATGAAACTGATTGTAAAGAGCTCCAGAAAGATCTCTCAAAATTGAGTGAATGGGCAACAAAGTGGCAAATGCATTTTAACCTAAACAAGTGTAAAGTCATGCACATCGGGGCAAAGAACCCCAAATACACTTATCAACTGATGGGATCAAAGCTTTCTGAGACAAACCAGGAAAGGGATCTTGGGGTTTTGGTGGACAGCTCACTGAAGATGTCAACCCAGTGCGCTGCAGCAGTGAAAAAAGCAAATTCTATGCTTGGCATGATCAGGAAGGGCATTGAAAATAGGTCGGCAAATGTTGTATTGCCTCTCTACAAATCTATGGTGAGGCCACATCTGAGTACTGTGTACAATTCTGGTCACCGCACCTCAAGAAGGATATAACGGAACTGGAAAAGGTACAAAGAAGGGCAACAAAAATGATCCCTTATGAAACCAGGTTGCAACGCCTTGGTCTTTTCAGCCTTGAAAGACGGCGTTTAAGAGGTGACTTGATCGAAGTGTATAAAATCATGCATGGGATAGAAAAGGTGAATAAAGAAAAAATATTTTCTCTGTCACCCAACACTAGGACTAGGGGGCACTCCCTAAAGCTCCAAGGTAGGAAAGTTAGGACTAATAAAGGGAAATATTTCTTCACCCAGAGGGTCATTGGGTTATCGAACTCACTTCCAGAGGAGGTTGTGACAGCTGTCAGCCTGGACAGCTTCAAGGCAGGATTAGACAGATTCATGGATACCAAGGGAATCAGTAGTTACTGAAATGGACATCCAAGTGCCACCTCTGTGTTGATTGAGGCAGGCAGGATTTTCCCCGGATACTGGTTGTGGGGGGTCGGGAGCAGGTGAGGGTTTTGCCCTCCTTTCTGCTAGAGATCCCTGTGTACAACTAGTGGGCCACTGTGTGACACAGAATGCTGGACTAGATGGGCTGAGGCCCGATTCAGCATGGCTCTTCTTATGTTCTTATGTTCTCCTGGGCTTCAAATTTCACATTCATTGATATTGCGACTAGGCCATGCCCAGGGGTTGCGCGGTAAGCTGTGCCTTTTAGTACCTTCCTGGAGTGGGTCGACAGGACTTTGCCCCGCTCTAACTCCACCACCACTCCTGGATGACTTCCTGTTTAGGGACAGGTAGGGCAGCTACGAGTACACTCAGATGCTTCTTCATTCCAGGCCATGGCCAGCCTTTTTGTCATCCCTTTAGCGCAAGAGAAGACTGAGGGGACCCTCCACATCCTTTGTCTTCTGGAAATACAGCCGGTTTCTGTACGGTGCACATCCCGGTACCGGCAGACAGGTTAGCTGACCTACGGGCACACCTCAGGCTGACCGCAGCCAGGAGGTAGGTCGCCTTTAGGGAACTCCCAATTACTCGTGGGGCCACCTCAAGTTTGTCTGCAAAGTTGTGCCCCAGATTGGCAACAGGCAGGCATCCAAGTCTTCCAGGGTCATGAGGTTCGCCAGGTGATTTGTCTTGATATGTTTGCAGACTAACATCTCTTTCTCAGCGCAGGACGTTACAGGTGTAAGCAATGAAATGGCAAATGCATTGTCCCGCTTCCGAGAAAGACAGGTTTTTGGTTCCTAGCTCCAGAAGACCTCCTGCCCGCAAAGTTCCCGCAGGAACTATGGACCATTGGAAATGGGAGGCCTGGTTAGAACTGATGCAATCCATCGCACCAGCTACCTTCAACGCCTACCGGGCTGCAAGGCGACAGCCTACGAGGATCCTTACCAGTTGTATAGGATCACGAAGCTCGTGAAGAGTTAGAAGAAGCAGTCTCCCAGTTGGCAGGACACCAGCCTCCCCCACCCTACCCCAGCAGCTTACATCAACTCTCAAAGAGGATCGGCACATCCTGTTATGAGGTTGAGTTATTCTCTGCAGCCTACTCTATTGATTTCTTTGGGGCCCATAAGTCCAGGGGAGGTGGTGGCCAACTCCAAGGCGGATTCCTCTGGTAGAGCTCTGCAGCTCAACTATGTGGTTATCCATGTGAACTCCAGGCCTATCAGGATCTGTAAGTCCAAGACGGAAAAATGGGGGGAAGGGTGTCTCCCTGTCCATTCAGGGACTTGAGAGGACACAATTGTGCCCGTTATGAAACTGGCCAGGTTTCTCAGCTCCAGGGGCACCACCCCCATCTTACGGGAACCAGTAGTGTGCCGGTGGCACCCCGGGATGTAAACATCTTCGGACAGCAGTAGGCTGTCCGACCCCTGATCCAGGACCCATGCATGGCTGCCAACCCTTGTTCCTGTTATCAATAAATGAGTTGTGAGCTATTTTCTTTCCTTTTCTAATCTTATTAAGATATTTTATGTATGTATTAAAACAACTCAATAAATATGATTTTTAAAAAATAAAATAAATGAGTTGTGGCCAAATTTTACTCCAACTACTTGTGTCGGTGTCTTCTTGGTAACCTGGGGGGAGGTGTATCACCCATACACACGTAATAGACATAATAGTTAGCAATGGTCTTGATAAAGACCTTTAGTGTTCATCCATATGTGGAGGAAAAAAACACACACCTCCCATTTAAAATGTTTCAAATGTTTAAAAGCAATGCTTTTGAGTTTGGAAAGATTAGTCGTTTACAAGAAACGTTGCCCGGGGGATGCCTGACTGTATTTATTCAGTCTTCGAGGAGGCTCTTTCCATGTCAGTGTTCATTTCTGTTGTTATTTCCAAGGTTCTCATTTTGCTCTCTGAAAATTTATTTTCAAAGTATTTTATCCACTCAGCTTTTTTGTTGTAACCTTTTTCTGTTTCCCACAGATCTTTCCAGGATGCATTTGTAGCTGTTTCTTCTGGTTTTTCATTTTTCACAGCCATCTGCTGACTCAGACTCTGGTACAACCGTCTCTGATCAGATTGGAAGATTTGATTTTATTTGTATTGGATTACTCTAGCTTCATATCGCTCAGTTTTTCTGGCTGTTGCCGTGATTTGCTGTTTCACAATTTCAAGGGCTTCTTCGTTTTTTTCTTGTGTTCAGCCAATATTTTTTTAATCAAGTTATTCTTTTTTTATAAAAAAAAAATTTTTATTAGATTTTGTGATTTTACAGTGAAACATTTAACAAACACAATTACTATTGACCTATAAAATGTGAATAAAAGTGAATACAGGCAAATAAAGATAAAGCAATATGAGAAAAGGAGGAAAAAAAGACATGTATAAAGACTTCCATTCTTCTTCTTGGTGGGATGTTATAAACTTTATAACTTAGTTTCTTGTCTCCTTATTTCTGGAGATTTTCAATATCCTCCTTTCCTTTGTTAGTAAGTCCCATTATTTCATTCCATTACATTGTATTCTATATTAAACTGCTAATATATTTACATTTTGCTTTCTATTGTTTTCCTGTAATCTTCTATTACACTCCAGCCCGTTTGTATCCTTGAGTTTTCTGTATTTTTACTCGAAAGAAACTTCAATCTGTCCATGTTCTTTATATAATATAATTTCTCTAGCCATAGTTCTTTATTAGGAATATGGTCGGCTTTCCAATATCTTGCATATACCATACGAGCTGCTGTTGACATAAAGCTAAAAAGTCTATCCTCATTTCTGTCTAAATTAAATTCTTTATCTGATAAACCCAAGAGATAATAGTCAGGTTTCATTGGGAATTTCTATGTAGTATTTTTTATACATCTTTGTGTATATGTAATTGTTCCCAAAAGTCTTCTTCCTCATTGAAACCTCTCTTTTTATCTTGATTATATATATCTTTAATTTGAAGATATTGCAGCCAAGTTATACTCTCATTTATTTGCTTTATTTCTTCTGGTGATTTTAATTCATAATTTCCTTTTATGTTTTTCAATAAGTCCTTGTATGTTAGCCATAGACTCTCACCCTGTACTCTCCTGTGTTTCGCTTCTATTGGTGATACCCAAAGGGGAGTTTTTGTATAAAAATATGAGGTATATTTATTCCATATTTTTATTAAGGTTGATCTAATAAAATGGTTTCCGAAATTTTTCTCAATTTTAATGTTCCCGTACCATAGGTAGGCATGCCAGCCTGTTCTTAAATCAAACCCTTTTGAGACAAGATGGCGACTGCTGTGGAGCTCCCTCTGGGTGAGCTCCGGCATGACCTCTCTGATTCCCAGGACATATTAGGCCGATCATGCTGCCCCCCCTCTGGGGAGAAGGCAGCTGATCGCCAGATTCAGGGGGTCACTTTTGGTGACCCACAGACACCGGAGAATGTAATCTGGCTAGGGAAAGCTTCTGGACTTCCTGGACTTCCAAGGAGGACACCAAAAACGCCTGGAAATGGCTGGGTCATCCGACCGCGCGGGACCCTGGCCAACTCGACCCTGGCCTGTATGCAGAGCTCATTGTAGAATACAACGAGCTCGCGGCCCAGATGGAGAAGTTTCGGGAGAGGTTTGGCGGCATTCTGGAGTTGACGGGCATGCCATGCCCCCAACTTCCCCGGATCCCAGTCCCGGATGACGTGCCTGGTGGACCCCCCATGCAGGTGGACCTCCCCCACGAGCCTCAGCCGGACCCCCGCGGCGACCCAGACTTCGCCTGGGACCACTCTTGGGACTTCCCCACGAGCTCCGTAGGCGGACTAAGCCCTGCCGAGGAGCTAGTGGCGGCGCAGAATCTAACCCCCAGGGGCCAGGCCGACTCACGAGTGTCAAGCCCGAGCCCCGATGACCAGGGTGAGTCGTCTACCTGCCTGGCCTACAACGAGGAAGCGCAGGATGTTCCCGAGACTCACCAGCCGCATGCAGAGGACCCGCTGGAGGACCTCGACATCACGGCCAGCCTGGCGTTCCCCCGAAATTCCAGGGTCCGCCGGCGCCGCTACGCGAAGAGCTGGGGGAGTCAGCTGGAGATGGAGCGTCCCAATATGGCGACCGGCCTTGAGGACGCTCCACTCAGCCATGTGCCGGACCCCGAGGAGGAAACAGGACCCGGAAATGATCGCCTTCCGGAAGCCCCGCCTCTGGAGGATACCCACACGGAAGTCCCGCCTTTGGAGGACCCCGATGACAGCACAGCCCCTGACCGGAAGCAAGCCACCCATAGAAGGAGGCGGCGCCGCCGGAGGAGGAAGCATCGAGACGAGCGGGGCTCAGGTGGAGCTCTTCGCCGAGAGGATCGGGCGCGGGGGTCCAGGTCCTCCGCCAACCCACCGGACCGGTTGGAGGAGTGGAGGAGGCATCCAGTACCAAGGTTGGCTGGGCCAGGGAGGACCCCTCGGACCTTCCGACCAAGGACTTTCTGGAGCTCCAGCTACCGACGGCCGGAACCCAGAGTGGCTAATCCAGCAAGGACTGCTGTCTCAGACAGCTGGCGGATTGTAATGACGCTCCAACTTTGGTAAGGATCACGCGTAGATAGAAGCACGGTCCAACACGATTTTATTGCAGGTACAGCACTTGTAAAGCTAAAGCACCGTCCCGCCACCCAAACACACCTTTTATACCTAAACCCCCCCTCCCCTTGCTCATGCAATGTCCAGGCAGGGTTGCACCATATCCAGTGAATCAGCAAATCCCATAGTCCCAAGGGATGTGACCTCATTAGTCTCTGAGTCAGCATTAACAGTTCATTGTCCAATGTCCAAGTCCAGAAGAGGTTACCTCACTTCCCCTGGAGGCACCTGGAAGTTACATCACTCCCAGACTGACTCAGCATGTCCTTCAGTAACTAGGGCAAAGGTCCCAGAGAACTGGGACAAAGGTCAGCCACCTCATGGCAGGCTGGAAACCTGAACTTCTTCCAAGCTCAGATTTCCCAGATCTGACATAACGTCCTTCTCCACCACGTCCTCCCCCTGTAGAAACAAAACACCATTCAGTCTTTGGGTGGAAGGGGTCCTATATATCTCTTCAACAAACTACAGTGAAATGTGGGATGAACCTTGCCCAAACTCTTCGGCAAAAGGAGGGTATAAGAGACTTTATTGGCTGCCTTTTCCACTCTGAAAGGTCCAATATATTTCGGGCTTAACTTTTTTGACGGGCTCCCCAACTTCAAATTCTGTGTGGATAACCATACCAGATCACCCTCTACATACTCCTCCCCTTCCTGTCTCCGCCGATCCCCAAACAGCTTGTACGCCCGCTGCGCCTTTCCCAGAGCTTCGGTTACCTCCCTCCAATCGTCCTGTGCTCGCATCCTCCACTCACTCTTCTCCTCCCCAAAAACTCTAATAATTGGGGCAAAGGAGCCACATCCTGGCCATAAACTATCTCGAAAGGGGACTTTCCCGTGGAAGAATGCACAGAGCTATTATACGCCATTTCAGCATAAGGCAATAAGTCTGACCAGTTATTCTGTTCCTTATTACTAAATATCCGCAAATATCCTCCTAGTGATTTTTGCGCTCTCTCACCCCCATTGCAGCAAGGATGATAAGCGGTCGTAAGTTTTCTTTGAGCCCCTAGCACCTCTAAAAACTTCTCCCAAAACCGGGCAGTAAACTGAACCCCTCGATCGCTGAGAACCTGCTCCGGGCATCCGTGCAACCGATACACATGCTGTACATATAACTCAGCCAACCTCTCCGCCGATGGTAACCCCTTCAACGGGATAAAATGGGCTTGTTTCGAAAATAAATCCAGCACCGTCCAAATATATCTGTAACCCCGACTGGATGGCAACTCCCCCACGAAATCTGTACTGACATGCGTCCACGGCCGCACTGGGGAGGCCACCACTTGAATCAATCCTCGAGGTCTAGCAGCAGGATCCTTATTTCTAGCACAATCCTCACAATGTTCCACATACTCCTTCACTTCTGCTCTCATTCCTGGCCACCAATATCGTTTCTTTATAGCCAAAAGCGTCTTCGTTACTCCCCAATGACCAGCAGACTTATGATTGTGATTAAGCTGCAAAACCTTCCTCCGCACACCTCGAGGAACATACACCTTATTCCCCATGACCCATAAACCATTCAACATCTTACATTCACTCCTATGATCTCGCAACCATGCATCACCTTCATAACCCTTCTGTAACTCTAAACACCATTCATCCACCACTCCTTCTTCCTCTTTTACCTCTCTCTTTACCTGAGACCTTGTCTTCACTGCTAATCCCCAATGCTCTCTTGTAAACACCTCCTCTGCTTTCTCCAAACAATTTTCCCCTACATCAGGATACCGAGACAAAGCATCCGCCACTACATTCTCACTCCCCTTTATGTGCTGTAATGAAAAGTTAAACCGGGCAAAGTACTGAGCCCATCTCACCAATTTGGGAGATAGCTTCTGAGGGTTCTTCAAATACTGGAGGTTTTGGTGATCCGTTAACACCACAAAAGGAAAAGCCGCCCCCTCCAGAAACTGCCGCCACGTTTGCAAAGCACACCGCACCGCAAAAGCCTCTTTCTCCCAAACGGGCCACTTCCTTTCCAGTTCCCCAAACTTCTTCGAGAAATATGCACACGGTCTCAAATTCCCCTGTTCATCCTTCTGCATCAGCGCCCCTCCATATGCCCAAGCGGAAGCATCACATTGCACCACAAAAGGCTTGTCTACATCTGGATGCACCAGTAAAGGACCTTGGGTAAAAGCTCTCTTTAATCTATCAAATGCTTCTTGACATTCCTTAGTCCAACTTAATTTCGCCCCTGGGGACTTGGTCTTCTTTGACTCCCCCTTCCCCTTCGTCTTTAACAACTCCGTGAGGGGGAGAGTTATAGCTGCAAACCCAGGTATAAAGGTACGATAAAAATTCGCCAGTCCCAAGAACGCCTGCAACTGCCTCCGGGTTTGCGGAGCCTCCCAGCTCAACACATCCTCTACTTTAGCCGGATCCATGGCCACTCCATTCTCACTAATCCGATACCCCAAAAAATCAATCTGACTCTTCCCAAACTCACACTTACTTAACTTCACATACAAACTAGCCTGCCTTAACCTTTCTAACACCTCTCGAACCAACTGAACATGCTCCTCTCTAGTACGCGTCACAATCACTATATCATCCAAATACACAAAAACTCCCCTATATAAAAGGGGGTGCAGCACCTCGTTAATAAGCTGCATGAAAATACCGGGAGCTCCGGCCAAACCGAATGGCATCACGGTCCATTCGTACAGCCCGAGAGGGCAAGAGAAAGCAGTCTTCCATTGGTCACTCTTTTTCACCCGCACCATATGGAACGCATCTATCAAATCCAATTTGGTGAAAAATCTACCGCCCCCTAGCTGGCCCAATAAGTCCTTAATCAAGGGCAAGGGATAACAATTCGTGGTGCTAATGGCGTTCAACCCCCGATAATCGATGCATAATCGCAACCTCCCATCTTTTTTCTCCCGAAACAAAACTGGCGCTGCAATAGGAGATTCAGACCTTTGAATAAACCCCTTCTCTAAATACCCATCAATCTGTTCTCTCAGAGCCACCTTCTCCTGCACAGTCATGGCATATATTTTTGGTTTAGGCAGGATAGCCCCCTCTTTGACCTCTATACTACACTGTACATTTCGGAAAGGGGGAAGACTTTGAGCCAATATAGGGTTAAACACATCTGCATAATCCCAATATTCCACAGGCACCCCCTGTACCTCATCCAGAACCCCTTTCCCCACATTTGGCTCACATTGCACCTTCCCAGACTTCCAATCAATTTTTGGATTGACTTGCTCTAACCAAGGCAGTCCTAATACCACCTCATGTCCTTTAATGGGGGCCACTACAAAATCAATACCCCCCTCCCAAGGTCCCACCCGACCTTTCAAATCCTTAGTGCCCAAAGAAAACGGCCCACCCTTAATAGATGACCCGTCTAACTGGGTAAAATTAACAGAGGTATCTAAAGTTTTCATGCCCCCCCCCCCAAATCATCTACTAACTTAGGGGACATGATATTCTCCGAACACCCACAGTCAACCAATGCTTTTTTCTCAATAATTTCCTTCCCTTTAAATAAACCCAGGGTGCATTGTACACTTGGGGGACTCACCCCAACACTTTTCACATCAGTATTGTCTACAAAGGCCGCCTTAGCAGATGCCACTTTAGATGGATCCGAGCGGATAGGATCCCGCACCAGTTTCTGCCGACACTGCGACGCAAAATGGCCCGGCTGGGAACAAATGAAACAAAGGCCACGTCCCATCATTGGTTTCTTCATAATGCTGGCCCTGCTATCACCGCCGCCACGGCGAAACTCTCCTCCCCGGAATCGGCCCTCAGCAAAACCGCGTCCCGACACCCTGGATCTCGTCGACTGGAACCGCTGCGTCGCTGCACTTGGGCTAAGATCCCCACGCTGCCGGCCAACTGGATCCACCCATCAACGTCACCTGGATCTCCCTGGATCTCCGCGCAGACACCACTCTAAAATCTCCTTCCGCAGGCCATCTTTAAATAGTTCAAGCAAGGTTGCTTGGGACCATTCTGCAACTTTTCCGGCCAATCCCATAAATTCTTCTGCATACTCAGTGACTGAACGGGATCCCTGGGATAGACTTCGCAGCGCTTCCTTCGCTTTTATCCTCTCCAGAGGATCACGAAACCGGTTTCTAATAGCTTGCAAGAAGGCCCTGACCGATGTTAAACATGGATCTCTCCGGTCATGGCACTGCACATACCATTCAGCAGCCCTTCCCTTAAATACTCCTCCAATGGCTCGAACTCTGCTACCATCGCTGGGGTAAAGATAACCATAGTCCTCCATATGGTCTTTAACTGCGGCAATAAAGAAAGCCACCTTGCACGCTTCCCCTTCAAATTCCACCCTCAGAGGTTCTTTCTTCAATCGTCCTCCAAACTCTTGAGATTGCACTCTCCTCCCCTGAGGGGCCTCCATCCTTGAAACTCCCCTTCCCATCCCTGCCGATTGCAGGGGTCGGCTCACCGGGACTGGATTCACTTCCTCTGACGCCAGATGACCACCGTCCGCCCACACTCCCATGGGAGATCTAGGACGTCCAGCTGCTGACGGTTCGCCATCCATCCACGAATAAAAAGTGAAGTCTCCTCCTCCCGGGGCACTCCATGCCGAATCCCTTGGCTCTCTCCTGGGCATAGCCTGGGACATCCTTCTCATGGTATGCTCCATTGCATCCATTCTACACCTCATCACCGCCAACTCCGACAGCGGTTCAGGTTCTGTGGTCTCGCTACCACTCTCCGCCAGGTCCACCTGAGCTGGGGCACTCTTCCTCCCAGCTTCTCTGGTCCTGCACTCCACTGGATCCACCTGAGCTGGCCCTTCTTTCAGCACAGCTTCTCTGGTTCCTCCGGCCATCCGGACACCCGCCTGAATGGGGCCTCGCTGCCTCATTTCTCTCAAAAAGCGCTCACCTGAGCGTCCCACAATCTCTCCGCTTCTCGGAGCTCGTCCCTCTGGGCTGACGCACCACACGCCGTCACTTCCCTGGACTCATCCGGGAACCCCACTTGGTCAACGGTTGTCCACTCCCAATCCATGGTTCTCCGGACTTCTTCAGGAGCAATATTCCACATATCGATATACTCCTCTTCCTTCCAAGCCAACCTCTCCATTGCTGGGAAAGTTGAATGGGGCTTTAGCTTCTGTAATGACGCTCCAACTTTAGTAAGGATTAAGCGTAGATAGAAGCACGGTCCAACACGATTTTATTGCAGGTACAGCACTTGTAAAGCTAAAGCACCGTCCCGCCACCCAAACACACCTTTTATACCTAAACCCCCCCTCCCCTTGCTCATGCAATGTCCAGGCAGGGTTGCACCATATCCGGTGAATCAGCAAATCCCATAGTCCCAAGGGATGTGACCTCATTAGTCTCTGAGTCAGCATTAACAGTTCATTGTCCAATGTCCAAGTCCAGAAGAGGTTACCTCACTTCCCCTGGAGGCACCTGGAAGTTACATCACTCCCAGACTGACTCAGCATGTCCTTCAGTAACTAGGGCAAAGGTCCCAGAGAACTGGGACAAAGGTCAGCCACCTCATGGCAGGCTGGAAACCTGAACTTCTTCCAAGCTCAGATTTCCCAGATCTGACAATTGCAAATGCTGGAGGGGTATCTGTTGATTGTGCTTTTCCTGCATGAAGGCAGAAGGGCTTGGACTGGGTGTCCTCTGGGGTTTCTGCTATTATTATTTTTATTGCTACTACTAATACACACACACACACACACAAATACATATACACACAGGGAGGTGTCTCTAGGACTGCTTTGAGGTAAACAGAAAAGCTGAAGACTCATCTACACCGCCACACAATCCATTTTCTGAATGCAGATTATCCACTTTAAACTGGATTATATGGCAGTGGAGACGTATACATTAAAGCAGATAACACCATGTAACAAAATTTGAAGAAAAAAATCTGTTCCTGGTTCGAAAGTGTCATTTCCTGTTTCATCGTGATATATATATATAGCACTCTCCGTTGGCGCCCCCTTGTTGTGGGGGAGAGGCTTGCGTATCCTAATGAAGTTGTGAGCTATGCTGGCGGTGGCATAATAGCCACCGGTAGGGCCTCCCATGCCAGACAGGTCACAACCGAAGGGTCTGACAAAGAGGCAGGATGGGCTCTCTAGCCTTTTGGCAACCATCCTAGGAGAAGGAAAACTCTGATTTCAAACCCGGGCAGATGGTGCTCGTTTAACCCTGTAAGGTCAACTATCTAGAGAAGGAAACTCGAACCAAACCTACAAGCATATATAGGTAAAATGAACCTGGCCAAGATCTCTGAAATACAAAGAGAAAAGTTAAACACCTCCATATCCCAAACTGAAATTAAAAAACCACTATTAAAAATATGAATAATAACAAGTCACCTGGCCCAGATGGGCTGACAGCGAAGTACTATAAAATATTTGTAGAGGAATTAACACCCCACCTACAAAAAACATGAATAACGCTCTAGAAAACGCAGTAATCCCGGACTCGTGGTCAGAAGCAACTATTACTGTAATACACAAAGAGGGAACAGATAAGATGGAGGCCCAGGTCTCCGTGGTCAGCAAGGTTGCTTTTTTTCATCTGCGACAGGCTCAGAGACTGGCCCCCTATATCTCCCGGAATGACCTGGCCACGGTGATCCAAGCTACGGTCATCTCAAGGCTGGATTACTGTAACGCGCTTTACGTTGGCCTTCCTTTGTCGGTGACCCGGAAGCTCAAGCTGGTGCAGAACACTGCCGCCCGGCTCCTGTCTGGAACCCCAGCAGGCCGCCACATCACACCTGTTTTGCAGGATCTGCACTGGCTCCCAATCGAGCACCGGATCTCCTTCAAGGTGTTGGTTCTTACCTTTAAGGCCTTGCACGGCCTGGGGCCAGCGTACTTGAGGGACCGACTCACCCCACACTGTCCCCCGAGATCACTACGCTCCGAGGATGCTAATTTGTTAGAGATACCCTCGGCGAAATCGGCTAAACTGACATCTACTCGCCGGAGGGCGTTCTCTGTTATAGCTCCTACGCTGTGGAACGCCCTCCCGGCTGGAACGCGGGCTATAAAGGACCTGCTCCCGTTTAGACGCGCCTGCAAAACTTATTTGTTTAAGCAGGCCTTCGGTGAGTAGGTCCTGCCCATGTTCCGCTTTAGCCGCTGTCCTGGGGTGTCACGCTATCTAATTTCTGAACTGTACCTGGGGGTTTTGTATTTTGCTGTTTTAACTGTTTAATTGTCTTAGATGTTTTATCGCATTGCTTGTGTGTAGTTGTACCTTCGGTTCCTGTGAGCCGCCGCGAGCCTCAGGGAGTCGGCGGCATAGAAACCCGAATAATAAATAAATAAATAAATAACACAGACATGAAAAACTATAGGCCCATTTCACTCCTCAATCTGGGTTATGAAATTTACTCAAATATAATTGCAAATAGACTCAAAAACTTTCTGCTAGAATGGATAAATCCTGATCAAGCTGGGTTTTCTCCCGGGTAGACAGGCCAAAGAAAATGTGAGACTCGTCATAGACACAATGGAATATTACAGGTCCAATATTCAAAAAAGGCAGCCTTCCTATTTGTAGACGCCGAAAAGACCTTTGATCGTGTTAATTGGGATATGATAATACTATTAATGAAAGAATTAGACTTAGGCTATAACTTTATCAACAGTGTCTCAGCAATATATAAAAAACAAAAAGCAAACATATTTATTAACGGAGAGCTGTCCAAAGAACTTCCAATCTACAAAGGCACCAGACAAGGCTGCCCGCTCCCCCCCCCCTCCTATTTATCATGGTCCTTGAACTTTTAATGTTCAATATAAGATCAGACAATGATTTAAGGGGACTAATAATGAAAAACTGTTTGTTAAAACTAAGAGCTTTTGCAGACGATTTAGTCTGCGTTATTTATTTATTTATTTATTTATTTATTATTTGGGTTTATATTCCGCCCCTCCCTGCAGGCTCGGGGCGGGTTACAACACATGAAACGGGCAGCGTGGAACAAACATGCAGCCCTACAATAAAACAATTAAAACATTTAAAAATTTACATGTCACAGCGTAGTAAAGAGGAGACACAGAAGGTGGCTTGGGTCTGGAAGTTATGCTATCCTCGGCCGGTCTGGGACCTAGCTGAAGGCTGATCTAAATAAAGCAGTTTTACAAGCCCTCCGAGATGGCTCGAATCTCCCCTGGAAGGGAATTCCAGAGCCCTGGAGCTACCACCGAAAAGGCCCGTTGCCTAGTTGAAGACAGATGGCAGGAGCGGATTGATGGAATCAAAAGCAGATTTTGTTCTTCTGAGCGGAGTGGTCTCGGGGGAATATATGGGGCAAGGCGGTCCCTCAGGTACGCAGGCCCTAGGCCGTGCAAGGCCTTAAAGGTCAGCACCAACACCTTGAAGGCGATTCGGCACTCAATGGGGAGCCAGTGCAGTTGCCGGAGAATGGGAGTAATGTGCTCCCTTACTGGCGTTCCGGCCAGCAGGCGAGCAGCGGCATTCTGCACTAGCTTGAGTTTCCGAAGCGTCGCCAAGGGAAGGCCAACGTAGAGGGCGTTACAGTAATCCAGCCTCGAGATGACCGTCGCTTGGATCACCGTGGCCAGGTCGTCCCTGGACAGGTAGGGGGCCAGTCGCCTAGCCTGTCGTAGGTGAAAGAACGCCACCCTGCTGACCGAGGAGACCTGAGTCTCCATGGTCAGCAGGGGGTCGAGCTGAACACCTAGGCTCTTAACAAGGGGTGACGGGCTTAAACGCTCGCCATCCAGGGTAGGCAACCGGCACTCATCCAGCCCAGGTCGACCGGGCCACAAGATCTCCGTCTTCGACGGATTCACCTTCAGCCGGCTGGCACGCAGCCAACCAGTCACGGCCTCCAGGCATTGATGGAAACAATCGGGTACGGTATCCGGCCTGCCGTCCATTCTCAGCAAAAGCTGGGTGTCGTCTGCATACTGATAACACTCCAGACCAAGGTCGCGAACCAGCTGGGCCAGGGGCGCATATAAACGTTGAATAATAAGGGGGAAGGATGGCCCCCAGGGGGACCCCACAATTAAGTGGTAGTCTCCCAGAGACCTCCCCGCCCCCCTCCACGCATTGTCCCCGGCCCTGGAGGAAGGAGGCCACCCATTTAAGGGCAGTCCCCCTAACCCCAGAACCGGCTAAACGGTGGGTTAACAAAGTATGATCTACAGTGTCAAACGCTGCTGTCAGATCTAACAGGACAAGCAGGGCTGACCCACCCTGGTCAAGCTGGCGGCGAAGTTGGTCTGTAATGGCGACAAGCACGGTTTCCGTCCCATGCCCAATACGGAAGCCGGACTGGAAGGGATCAAGTCCAGCTGTGTCTTCTAAGAACCCCTGCAGCTGATCCGCTGCTGCCCTCTCAATCACCTTGCCTAAAAAAGGCAAGTTGGAAACTGGCCTGTAATTGGAGGGAGCCGAAGGTCTAAATTCGGCTTCTTCAGCAGCGGTCTTACCATTGCCTCTTTTAACCCCCCTGGGAAGACTCCTTGCTCAAGGGAGCTATTTATGATCGAGCCCAGGGGGCCTCGTAGCCCCTCCCGGCAGGATCTAATCAGCCAGGAGGGGCACGGGTCGAGGGAGCAAGTAGTTGGCCTAGCTGCAGCGAGTAACTTATCGACAGCTGCTGCGTCCAGCAGATGAAAACGGGTGAAGGTGGGCCCGCCGAGTGGCGGCGGAGTCTCGAGTTCATCAACTGTATCAAGAGTGGCAGGGATATCCCGGCGGAGAGACGAAATCTTGTCAGCAAAATAGTTCTGAAAAGCCTCAGCTGTTGGAGCCAATCCCCTATCGTTTGGGACAGTCGGAATTGTTGTCAGTGATCGAATTATCTTAAATAATTGAGCTGGGCGCGAACTTGCTGACTCTATCAAGGAAGAATAGTACACTTTTTTCGCTTCCTTGATAGCTTGCTCATAAACCTCTTTAAATTGTTTATAAGCTGATTTCGATGCTCCGTCTCGGAGACTCCGCCACACGTCCTCTAGCTGTCTCTTCCTCCGTTTCATCGCCCGCAGTTCTTCGGTGTACCAAGGCGAGCGATTACTCCGGGGGATGAGAGGGCGCCTGGGGGCGATCTCGTCCAGGGCTGTGGAAAGACTGGTGTTCCAGTATTCCACCTGCCCATCGACTGAGTCGCTGGGGGGTTCCCAGTCCCTTAGAGCATTCAGGAACCTAGTGGGTTCCATAAGTCTCCTCGGGCGAACCAGAATAGGTTCGGCACCCTTACCGGGAGGGGGGGGCCACTTCAAGACGGACTTCCAGGACACTGTGATCCGACCATGGAACCTCTGTAACAGAGGTTGGGATCACGCCAATTCCGGCGGAGAAGATCAAATCCAGAGTGTGTCCGGCTCGGTGCGTGGGGCCGGTCTTACAGAGTGAGAGTCCTAGCGCCTCCATGGTAGACACCAGGTCCACGGCCGCTGACGAGGCGGTGTCGGCGTGGACGTTGAAGTCCCCCAGGACAATAAGCTTGGGGAACCTCAACGCCCACTCCGCAACCACCTCCAGCAGCTTAGGTAGACTCCCTGCTGGTGCGTTGGGTGCACGGTACACCAGCAGGAAGGCCACGCTCTCACTAAGGTCCCACACCAGGCCAGCACACTCTATTCCCGGGATGTTCTCCGTTGGAATCGTCCTGGAATTAAAATTGTCTCGGCTGAGGATGGCTACCCCCTCCCCGCCTCTCTGTCCTCATCTGATAACTAGCAATAAACCCAGGAGATGTCAGCTCGTGCATGATGACCCCGTCACCCTCTTGGAGCCATGTTTCAGTGAAACAGGCTAGATCGGCCCTCCTTTCAAGGAGAAGGTCCCTGATGACTCCGGACCCAGTAAACAATATAGATAAATGGGTGGAAAAAACAGAGGTTTTTGGTGAGGCGTCGGGCTTTAGACTAAGACAAAAACCCAAGATGTTGATAAAGAACTTATGCATGAAAGAAAAAGAAGTTCTGAAACAAAAAACCAACATAGAAGTGACCAACAAGGTTAAATATCTGGGAGTGACTCTCTCTACAAATAATCTAAATTTATTAAGAGATAATTATGAAGAGAAGTGGAAAGGGATAAAAAAAATCTTGAGAATTGGAAATATCTTAACCTTTCATTATTAGGCAGAATATCACTAATCAAAATGAATATAATCCCAAAAATTCTATTCCTTTTCCAAAACCTCCCAATTCTAAGAAACAAAAATTACTTAGTTCATGGAAAAAAGAGTTAGCAAATTTCATCTGGCAGGGGAAAAAACACCGAATCAAATGGAAGGTAATGGTTGATGACAGAAGGAGAGGGGGCTTTGGAGCTCCAGACCTAGAACTCTATTACGAAGCAGCTGTTTTAGAGTGGATAACGGAATGGATCTCCTTAACCAATGAGAGTCTATTAGCGCTGGAAGGATTTGATCTCAGAGCCGATGGCACAGCTATATATGGTATGATAGGGGGAGAATAGAAAAGAACTTCAATAACCATGTCTTTAGAGCTCCTCTGCTCAAGACATGGTTAAAGTATAAAGACAGATTCTGTGAGAAAACACCTATGTGGCTATTCTTACTCAGTCTATTGGATTTCATTCTAGAATACAATTATTTCACCTTTATGGATAATTACTATCTCCAAATTCACAGAATCCTATAAATACACATTCCTTAAAACACAATCTTCCATATACGCAGTTTCTCAGAATCAAAAGAAATTCTACCACTTCTGACAACTTTGAAAGGGATGCCCATAAAATGACACAGGATTTTTTGGCTAGGGGCTACCCCTTACATATTATTGAATCAGCCAAAAGAAGAGCCATTAACACAAACAGAAATACCCTTTTACGACCCAGACAAAAATAATCTTCCACCAGATTAGTATGGCCCCTCACCCTTACACCTCATAGCAAAACTATAACCTCCATAATCCACAAATACTGGCCCCTTGTTTCTCACATTGAAGGCTTAGAGGAGCGCCCCATGATAGCGTACAAATGTACAAATAATTTCAAGAATTATCTTATACATAACAACATGCAATCAAGACCTCCTAAGTCTAACTTATCTTCAGGAACACAACCTTGTTTACATTGCTCCATTTGTAAGAACATAAGCCCTGACAAACAGATTTACTGTCTGTCTAAAGACAAATGGTTCCAAATAAGATGCTTCGGGACCTGCTCCTCAAAATTATTAATTTATGGAATTTCCTGCGATTGTTCCATGGTCTATATAGGCCAGACAAAAAGGGAATTAAAATCCAGATTTATCGAACATCGCTCAAAAATTAATAGGATGCACACTCTGCCTTTTACTCCCATTGCTTTAACAAACAACATACTGCAGACTCCTTGCGAGTCAGAGTTCTAGAGAAAATCTCTCCCAAACCACACACAGATGTATCCATCTTACTGACAAAAGCTGAATTAAAATGGATAATCCTCCTTGATTGTGAGTGGCTCCGTGGGCTCAATGACCTCGTCCATATACACACCCTTTTAATTTAACCCAATCCTATAAATACTGACCTCCATTCCGTGGCTACTCACCTACGGGTCACCCTACTTCCCAGAAGCAGGGTTATGATCGGTCGTATATTGCAATTGGTATGTATACCTCCATTACACCTTATTTCTGGAGCTTTTTGTGACACTGTACTTATTATTGTATGTTTTATTCTCGAGGAGGCTCCGAATGACCGCCTCCCGCATCCTGGAATCTTTCCTTTCAAGTCTATAATTACCCCAACCTTCAAGAACTGTCCTATCTTCCACTGTTGAACTTACAATTGCTTCACCTTACGGTTGTGTCTTTTGAACACCAAGGATTTATCTCCAATTCGGACTTTATTGTGGATTTCCACCATCGTTCATTGGAACTATTGATATGATCCGGACTTCTCCCTGAGTTGATTCCCCCATTGCTATTACGCATTTTCTGGGAAAGCCCTTCCATCCTTGTGTTCCTAGCGTATCTGCTTACT
The DNA here is from genome assembly GCA_030556195.1 of Anolis apletophallus. Lineage (NCBI taxonomy): Eukaryota > Metazoa > Chordata > Lepidosauria > Squamata > Anolidae > Anolis > Anolis apletophallus. The sequence continues at coordinate 55,219,396 of JARBWK010000011.1, read as the reverse complement.
ACTTGTCACACCTTTGGGTGCACGTATGTATGTTTTATATATTTCTATGCTGACTAAAGATTTTTGATACAGTTCTTTAGCTTGTCTGTCAGTTCCACTGCTATTTTTCCTGCTAAACACAGGAAAAGGAACTGCTGATAAAGTGGTGTGGGACACTAGTAAGGCCGTTACTAGAGGACATTTTATCCAGCAGAATATTATACTTAACAAAAATAAACAAAGACTAGAGGAGGAAATCAATAAAAAAAACTAAAGACCTTGGATATAAAACTTAAAAAATACCCTAAAGATAACGAAACTAAACTTCAAATAGACTCCCTATTAAAACAAAGAGAAATCCTGGAACTGGGGGAAATCGAAAAAAATCTCAAGTATCTAAAACAACAGCGTTTTCAAAATGCTAATAAGCCAGGGAAATGGCTCATGCCAAGAATAAAAAAGGAAAGAAAGTAACTATATAACCCAGGTAACGAATAATGGAAAACTTTTCTTTGAGGCCAACCAAATAAGAGAACAATTCCAAAGGTTTTATAAACAACTTTATGCCCTGGATAACATAAAAAGAGAAGGTACAAGCCTACAGTATATTAGCAAAATGAGAATCAATAAGATGACTGAAATACAAAGGGAAAAACTTAATAATCCAATATCTAATTTAGAAATAAAAAATGCCATCAATAAAATGAAGAATAATAAAGCGCCAGGCCCGGACGGCCTTACAGCCAAATATTATAAATTATTTATAGACGAATTAACACCCTTTCTCCATAATGAAGGATGGTCTAGAGAATGCAATCATCCCAGACTCGTGGAAAGAAGCAACTATAACGGTAATTCATAAAGAAGGATCCCTAAAGACCGATATAAAAAATTATAGGCCTATATCTCTGCTTAACATCGATTATAAAATATTTGCTAATATTTTGGCAGAAAGACTCAATAACTTCCTGATAGATTAGATAGGGGAGGACCAAACAGGTTTTTTACCGGGCAGACAAGCGAAAGAAAATGTTAGAACTATAATAGATGCTATGGAATATTACAGATCTAACTCACAAATAGGGGTGGCATTTCTTTTTGTGGATGCCGAAAAGGCTTTTGACAGGGTAAACTGGGATATAATAACATTATTGTTGAAAGAGCTAGATATGGGATACAACTTTACTAATGGAGTGTCGGCTATTTATAAGAAACAAATGGCCAAAATATCAATTAACGGTGAAAACTCAAATGATATACCAATTTTTAAAGGCAACAGGCAGGGGTGCCCATTATCTCCGCTCTTGTTCATCTTGGTTTTGGAGCTTCTAATGATAAATATAAGAGCCGATAACGAATTAAGATGAATTTCAACACAGAATTGCTCATTAAAAATCAGAGCCTTTGCTGATGATTTAGTATGTGTTATCGAAGACCCTGTAAGGCATGTAGAAAAATGGACAAAGAAAATAGAGGAGTTTGGGGAGATTTCAGGATTTAAAATGAACAGATCCAAAACCAAGATGTTGATAAAAAATATTAATGAGAAGGAGAAATACTGAAAGGGTTATCTGAAATAGAAATTACAAACAGGGTAAAATACTTAGGAGTGGTCTTGTCATCAAATAATCTTAATCTGATTAAAGACAACTATGAAGGGAAATGGAAGGAGATAAATAAAAAAACTCTGGAGTCTTAGAAATATCTAAATTTATCATTACTTGGGAGGATATCTCTCATAAAGATGAATGTGCTCCCGAAAATGTTATTTCTCTTCCAAAACCTTCCGATACTAAAAAACAAAAGACTTTTTGCTATTTGGAAAAAGGACCTAGCCAAATTCATTTTAAATCCTGAAAAAAACATAGAATCAAATGGAAAATCATGATAGACAAAAGAAGAAGGGGTGGCTTTGGGGTCCCCGACTTGGAAATCTATTATGAGGCTGCAACTTTAGATTGGATTGTTGAATGGACTTCACTTGCAAATGTTAAGCTTCTTGCATTAGAAGGACACGATCTCAGGGTGGGTTGGCATGGGTATATTTGGTATAATAAGGAGAAAATAGAAAGGAACTTTAACAATCATACTATAAGAGCCCCACTACTTAAAACTTGGTTGAAATATAAAAGTGGACTCTGTGAAAAAGCACCCCTCTGGTTGTCTCCCCAAGAAGCCTTCTTTAGAAGACAGTATGGAAAAACATCATGTGTGAGATACCCATCCATGTTGAAAAAGGTTAATACTGAGGTAAGGCTAAGGGAATTGGAAGAGATTAAAGAAAAAGACAATTCCTTTAACTGGTTCCAATACAAACAATTGTACGAGATTTACAAGAAAGATAAACTCGAGGGATTCGATTTAAACCCAAATTTCTGGAATAAATTAATCATAAAAATGAAAAAAAGAATCTCGGTAATATAAAAAAAACTATTGGAATGGTATACCGAAGATGAATTGATTAAGAATAGCATGATCAAATGGGCAAAAAACTTTGGGCACAATATTCAATTAGATCTATGGGAAAAATCTTGGAAAGTTCATCTGTACTATACTTACACTTACAACCTGAAAGAGAATTATATGAAAATACTACACAGATGGTATCTCACCCCTTCCAGAACAGCAAAATATTGTCAGGGAAATAGTCATAAGTGCTTGAAGTGTAAGAAAGAGGGGGGAAGCTTTTATCAGATGTGGGAGTATAAGAAGGTGAAAATTGTTTGGGAAAAAATCTATAGAGAAATACAATTTGCTTTAAATATAAAGTTTGTTATGAGACCCGAGTACCTGCTCCTGGGCTTAATAGGTTTTAAACTGGATAAAAATACAGAAAAAACTCTTTATATACTGTATCACAGCTGCCAGATTGACTATCGCGAGAAAACGGAAGGAGGAAGAGATTCCCAGCATAAATGACTGGAGAAAAAAAATAATGGAAATAATGAAAATGGATTGTCTAACTTTGTCGTTAGCTCAAAATATATCAATGAAGAGAACGGACTGGTCACCAGTGATAGAATATCTGAAAAAAAGTTGAATGGATAATTAAAATTTAGTAGAAAATTGGGGTCTAGTCTAGATTAAATATAGTATACTTAGTACGGATAAGTAATGGTATATAATTTACAATAGAAACCATGGGTGATCTCTCTCTCTCTCTCTCTCTCTCTCTCTCTCTCTCACTATTTTCTATATCTTTCCAGCTCAAGACATCCTACTTGATGTAGGTAGTCTTTCTTTTATTTTCTTAAGAATATGTTTACGTATGTGTGTTATTGTACTGTATCATCCGCTGTTTGGACTTCACAGCACTAGGGAATTTATCCCTTTATTGTCAGACTGCCTCATTATTTCTTTTCCGGGGGAACACGCGATTATTACCATTGCATGATTTACGATCCTACGGGTGTTTGCCCGTTCTGTATTGGCGCCTCCCTGATACAATCTGTGTATATGGCATGTTCTGGATGTTATCTGATAGATATGTATATCCCAGTGTTGTGTATTGTATGAACATGAAATAGATATTTTTATATCGAAGTCTATTGACTCTGTGTGCTTATACCCCATCTAAAAGCCTTCACTTGGGTGGTGGGCAGTATGGCGTTTGTGGAGGACACTAGCAGGGCTCTTCAGCATGTTCATGGTGCTCACTATAACCTGCAATGTCATTGGGGGGAGGGCCATTGGTGTTTTCGTGTGTAGTGAGAGTTATAGCTGTTTGTGGAGGCAGGAGCTTGTCTGTGTAAGTGGGCACTCCAGACACACACATGCATACATATTTTCACTTTTATTATGTGTATAGATAATAATATGATTATTATGAATATGATTATTACAAGGATTTGCCTGCCCTGCAACAAACTCTCATTGAAGTGCAGCCATGCAGTTGGAAATAGTTGGGCTAAAACATTGGAATAAAACTTTGGCCTCCTGTAGAGCTTCTGAGTTGCAGCCTTTTTATCTATTTGCAGTGCTTTCCCCCTTGTTCCTATGCACGGAGCATTGCACTCGTCCTGTTTTCAAGTGGTCTTCATATCAGTTTGTCAATCTGCTGTGCACTTTCCCTGCTGAGCAACATTGTGTCTTTTGATGATGTCTAATGACTAATGATTGTGTCTAATGACTGATGGAAATAAAAGCACGACGACACAAGGAGGAGTGTCAAAAGGATTTTATTTCCTACGTTTTAAAAAAATAGGTTGGGAGGGAAAGAAGGAAGGAAGGAAGGAAGGAAGGGAGGGAGGGAGGAAGGAAGGAAGGAAGCAAGTTAATGGTTTGGAAAGGCTGCCAGAAGGCTTTGCGGGGACAGCCGCCATGCGAAATATTTGCGAAATCACACCTCAAAATGCTGGAATAAAGATGCCCTACATGCCGTGCTTCCTCCTCCTCCCCATTAATTAAAAAAACAACAACATACAAACATGATCAACACACCCTGCAAGGAATATGACAACTGGTTCTGTCTTTCTGTTGATGGTGCCTTAAAGACCCAAAGAAGGAAGAGCAGCAGCAGCCCTGCAAGAGAGAAGAGCCAGGAGAGAATAATATAATGTAATCATAAAATAATATAATAAAGTATTATAATAATATAACAATATATCAAAGTAATATAATAGTATTATAATATAATAAAATAAAAGTATTTATTTTTTTATTTATTATTCAAATTTGTATGCTGCCACTCCCCAGGGGTGGCTCACAAAATATAGAACAAACACATAAAAACCAATAAACCAATTAAACAAGCTAACAAGGTTCAAACGCTTGCCGGAACAGGTATGTCTTAAAGTTGGTAAATCCTGCAGGGCGCGAACGTCCGAAGCCAAGGTGTTCCAAAGGGATGGCGCCACGACCGCAAAGGCCCTACGTCTAGTCGCTGTTAAGCGAAAAGTTTTAAAACTAGGGACTTCCAATAAATCTTGGTCCTCTGAGCGAAGTGATCTCTGGGGCTGGTAGGGGGCGAGGCGGTCCCTCAAATACACCGGCCCTAGACCATATAAGGCCTTAATTATTATAATTACAAGCAGAGGCATGACACTGTTGCTCAGATGATTCATTATGCGACAAATACCATCTGCCTGCGACAAAGAACTGGTGGGATCACAAGCCTTAAAAAGTTACAGAAAATGAACACGTCAAACTCCTCTGGGACTTCCGAATTCAGACAGACGGAGTTTTGGAGCATAATACTCCTGACCTCACGATCGTGTTAAAAAACAAAGTATGGATCGTTGATGTCACAACTGGAAAAGCTGACACGATATGAGGATTTAAAGATTGAATTGCAAAGACTCTGGCACAAGCCAGGAAAGGTGGTCCCAGTGGTGATTATAATTATAATTTATTATTTATTGTTATAACACTGTTGTTATATTAATTATAATATATTGTTATATTATTCTAATATTTTATTATTTTATTTTATTATCTTATAATTTTTTTAATTATTTTATTATCTTGATCCTTCACAGTCTGGTTTTAGGCCTGGCCACAGTATGGAGATGGCTTGGTCGCCATGGTGGATGACCTCCGAAGGGAGCTTGGCAGGGGGAGGGTGTCCTTGTTGTTTCTCTTGGCTCTCTAAGCAGCTTTTGATACCATTGGCCATGGTCACCTTCTGGGTCAGCTCTCTGGAATGGGTCTTGGGGGCTTTTGCTCTGCAGTGGCTCCACTCCTTCCTGGAGGATCGCTCCCAGTGGGCTCCCGCAAGGTTCCATTCCCTCCCGTATGCTTTTCAACATCTACTTGAAACCACTGGGCGAGGTCATCCGGAATTTTGGAATTTAGTGCCATCTGTATGCAGATGACATCCAACTCTACTACTTCCACCGAACTCCAAGGAAGTCTTCTAGATCCTAAACCAGTGCCTGGCAGCTGTGATGGACTGGATGAGGGCTGACAAGCTGAAGCTTAATCCACACAAGACAGAGGTCCCCCTGGTCAGTCGTGGGGCTGATTGGGGCATAGGGTGGCAACCTGTGCTTGACGAAAGGGGTCCTTCTCCCCTTAAGGACACAGGACCGCAGCCTGGGGGTCCTCCTGGACTCAGCACTGATGCTTGATGCTGAGGTGTTGGCGGTGGCTGGGAGGGCCTTTGCACAGTTTAAGCTTGTGCGCCAGCTGATACCGTACCTCATGAAGTCTGACTTGGCCATGGTGGTCCATGCCTTGGTTACATCCAGATTAGATCATTGTAACGCGCTCTGCGTGGGGCTGCCTTTGAAGATGGTCCAGAAATTCCATCTGGTGCAAAGGTCAGCAGCAAGGCTTCTAACTGGAGCCAGTTATAGGGAGCATACAACGCCCCTATTAAAGCAGCTCTACTGGCTGCCGATAAGCTGCCGGGCCCAATTCTAGGTGCAGGTTATGACCTACAAAGCCCCAAACTGTTCGGGCCCCGTGCCTATCTCTGTGGTTGCATCTCCCCCTACAAACCGGTGCGGACTCTTAGGTCTACCGGGGAGGCCGTTCTCTCACTCCGACAAGTGCAGTTGGTGGGGACGGGGAGAGGGTCTTCTTGGTGGTGGCCCCCTGTCTTTGGAACACCCTCCCTAGGGAGTTAAGACAAGCCTTGTCACTTACCTCCTTCCACAATAATGTTATTATTTTATAAAATAATAAAATTATATTAATAATATAAGATAATATAATATAATAATATAATATAACAATAAAATATAATAATAAAATATAATTATAAGATAACAAAATAAAATATTTATTATAATAATATATTGAAATTAATATAATAGTATTATAATATAATAATGTATTTAAATTAATCTATGTATATAATAAAAGTCAGTGTTTGCGGAGGTGCGGAGGGCGGGAGGTGTGGAGGAATATGTGCCAGTGTTTTGATTGGTTGCCATTGTGGGAATATTTGCATAAAGGACTCTGATTGGCCAGCCTCAGAACTCCAACACTCTAAGGTACCAGACAGAGGTAATTGGTTGTCACTAAGACACTATTTGCATAAAGGACTCTGATTGGCCAGCAAAACAGAATGCAACTGAATGCTTCAGTAAGCCAAATGACAGGTTTTTTTTCCAGTTGCAAATGGAATGTTCATTTTCTGGGAGGTGCGAAGGTGCCAAGGAATATGTGACAGCGTTTCGATAGGTTGCCACCATGGGATTATTTGCATAAAGGACTCTGATTGGCCAGCCTCAGAACTCCAACATTCTACGGTGACTCAGAGGGACAAGGAAAGGCCTCAGGCAGTCAGACACTGCGGCCCACAGCAGTGACGGATCAGGACCAAACTTGGCACACAGAGGCCCAATGGCCCACTTCACAACGCGACCCTCACCCAATGACCAATACAGACCAAAATTAGCACAGAGCCCCCTTGACCCACTCAACACCAAGATAATAAAAAAAATCACAAAATTATCACAACAATATTTGAATAAATAATATTCTTAAAAATTGCAGAAAAATATTTCTAAAAATAGTATTTAAAATTCACATAATATATTCTTAAAAATTCAAAAAAAATCACAAAAATATTTGTTTAAATGTTCACAAAATATTAATATAAATATTTGCAAAAAATCATGGATTTTTTTCCTTCAAAATATTCATAACAATATGCTGGGGCTCACCTCCAGCTTCCCTCTTTCTTTCCTTCCTTCCTTCCCTCCCTCTTTCTTTTCTTCCTTCCTTCCTTTCATTTCCTCCCCTCATTCCTGCTGCTCCTCGTTACTGGCGCTGGGGGTCCGGCTCCGGATTTGGCTCCGCAGCTGCTCGATGAGCTCCGGGTTCTGCTGCTGCATCTGCTGCGCAAACTGTTGGCCTCTGAGGAAGGAAGGAAACCACCCAAAAGAACCAGTCATATTGCAGGTGATTGGATTGGTGCTGCAAGACTATATGTAACATCCCAGTCCGGGTCGGGTCAAGAAAGCCCTCTCTTCTGCTTCTTCCAGCTCTTTGTCCAGCCCAGCTAACACTCAGATCATGGAGGATATATTGTTATTATTGATGTTATTGTTATTCCTAGACATGTGCAAAAATTTGGAAGTCGGAAATCGTAAGAAAATTTGAAGTTTTGTAAGTCAGAAGCCATTTCCGACGCATTTGTGTGGCCCACACCAAGTATTTTAGAATCAAAACTGACCCCATACTTTTTGGTTTTAGTTTAGTAAATTGCAGTTATCATTCAGTTGCAATTAAGTAACTGTGTTTCTAAGCAATTCTGGTGGGTACTTGATAGGATTCTGCAACTTCAATGGTAGAAGTGACTCACGCTTGGATGAGGCTGGCGAGGTCATTGGGGGCGGCAGAGGCTCCGGGGGCCAAAGAGGAGGAGGAGGAGGTGGAGGTGGAGGCCCTGGCGGCCTGGCCCCCTGAAATCACGCCCGACATCCTGCAAGCAGAGACAGAGAGGGGCTTCAGGGGGAGGGAGGAAGGGGCACCTGGTTTGCAAACCACTCCCAGGTAAGAACATTGGGGCTGGGCTAGATGGCCTTTGGGGGGCCTTGCCCAATCCAAGATACTATATCTCATATATATATATATATATATATATATATACACACACACACACACACACACACACACACACACACACACACACACACACACACACACACACAGAGGCCATCCCTGAGTTACAGACATCTGACTTACAAATGACTTCTAGTTCAGAACAGGGCTTAGCTGGATGGCCTTTGGGGATCCCTTTTTACATGTATCACCACCACCTATCATAGGACACATGGGATTCTGAAGGAGAGACAGACGGATTGCCCAGAAAGGGAGGCAGACCCCTTTCCCAGTCAAAGCCTTCCATACTTACAATTGCTGCAACTGTGGGTTGTTCACCAGGTTTGCTGCCTGTTGAATTAAAACAAGGGAGAGAAGAGGGGTAATAATAATAATAATAATTATTATTATATTTAATTATATGCTGATGGTTTATACCAAACCGCTTTGAGTCTCCTTTGGGAGAGAAAAAGCGGGGCAAAAGGTATATAAAAACAACAAATATGTAATATAATGATATGTTATAATATAATAATACATAACTGCTTTTAGTGTCCTTTGGGAGACAGAAGGCAGAGGATACATAAATACACCCTCCCCCTTTTATTTATTTATTTATTCCATTTCTATACTGCCCCTCTCAGCCCGAAGGTGACTTTTGTGCTTTGGCTCAGCACTCAGATGACTATATTCTGCAAATCTAATGCGTACCCCAATTTTGGAGAGGCCGTTGGGTCCCAAAAGGGGAAGCCTTAGACTCAAGCCAATAGGGTAGTTTCACTGTTTTATCCAGTTGGTCGGTGGGAGAAGCCACTAACTCACTCACCATATTGATGAAGCTGGGGTTGTTGAGGAGACCAGCCAAGTCGAAGCCCCCTGCGCCCCCTGTCTGCAAAGGAAGGAGAAACACAAGCATTTGTACTGTGTGTGTTTCATAAAGGCTGTTGGCCGCCTTCGGCCCCTCAGTGGGGAAAGGCGGGAGAAACATCGCCTTGACAAATACATAGAAAATAAAAGGGGGGTTACAGCCTCTAGATGGGGTACCATCCCCCTTCCCCCAGACGGTCCTTTACCCCTTCACTTCCACTAGGGCACCAACTGCTGGCCAATTTCTCAACGTGAAATGTGCCCAGCTTCCTTGCTCCCCATCCCATTCTTCCCAATGGCTCTGGCTCCAAGGAAGCTGCTGGATCTGGGTGTGGGGCTATGAGCCTGAAAAGGAAAGAGCTCCCTATGGCTCCCTCCTGTAAACTACACAATAAAGAACCAAACCCCTTCTAACTAAGGGAGTCTCTGTGGGGGCATTGCAATAATAATAATTTCATAGATAATAATTTAATATATGATAATTGCATAGATAATAATAATTTCATAGATAATTTCATAGATAGTGTTGAAGTACAGCCTGAGGCTGATAGGCTCACTGATAGGTTCACTGATGATTTAGAGAAGATTGTGGGATTCCCTGGGGCACAAAGGGCTGAAGATTCAAGCCAGCGTTTTGTGCCCCAGGAAATCCCACAATCCTCTCTAAATCTACACAATTATCATGTATTAAATTATTATCTATGAGACTATTATTATTGCCATGCCCCCACAGATGCTAATCTCTAGGAGAAACCTGACTCAGAAAGTGCAGGGCTTCAAGGCCAGCCAGAGGAGCCAGAAACTGCAACATTAAATAAGGAGTCAGGCAAAGAGCTAAGTGATATGGAAAGCTCCCAGGGAAAAACACCTGGATCTACGCAGATCAACAAAAGCAATTGTTTACAGATTAGAGCAGAAAATAGGCAGCGCCAGTCAAGAGTGATTACGTGGGAAAGCTGGGGAGAAAATTTGTGGGAAAAAGAATGACTTCATGGGTGCCGAGTAATTAGCAAGTTGTTTTTCCTAAGGATTAGTTCAAGCAACATAATGTTCAAGTGAGAAGCTAGGCCTGAGTTCTCTGGTTCTTGTTTCAAGTCAAGCCTTGGTTTTGGATTTTAGTATCCTGGAAGTTTTCTATGTTCTTATTTTTGTATTCCTGCTCAAGTTTACTAAATATACTTTTTGCATGTGGACTTAAGACTGTACTTGTGACTTTTTAGATATTCCTGGACTGTGTTACCTTGGATTCTGCAGGAGACATTTGGCTCACTGTTTGGTTATCACCTATTGCTAACCCTTTTTTAGACCTCACAACCTCTGAGGATGTCTGGCATAGATGCAGGCAAAATGTCAGGAGAGAATGCTTCTGGAACATGGCCATACAGCCCGGAAAACTCATTTTTTGGATCATCTATCTTTTTTCTTTATTCCTGATTTTTCATATATGTGTATGTGTTTTTTTTACCATGAACTGGTTGTTTATACTCTGGACTCTTGTGTGATGCTATTGTCATAGGCGCTTCTAGGCCTGGGGTGCAACAGACAGAATCATAATTTCATCGGCAATAAAAATAATTTCATAGACAATAATAATATTATAGATAATATTTGTCCTGCCCCCAAGCTAAGTTTTGAATGTGCTCTAACCTCGCCAGAAACAGAGTTGGATTCACACAGGGGAGCAGATATCCACAATATCTGAAGTCCCATGGTCCGACCACTTCATCCTAGACGTGCAAATAGAGATTCCTACTCCTCCGAAGGTGGATGTCAAGCCAATCTTGGCGTGTCCCAGGAAGCTGATGGATTCTACTAGATTCTTGAATGCTCTCAGGTGTATCAGAGATCTCAGGTGGCTCCCTTGATGAACAGGTTGGCAAGTGGAATGATGTGTTATCAACAACTCTGGACTTAATTGATCCGAAACATTCCATCCGCCCCCGGCGAAACCGCTCCCTGTGGTACACTGACGACCTGCGGTCAATGAAGTACGAGCAAAAACGTCTGGAGCATATATGGTGCCGGAAGTCTGAAGCGTCAAAATCGGCCATCAAAGCTTTCAATAAGACCTATGAGTCCGCCACCAAAGTGGCTAAGAAAGCATATAACACCTCTTTGATAACCGCTGCGGGATCTCGTCCAGCACAGATATTTAAAATTGTCCACAATATGACCAGCTCAGCCCCTCCAGTTAATAACTCAGCAAATTCGACCATTACAGCAGAAATGTTCAAGAAGTTTTTCGCAGATAAGATCACGTCGCTACGACAGCAGTTACAATCTATGACTGAAAACACGAATGAACTGGAGGCCCTACGACCGTTAAACAGTCCCATTTTGGATAAATTTGAACCACTGGATCTAGAAGCTGTTGACAAGACCCTGTCTATGGCAAGACCAACCACCTGCTCTTTGGTTGGTCAGAGACTGCCTGGAGGGGCTGCGAGACCCCCTGATGTCAATAATTAAAAGCTCTTTATAACAGGGGGCCTTTCCAGATAGTCTGAAGGAAGCAATAGTTCGACCCCTTCTGAAGAAGCCGTGTTTAGACCCTTCAACTCTATCTAATTACCGACCGGTTTCAAATCTCCCGTTCCTGGGCAAGATGGTTGAACGAGTAGTGGTGGGTCAACTCCAACAGTAATTGGAGGATACAAACAGACTAGATCCTTTCCAGTCTGGTTTCCGTTCTGGCCATGGGACAGAGACTGTTCTGATGACATCCGCCGTCAGCTCGACCGGGGTGGATTGGTGCTGTTGGTGCTCCTCGATCTCACCGCAGCATTCGACACTGTGGACCATGATTCGTTAATTCAACGTCTAGCTGCTAATGGAGTCCAAGGGTTGGCCCTCAAATGGTTTGAGTCATTCCTACGAGTCCGTAGCCAGCGGGTGGAATGGATGGGTCAGGTATCTGAGAGCCCCCCCCCCTTCAGTGCGGAGTACCACAGGGTGCTATTCCTTCCTGGGTGTTGTTTAACATCTATGTACAACCATTAGCCAAGCTGGTAAGGAGCTTTGGTTTGAAATGCTACCAGTACACCGACGACACCCAGCTCCTCTTGCACTTAGACCCTGGGATAACCAGAGTTTCTAATAGTTTCTCCCTGTGTCTGGAAGCCGTGATAGGTTGGCTACGCGCGAGTAGACTTAAGGTGAACACAGCTAAAACTGAAATCTTATGGCCTGGTCGTCTCCTGGAGCTGGCCTGCCCACTGCCCACCTTTGACGGTGAATCTCTAATTCCACCTGCAGCACTGAAAAGCCTTGGTGTCCTACTGGATGGAGGCTCAGGTCTCCGCCATTAGTAAGTAGGCTTTCTTCCACCTCCGTCAGGCGAGGCAACTGGCTTCCTATCTTCCAACTGAGGCCCTTGCAACGGTGATCCACGCCACTGTCACCTCGAGGCTGGATTACTGTAATGCACTGTATGCTGGTACCCCTCTTTCAGTGATATGCAAGATTCAAGAGGTTCAAAATGCAGCCACCAGACTACTCACGTGGACACCTATGAGACACCACATAGCACCGGTGTTGCAAAGTCTCCACTGGCTCCCAATTGAACATCAGGCTTCCTATAAGACACTGGTCTTAACGTTCATGGCCATTCACGGTCAGGGTCCTAAATTACTTTGTATAAACCAGCTATGTCTGGCTATGTTTTTGTATGATCGTTTTTAAGATGTAATTTTATGTGTTTTAATCTTAGGTGTTTTGTATGCTGTTTTGTATGCTGTTTTTATATGCTGTTTTTATATGCTGTAAACCGCCCTGAGCCCCGGGAAGGGCGGTTTATCAAGTCAAAATAAATAAATAAATAAATATCTCAGGAATCGCCTCTCATACGTTGGCCATCAGAGACCACCAAGACGGGCCCAGGAAAATCTTCTACATATCCCCAGCCCCGGGAAAGCACGTCTAGACTCTACAAGGCGTAGGGCCTTTTCAGTCCTTGCTCCAAGCCTGTGGAACTCCTTGCCTCCATATGTTAGAGTCATGCCCTATTTGCGGTCATTCACCCAGGCTCTTAAAACTTGGCTCTTCGTTAAAGCTTTTAACTTGTAGTTATGTGATGATATATATGTAAATTAAAACTTGTGCGCCAGCTGCGCCCGTACCTTGGGAAGTCTGACTTGGCCATGGTGGTCCACGCTCTGATTACATCCCGAATAGACTACTGCAACGTACTCTACGTGGGGCTGCCTTTGAAAACGGTTCGGAAACTTCAGTTGGTCCAACGGGTGGCAGCCAGATTGCTAACTGGGGCGACATACAGGGAGCATACCATCCCCCTGTGGTGTCAGCTCCACTGGTTGCCTGTCCATCTCCGAGCCCAATTCAAAGTGCTGGTATTGACCTATAAAGCTCTATACGGTTCTGGCCCAGTTTACTTGTCCGAACGCATCTATGTCCCATCTCGCAGTCTAAGATCATCTGGGGAGGTCCTGCTCTCGCTCCCGCCAGCATCCCAAATGCGGTTGGTGGGGACGAGACAGGACCTTCTTGGCGGTGGCCCCTCGCCTATGGAACGCACTCCCAAATGAAGTAAGATTGACTCCATCTCTCCTCGCTTTTAGAAAAAAGCTAAAGTCGTGGTTCTGGGACCAGGCCTTTGGGCAGCAGATGTAAATTGTATCTTTGGATTTGACTGGATTGACACTTTGGACTTGACTGGACTGACAATGTGTTCTGCTTGATGGCTTTAATTATTGTTGTATGTAGTGGTTTTTAATGTAATATTTTTAATGCTTTTTAATGATGTTGATTATATGGTGTATTTTTATATTGTATTGTGGTGGTGTGGCCTGTAGTGCTGCAAATGTAAGCCGTGCTGAGTCCCCCTGCGGGGGTGAGAAGCTACGGGGTACAAATACCATAATAAATAAATAAATAAAAAATAAATGTATGTTTTATTGCTATTGTAAGTCGCTCAGAGCACTTCGGTGGAGAACGACTTATGAAATACTAAATTTAATTGAATTGAAACTTCCTGCACCAACTTCTAACATGCAATGTATTTGGTTTCCTTGCTCCTCTCATCATCTTCTTCCCAAAGGCTCAGGCTTTGAGGCTTTGGAAGGGGAAGACCTCCCTATGGCTCCCTCCCGTAAACGGTACAATAAAGACCTGAGGTCACTTCCTGCCTGCCACCCCTCTCCCCCTCCGCTCACATTGAGGACCCACCGGGCTAGGGGCCTCCTTCATCTTCTGCTCGGTCACTTTGAGGTTGGACTTGTAGGTCTCATTCTCAGGGTCGAGCTCCAGGGCCTTCTGGTAGTAGACCACTGCCTCCGAGAACTTGTTCAGGCTGGAGAGCGCCAGGCTGTGGGTGGAAGGAGGCAAAGGGGGGGGGGGGGGCAGACAGCAGGGCTCAGGAAGACTTCTGAAACATTGTTGGACATTGCAACCTTAGATTGCTTACTGTATTGTATATGTGGGTATTAGTATGCAGTTTTCCTTAGCTCTATGTTGTGATCCAATCTGGGATTGTTCAGACTCAGACTTCATTTTAGATGTCAGACTCCATTGGACTTTCAGACTAGACAGAAACTCCATTAGACTCTCAGAACAGAGAGATACTTTGCACTGTTGATTATGAGAAAGATGCCCCGTGTTACCTACACAGAGAAACTACTTCAAATCCAACTGTAACTGGACTGATAAACAAAGTACCAGTATGCTGAATACATGAAGGTTGTGAATAAACCAACTATGTTACTTTTAAGGAAGTCTGCTTATTTTGATCTCTTGAGAGCATGATTTAAAACCAAGATGTTTGAAGGGAGAGATGTTTTTTGGGCAACTGAAAAGAACATTTCTGAAACTCTACTAGGTGTGTGTGTGTATGTGTGTGTGTGTGTGTGTGTTTGTGCATATACCTAGATATTTATTTATTTATTTTACAGTATTTATATTTTGCCCTTCTCACCCCGCAGGGGACTCAGGGCGGATTACAATGTACATATATCTTGCAAACATTCAATGCCATAGACACACAACATATATAGACAGACACTCAGAGGCTATATAACATTCCAGCTTCTGGCCACCAGGGGAGCTGTCGTTTCCTTCATTCTTTGCATACTTTCTGGAGATTTTTATGGCCTCGTAAATCAGTTAAATTAGCCTCCCCACAAAGAGGCTAAATTTCCTACCTGACAGATGCAACTGTCTTTCGGGCTGCAAAGGTTGACAGCAAGCTACACAAATTGGTTGGACACTTACTCTGACCCGGGCTGGCTTCGAACTCATGACCTTTCGGTCAGTAGTGATCTTAATGCAGCTGACTCCCAGTTAGCTGTGCCACAGTACACACTCTCTTTGTACTGTTAGGGACAAAGATATGCCAGTCTAGGTATATCAGTCTAACAGCTGAGAAACCTACAGTAATTACCTTGCATGAATGCTACTGGGTATATTTACCACTAAGAAGGTGGCTGACTCAAGTAAGTTTTTAACTCTTCTCAGGGAGATTCTGGGTTTTCCAAAATTGTAATAAATGCCATTTTCCTCAAAAGGTTTTGGCATAATTTTCCCAAAAGGTTATTTCTAACAAGGTCATGCCTTTCCAAAGATCAAAAACTCTCCAAAAAACCATTACAAAACACCCCTTTACTCCGTTTCCAGCGAAAAAGAGAGGCTCACAGGCTATGGGGCCCTTCTTCTGAGGACTCCACCTCACTTCCTGTACCTGTGAGAAGGGGATTTTGGAAAATGTGGCTCCTTGTGGAAACAAGGATTAGGGATTAATCATCAATGGAGACCCCTTTCTCTCTGATAAGAATGACTCTTTCAGGAGTGGATCTTCCTTCTGAGGGGGAGATTCCTTTCACTTCCTGTTGTCTCAGCCCCTACGTTCTTAACTAGGAGTTTTTTTGAAAGTCAGATGTTTGTAAATCGGGGAACGATATAGTATCGTAGATTTGGAAGGGCCCTTCAAAGGCCATCCTGCCCAGGCCCATTGTTCTTAATTAGGAATCGTTTGGAAGTCAGGGGCCCCTGCTCTTTGCCCCAGGCTGGCTCTCACCCCATCCGCCCGTAGGCTTTGCTGTACTTGGGGTCGATGTGGATGGCTCTCTCGCAGTCCCGCACGGCCCCGGCATAGTTCCCCAGCTTGCTGTAAGCGGCAGCCCTGAAAGACCCAAGGAAATAATAATAATAATGGGGCGCTCAGAAGGAGGCCAGCCCAGCCCTGCATCCATTATTATCCATAACAGCAACAACAATGGGACGCAGGTTGACATGTTAAAAAAGCAACTAAATTCTGGGAAATGATCCTCACAGCAACACAAAAAATATAGGTCTAACTATAGAGCTGAAACCTGAGTATTTCCTGTTAGAAATTGTAGATTTTGCTATGGAAAAAAACCAGGAAAAATTATTCAATTACTTGGTCACGGCCACAAGAATTATATACGCAAAAAATTGGAAAGGAAAAGACTCACCAAGCATAGAGGACTGGATTATCAAGATTACAGAAATTATGAATATGGACTGTCTTACCCAACAATTAAGAAACAAGCAAATGAAGACAAAAGAAAAGACTGATTGGACCACCGTTAAAAACTTTATAAACGAAAGATCCTGGAAGGCATTGTGATGGACAATGGAACTAATAGCAACAAAACAGAAACGGAAAAACACTACCAGACTGACGGGAGAAAGGAGATCACAAATGTCTTCTCATCACCAATCTTCTACCCCCCTTTCTTTTTTCCCTCCCCCCTTTGCTTCCCTAGTTACACCCCCTTATTTAATCTAGACCCTATTCCTCACATCTTTTTTTTTAAAATGCATCATTGTCAAAACTTCAATAAAAAAATATTTAATAAAAAAACCCAATGGAACACAAGTTAGCCCCGCATCATTTATTATAAATAATCTGTATATCTATATCTGTATCTATCTTCTATATCTATATCTATATCTATAAAATGATAAGTGTCATGTTTCCTGGCTCTAAAACAAAGAAACCATACAAGGCAGAAACACACAAACAGCCCACATACGTCCACAACCCTACAAGGTATGTTCTTTGCTATTAAAAAACCTAAAAAAAATAATTGAAAAAGGCCAAAAACCCTAAAAAATGTTTGGACTACAAGTCCAATAACCTCCTGTGCCACATAACAAAATGGCGCCAACGCTCCTCTCCCCCCCCCAACGAAAAAAACCCGCTTCTCGGCTTCCCGCGCGCGCACGACACGTAACACACGAAAGGCAGCGCCTAACAGAGGTAGCCATGCACAGAGGCTACGATCCTCCCCCCTCGCTGCTCTTTCCTCCTCCTCCGCCTCCTCTTCCTCCTCCTGCTCCACACGCCCAGTCAAAGCCAGGCCAGGCCGCCTTCCACTCCCCCAGGGCGTCTCCTCAGCTCCTTCCTCGAAGCCCCGGCCTTTCCTAAAACGAGGGCCCACCCAGGGCCTCCTCTTAGGAAAGGCTGGGGCTTCGGGGAAGGAGGAGACGCCCTGGGGGAGAGAAAGCCGGCCCGCCTCCTCCCCCTCCGGGCTCTTGCTTTCCCGCCCAGAAAGGGCAGCGACGAGTGAGGGGGACGGTTGCCGCCGCCGCTGACAGGGCTTCCTGTCCCACACCATGCTCCTCCCGCGGCCCTTCCAGGCCCCCGCGGCCTCCACAAACACCGGCGGGGGCCTGCTCCACACGCCCGATGAGGAAGCCCTGGCGACGGCAGCGGCGGCGATGAGGAGGAGGCAGAGAAGAAAAAAGTAAGGAGCGGGAAAGGAAAGAATAGAAGGATGGAAGGGGAGAAGAAAGGAACAAAGGAAGGAAGGAAGGAAGGAGAGAGGGAAGGAAAAGGAAGGAGAGAAGGAAAGGGAAAAGGGGGAGAAAGAAAGGAAGAGGAAGGAAGAGGGAGAATGGATGAAAGAAGGAGACCAGGAAAGAGAGAGAGAGAGAGAGAAAGAGAGAGAGCAAAGTGAGAGAAAAAGAGAGAGAGAGACAGAGAGAGAGAGAAAGACACACACAGAGAGAGACAGAGAAAGATAGAGAGAGAGACACCGAGAGAAAGAGAGAAAGAGAGAGAGAAAGCGAAAGACAGAGAGAGAGAAAGAGACAGAGAGAGAGAGAGAGAGACACAGAGAGAGAGAGAGACAGAGAAAGAGGGAGAAAGACACAGAGAGAAAGAGACAGGGAGAAAGAGAGAGAGATAGAGAGAGAAAGAGAGAGACAGAGAGAAAAAGAGAGAGAGAGAAAGAAAGAGAATACACACACACACATATACATAAAGACATGCACAACATGAATGGATGGAAGGAAGGAGGGGAGAAAACAGCAAGAAAATAGGAAGGCTAGCAGGAAGGATGGGAAGGGGAAAGGAAAGAAAGGATGGAGGGAAGGAAGGAGGGGAGAAGAAAGGAACACATACACACACATATACACATGCAAAGAAATATACAAATATACACATACACACATACATACACACATATACATATACAAACACACATATACATAAGTACACACATACACGCATACACATATACACATATACATACTGTAAGAACACACACATATGCACACACACACATATGTACACATAGACACAAATCCATATACATACATACACACACAAAACACATGTATACAGACTGGGCCACAGGAAAGATAAAAAGCCACAGCAAAGTGTGGCCGGGTCAGCTAGTATCTATATATCTATATAACTATATATCTATCTATATGTCTTCTGTATATATAATAAAAGCGAATGTTTGTATGTACGTATGTATGTGGCAGCTTTCTGATTGATTGCCACTGTGGGATTATTTGCATAATGCCTCTGGTTGGCCAGCACCACCAACATTCCGACACTCTACAGTGGCAGAGGGGGTAAGGAAAAGGCCTGCGGCAGTCAGCCATGGTGGGAGGAACTCAGATAACCCAGGGACCTTCCACACAGCTTATAGCCCTGAATATTAAGGCAGAAAATCCCACAATATCTGCTTTGAACTGGGTTTTCTGAGTCCACACTCATATAATCTGGTTCAAAGCAGATAGCATGGGATTTTATTCAGATGTGTGGAAAGGAACTCGGATAACACAGGGCCCTTCCAAACAGCCTATTACCCTGAATATTAAGGCAGAAAATCCCACAATATCTGCTTTGAACTGGGTTTTCTCAGTCCACACTCATATAATCTGGTTCAAAGCAGATAGCATGGGATTTCATTCAGATGTGTGGAAAGGAACTCAGATAACACAGGGACCTTCCACACAGCCTATAACCCTACATATTAAGGCAGAAAATCCAACAATATCTGTGTCAGGGTTCTGCTCCCAGGCCTTGAGAGAGGCCTCACAGCAGAGCCCCGACATTCCATAAACATCAGATAAGCCCTCTCTTTCTCCTGGGAACAAACGGTCCTAGAATATTGGCGGGAATTAAAGTGCGGGCTTTGTGTTGGGAGGGAACTGCCTGGTTTTGAATGTGTAGGAGGGAATAAAAGGATCAAGCCTTGCTGTGCATTTACTTTCGGCTTTACACATGTACAAGATTCCTCATAGTAAAGTTCTTGAGTGATATCCGGGACATGTCCTCGTGAGTCTTTTCAGAACGGCTTTGAGTGAGCTTGACAGAAAGCCGAAAGTCACAGATGTCTATCCTGCAACAACAGTGAGGACATACCGATGGAGGAGAGTGCATTGGTGTGGGTGCCAATGGCGGTGGAGAGCCATGTCGGTGACCTGCTCTTCGGGAGTCGGGATGAAGGCGACCAAGCCTCCGAGAGTGAGGAGGAAGGAGTCCCTTTCGAGATCGTGCAAGGAAACTTCGGATGCAGGGTATGGGACCCGAAGAGTGAACCAGTGCCTAAGGAGGTGGCCCAGCTACGCAGCCAGAAGCTACGTTCGTGGAGTGAGGAGTGGGAGTGCTCTTTCCCCCAACGAACTATAGCAGTTGTGATGCGGGGGAAATGGAACAAACCCTCTCTGGGATCTGGCACCGGATGGAGAGGATGTTCCCAGCCCATTTTGGTGAGATGGAATCCCAACCAGATTCTGGGACCGAAGTAAGCCCAGCTGCAGCGGAGACCCAGGTGGGGAAGGGTGTCGTGGGAGAGCCGGAGAGTCAGCCCAGGCTGCACCAATCCCCAAAAAACGTGTCAAGACGAAAGCAGCTCCGAAGGGGGAGGAAGGGTGTCTCTCATTGATGCAAAAAAAAGTTCCGGTTGGGACAGGCAGCACAGAGGGCTGGAGAAGAGGCTGGCGTAGGCAAGGTGGAGCCCCAACCCACTGGCTTGGAGTTTTCCCTGGGGGAGCGCATGACAAGATTGGAAATGCTGCTGCAAAACCGCACAGAATTCCTGAACCTCCTTGTTCCGGCTGGGACAAAGGGAGAAGAGGCTGAGCTGGAGGCTGCTTGGCAAGAGAGCGGCCAAGTAGCTGACAGCCCCAAAATCGCCAGTTTGCCAGAGCCACAGGGAGAGGATGATGGTTGCATGGAGTCGGAAAGAGGCAGTTCTGAGGCACCCTTGGGGAAGGCAGAAGCCCAGCTGAGCATGCATGCAGGAGGCAATCCGGAGATCGAACAGCCGAGTGACAACCTCTCCACCGATGCAGGTGTGGGGCCAGAGCCATCCCCAGAAGCCCTAGAAAGGGAAAGAGAAGGCTGCCTAGAAATCATGCCTGTGCAGAGTCCAACTACAGAGCCAGTGACAGATGTAAGCGAGCTCTTGCGGGGAGATGACAGGGTGGAACCCGGGAGAAGCGGCTTGACAGAAGCCACAGCGTCGATCATAGAAACCTTGGTATCAGAGAAGGGCTCCTGCTGTGGAGAGGAGCTGGATGCGTGACTGCCAGAGGCCCAGCTTTCCTCAGTGGTTGCTAAGCTACGCAGAGAAGGCCAGATGCCCGGGTGGGGAAAAATCCACAGCAGGAAGTTATGGCAGAAGCGGAGGAAGAAGCCTTGTCCCCCTTGATAGAAGGCAAGGACCTCCTCCAAGCAGAGAATGCGGATAGGGAGCAAAAAGAGAGAGAAAATGCTCTGCTTCCCCCCAGGTGAAAGGCGAAGCTGGAAAGTTGCCTGCAAGTGGAAGAGCTGCAGAAACAGAGGCAAGAAAGATAACAGCCGGGGGGGGGGGGAATTCTCCCGTCCTGCAAGGAGGCCAGGAGAGTCAGGAAGAATGTCCTGTCAGGCTGGAAGGAGGTGAGGAGAAGGCTTCGGGTCGCCCCAGCTATGCAAAGGAAAAGGAGCCGGAGTTCCAGCAATTCAGTGTGAGTGTGCTGGGAGAGACGGGGCCGCCCCAGGATCGAGCCAGGAAGGACGTAGAGATTGGCAAATGAGAAATGGGTCCTGTGGGTCCTTCTGTTGCAAGCCTAGGTGGGCTGAGAGAGTGCGACCCAATTAGGGATTTTGGTGCCCACCAGCATCTGAGCACTGATGGGGAGCGGAATGAACTCAATGAATGTGGAGAGAGGGCTACGCCAGCTATAAGAACCGAAATGTATAGTATGCACAAGGAACTGCAGTGCCCGCAAAAGTCTGTGTTGGCAGAGACTATAAAATCAGCCTCCTGAGACATCGATCATGGAACTTATATACTCATGACTGAGAGAAATGGCTGTATTGGGCTGAGAGAGAGGAACCCACTCAAGGGGTGGGAATGGATGAGATTGAGGCCCCTAGAGGGAGAGAGGGAAAGAAAAAAATCTAGTTCCCTTACCAGTTCGAGAGAGTGGGGCCCTGTTATGGGAAAGTTACCTG
Organism: Anolis apletophallus; assembly: GCA_030556195.1. Classification (NCBI taxonomy): domain Eukaryota; kingdom Metazoa; phylum Chordata; class Lepidosauria; order Squamata; family Anolidae; genus Anolis; species Anolis apletophallus. The sequence continues at coordinate 55,197,342 of JARBWK010000011.1, read as the reverse complement.
ATTAATAAAATGAGAATTCATTTAATGTGTTCAGGGAAAAGAGGAATGGAATTTAACCATGTGTTGCTACTGGAAATGTTTATTTTGCTATGTTTTATTTGCTAGCGACCAAACAGTGTACTGAAATATAAAATATAATGTGTTAGATTTTAGTAGAACTGATTATGCAGAGATGTGAAGTATAGATTTATATTGCATTACTAATAAAGTTACATGTACGTAGATAGAGTTGGAAATCACAGTATAGTAAATGAATACCATGATCTCTAGCTCTATATATAATAAAAGGGAATGTTAGTATGTTTGTGGGTATGTATGTATGTATGTATGTATGTGGCAGCGTTCTGATTGGCTCCCGGCCTCTACATTCTGACAATATGATTGGTTGTCAGTGAGGAAGTATTTGCATAATGCCTCTAATTGGCCAGCCGACACGAACATTTCGACACTCTAAACTGCCAGAGGGGGATAAGGCAAAGGCCTGAATCAGTCAGCCATGGTGGAAGTTTCAGACCAAAACATTTTGCGGCTCCCAACAATGACAGAAAAAGACCAAACTTGGCACAAAAAAACCCAAAGACCCATTCTACATCCTGGTGCAGTTTGAAGGAGGGCAGACCATGGATGATGGGACTTTAAGTACCCTCACTCACTTCCTGAGAGCACTGTGACCCTCATCCAATGACCAATACAGACCAAACTTGGCTCACAAAACCCCCAAAACCCACTCTACATCCTGGTGCAGTTTGAAGGAGGGCAGACCATGGATGATGGGACTTTAAGTACCTCCAATCACTTCCCCAGACCGTTGCAACCCTCATCCACTGAATGATGAAGACCAAACTTGGCACACAGAGCCTCCATGACCCACTTTACATCCTGGTGCAGTTTGGAGGAGGGCAGACCATGCATGATGGGACTTGAAGTACTTTCACTCACTTCCCAAAACTGCTGCAAACCTAATCCAATGACCAATACAGACCAAACCTGACACACAGAGCCCTCATGACCCACTCTACATCCTGGTGCTGTTTGAAGGAGGATGGACCATGGATGATGGGACTTGAAGTACCTTCACTCACCTTCCAAGACCGCTGCGACCCTCATCCAATGAATGATCAAGACCAAACGTGGCACACAGAGCCCACATGACCCACTCTACATCCTGGTGCTGTTGGGAGGGGTTGGACCATGGCCGATGGGACTTGCAGTACCTTCACTAACTTCCTGAGACCACTGCGAGCCACATAAACATCTGATAAGGACCACCCTTGGCACACAATGCCTTTCTCAAATAACCCAGGCACCGCCGGGTCCCCAAGCTAGTATTATAATATTTAGAAATGTATATTGGATAAGAACATTGTGCATGACTGTTATCCTATTGAAAAGGTTCATTTGATATGGTGTGTATTTTAGAATTACTGTTGTATTAGTTTGCTGTATGATATTTGAATGTGAAAATGTATTGTGGGATTCTTAATATGCTTAGATAGCATTACATAATGTTATGGAAAATTATGTGAGAAGGGTATAGAAGTGTGGGGTTTTATATATGTACTAGCTGTACCCGTGCACGCGTTGCTGTGCCATAGTCTGTGGCTAACCCCTTCTACCCACATGGTGGGAAAGTACAATCAAAGGTCTCTTGACAGATGGCCATTTTGCCTCTTGTTGATAACATTAAGAGACCTTTAGCAGTTTGCTCAGGATGAGTTGGGATTTGTATCTTCCTTTTGTTGTATTGTAGTCCTGTCCCACTGTATTCCCAGGCCGTGGCATGAAGGAAAATGCAAGCAGCACTCAATTTCCAAGGTCAGTAATCTCTATTGCTCAAGTCTAGTTCAATTCTATTGCTGTTGTGAGTTCAAAATGCTATAAATCCCAGCAGCTACAACTCCCAAATGACAAAATTAACCCCCCACAACTCCACCAGTGTTCAACTTTGGATATATTGAGTATTTGTGCCAAATCTGGTCCAGATCCAGGGTTGTTTGGGTTCAGAGTGCTTTCCAAATGTAGGTGAACTATATCTCCCCTAAATCACTGTGGATTCCTCCCAAACCCCTCCAGTATTTTCTGTTGTTCATGGGGGTTCTGTGTGCCAAGTTTGGTCCAGGTCTCTCATTCATGGGGTCTCGGCTGTGGAAGTCAGAGCTGAATTAGCCAAAGGTACTGCAAATCCCATCATCCATTGTCCATAATCCCCTAAACATATTGTTTTTGTGATTAATCACTATGCTTTAATTATGTTCAATTTGTAACAATGAAAATACATCCTGCATATTAGATATTTGCATTAGAATTTGTAAGAGTAGCAAAATTATTTATGAAGTAGCAACGAAAATATGGTTGGGGGTCACCACAACATGAGCAACCTTATTTAGGGGTCATGGCATTAGAAAGGTTGAGAACCACTGCATTAATACATATATCTTTATGTTTAATTGCTATTAATTTAAAAAAAATTAATTTCTAGGGGGGGGGCGGTGAGTCAATTTTTTTCTGGAAAGGGGGCGGTAGGCCAAAAAAGTTTGGAAACCACTGGTGTAGACAGTTAAAGTGGTGCCAATTCTATAGTGTTTCCCAACCTTTCCAAAATGACACAAGATGACACTCTGAGGCAGAGAGTTCCACTGCTGAACAGCTGTCACAGTCAGGAAGTTTTTCATAATGTTCACCCTCCTACACAGACATGCTTCCCTGTGACCTTTGCTTTTCTTGCTGCACTGTTGAGCTCTCTCTCTTTCTCTCTATCGCTTTCTTTCTCTCTCTTTCTGTCTCTCTCTCTCTTTCTCTGTCTCTCTCTCTCTTTCTCTCTCTCTCTCTTTCTCTTTCTGTCTCTCTCTCTCTTTCTGTCTCTCTCTCTGTCTCTCTCTCTCTCTGTCTCTCTCTCTCTTTCTCTTTCTCTCTCTCTCTCTCTCTCTCTGTCTCTCTTTTTCTCTCTCTGTCTCTCTCTGTCTCTCTCTCTTTCTGTCTCTCTTTCTGTCTCTCAGTCTCTCTTTCTCTCTCTTTCTGTCTCTCGTTCTCTGTCTCTCTTTCTCTCTCCCTCTGTCTCTCCCTCCCTCTGTCTCTCTGTCTCTCTCTTTTTCTTTCTCTCTCTCTCCCTTACGGTGTGCGGTGGCAGCAGGCCTTGATCTCCTTCCTCATCCCATGCGCGGTGGTGGGGACAGGCAGCGGAACGCAGGAGGGAGCACAGGAAGAGAGCTGTGCCCCTCCCCCACCCACCAAAGGCTCCGGCCGGCTCCGAGGGAGGCTGGGGGGGGGGGGGGCGGCAGTGCGGAAGAAGGGCCAACTGGAAGGCCCAAAGCAGGCCAGCGGGGAGGGGCGCGCTCGTAGAGGCTTCTCCAAATGGCAGAGCAGAGCCATTTGATGCGCCATCTTGGTGGTTTGTTTTTTTACATCTGGGAGGGGGAAGGAGAGCGCACGATGCGACGTGTTTGGTGGGGAGGAGCCTCTGCTAGCCCCTGATTGGTGCTGCCTTTCATGAGTGTCTGCGAGCCCCTGATTGTCATCTTTATCTGTTTGTCATCTGGGAGGGGGGAGCAGAGGAGGCTGTGCGCGTGAAGCATGGGGGATCATGGGAGTTGTCGTTCATTTTGTTTTTGGGTTTTTTTAATGTTGTTTCAATGTTTTTTGGTTTTTTTTTTAAGAACATAGCTCTTTCGGTGTGTGGTTGTGTGGGTAATTATTGTGTGTCTGCGTTGTGTAGTTTCTTTGTTTTAGAGCCAGGAAACATGACAGCTCTCTCTTTATATATATAGATAGCATGGAGGTTCGAAAGTTTGGAGATTTGTAGTAGTTTAGAAGAGAATGTGTGATTTCCACGTGGGGTTGTTTAGAAGATAGTTTTTTTTTTAAAAAAAAAATTTTTTATTGAAAGTTTTAGTTACATAGGAGTGCAGGATAGAAAAGGGGGTTTTGGGCTAGGGACGAGTCAGGGTCGGGGGAGGGAGGAGGGTGAGGGCAGGGGTGAGAATAGGAAGCATTGGGGTGACGTATTGAACCGGGATCATACGAGGAAAACACTGGGCAAGGGCAGCGAGCTAGGATAGAGAGCAAAGGAAGAACAGAGAGAAGGGGGCTTGTTGAGTTCCATCATCCTGGGTCACTGGTTTCAATCTGACGTATCTGGTACGGTTCATCTTATTCTTTAGGTTGTCGCTTCTTTCTTTCTGTTCGCCTTCTTTAATTATATGTCCATGACAGGTCTTCATACGTCTCTTGAAACTCTCCTCTTTTTACTATTATTAGTCTTATCCCTTCTAGTCCTTTAATAAACCCTTCAATTAGATGTTTAGAGTGCCCATGTCCATTAGCTAGTATTTGTCGGTTAGGAAGATAGATCTATTCAGTCCTTTTTCCCTGAGGACATAGCTAACCATTTTCTTTGGGGGATTCTTCCTCTCCTTCATCCGCCTCTGGAGGGTCATGTTTCCAGAGGCCATATCTTGTAGTCATCACTGCAGCGTGGGGGCATGCTCTCTTTAAGTTTTCTTTATTTCTTCGGCTCACTTTGTCCCCTTGGCTTTTCTTTTTGGTGAAGTGCTTTCCAGTTCCGTTGTTTGATTTCTTCGTTGGGAACTGAGAGGGGTTCCTTTGGAGGACCAGGTACATCTTAGACTTGGTGGGCAAGCTGGCCTTATTCTGAGGTATCACCCCCGCATTTTTGGTTCTCTGATGCGACTCCAGCTGCTCCACCGCTCCTTGTGTTTGATCTGTAGTTTTCTCCTCTCTCGGCATTGTGGGGGACACCTCTTCCTCTGGTTCTGGTCCTGGCTGTAGGGGGGGCTCCCAGACCGCCCCCATTTGTTTCTCTTGTCGGGACATCCTGGCATCCATCTTTCGCAGAAATCCATCTTGGGCTTCTCCTATCTTTCTCAGCTCAGCCAGGATGTCTCTCAGGATCCGTCCCTCTTCTTCTGATCTCTCTCCCTGCCCCATCCTCCACTCTCTTGCTCTAGTGCTATTCAATTTTATTTTATTTTATTTTTTAATGTGTATTTATTTGTAGTGCGCGGGTCGTCCTTACCTGTGAGCCCTTCTGCCCACCAAACCTCTTCCCCAAGCCTGATGATGATTTCAATTCTTGTTCTGGGTGATGAGGGGGGGGGGGGAGAGCTTGGGCGGGCCTGGATGTTTCTCCCTCTTGTTCCCTCTGTTTCCCTCTTGGGTCTCCTCTCCTGCCTGGGTTTTTACTCACCCTCTTGCCGCTTGTTCCCTCTTAGTTCCCCTCAGTCCCCCAGGCCGCTTCTTCCGCCTCCTCCTTTTTCGCCCTCGTTGGTTCAGGGCCCTTCTTTCCCGCTTGCTGGGCTGCTGCACTACCCTCTCTCTCTCTCTTCTTCCTTCTGTTCCGCCCCCCCTTTCCCTCCGACGCGCTTCCGGTCCAGGTCCGGCTCCCTCTTCTTTCCGGGCGGGTGCACTTCCGCCCACTCCTCCTTCGCGCCCTTTTCGCGCTAGCGGCGGGAAGATGGCCGGCTGTCGTCTTCTTCCCCTTATCCTCGTCGAGCCGCCATCTTGTGTCCCCGCTCCTCTTCCCCGCCGCTCAGGTATGCTCTCCCTTTCCTCTTTTCACTCCTTTTCTTCCCTTTTGTTCCAATTTTTTTCTTCTTCCTTTTTTCTCCCCCCCCTGCGCTTCCCGGGGCTCTGCTTTCCCCTCTGGTGTTGGTGCTCGAGTCTCTTTGGGTGTTCTTCCCTTGCTGGGGTCCCCTTTCTCTCTACTTACTCTTCTTTTCTTCTTTCTCTCAGTTGCTTCCCGCTGCTTCTTGATTCGTCTCCCTTTGCTGGTGCTATTTGCCGCTCCTTTGGCTTCCACTCTCCTCCGATCCTTTGTTTTCTCTCTTGTTGTTGTTACGGGCTGGGCTGGCAGTAAATGTAGGCTCGTGCCCACTTCCCGATCCGCTGGCCGCTCGTCGTTTTTGGATCACCCCGGGCTCTCTCGATCTCCCCCTCTTGAGGAGGGGGGACCTCTGGAGCCCTCGGTGGATTCTCTCCGACTTCGCTGCCTCACGACTGCTTCGTGCAGCCCGAGGTGAGGGCGCGATTCACCCTCTGGCCTGCGGAATCGGTTGACGAGATGAGGAGCCCTCAAATCGCCCGACCTGCCGCCATCTTTGCCCGACCGGAAGCCTCGTTTAGAAGATAGTTTTGATTTAGGGGAGAGATGTGTACTTTCCTTGCCGAGTTTTATGTGAGGAGTTTGGCTTTGAATTTGCAGATGTGTTATCTCCTGACCGGACATTTGGCGGGAAGAGTGTGGATTTGAAATGCTAGTTGATATTAAAAGTGCATTTGGTAAATGTAGCGTTTTAAATAGGTTATAGTGATTAGAGTTTGTGTGGTTTGCATTTCATTAGATAGAACGAAGACATGTTTATATATTAGGGTAGATAGGTTTGAAAATTATGATTTATACGTAGGAGTAATTAAAAGATAGTGATGGTTGATAGAGAAGCACATATGGCATTGAGCGTTTCATATGGAAGTGTTGAAATTTCTTTTAGGTAGTGTAGAAATAGGAAGTAAGAATTTCAGAGATTTTTGGTTTGTGATTATTTTTAGATGTGAAATGTACTCTATTGTTAGTTAAGATATTTAGATTGTTTATTCGACCAGCACATGCTGTGTTGAGCGATTGATTCAGTGTTTTAACAGATGTGTTTTGGGGTGTGTTTAGGGTCTGTTGGATTTAAGTTAGGGAAGTAGGTCTTTTGACAATAGTTTGAGATGCATTGAAATATTAATAGGTAAGGATTTTGTTATCGGATGGAAGTGTGATTGCTGTATTGGATAAATAGAGATGTGGGACAGATATTATAGAGTGGTTAAGGAGAAGATCTGTTTAGGTTACTAGAGTGAATAGAAGGGGATTAAGTGTTTGTTCTCGATGCCAGTAAGGCTAGGTTTCAAGTGTGGTTTGTAGTGTATAGAGATGGTAAAGCTGTCCTGCTTTGCTTTGTTGAGTTTGGAGTGGTGTTCAATTTGTTAGTTTAGCTAATTAGTATAGCTGTTGAAGTTTTGGGTTACATAACCCTTAGAGTTTAAACAGTGCTATGTACCTATTGGAGTGATTGATTCAGACAACGGTTTGATTTAGTAGGTTAGTTGTTAGAGTATAGGATAGAATATATGGCGCATTGATTAATCTTCATATTGCATTCCTTTATCTATACAGAAGATATTTAGGGGGATGGTTTAGAAATAGCTGCATTAGGTGTGTGCATCTACAATTCCCGGGAGGGGGGCATGAACCCCCATGATGGGGAGGAAGCATCCTGTCAGGGTTCTGCTCCCAGGCCTTGAGAGAGGCCTCGCAGCAGAGCCCTGACATTCCATAAACATCAGATAAGCCCTCTCTTTCTCCTGGGAACAAACGGTCCTAGAATATTGGCGGGAATTAAAGTGCAGGCTTTGTGTTGGGAGGGAACTGCCCGGTTTTGAATGTGTAGGAGGGAATAAAAGGATCGAACCTTGCTGGGCATTTACTTTCGGCTTTACACATGTACAAGATTCCTCATAGTAAAGTTCTTGAGTGATATCCGGGACGTGCCCTCGTGAGTCTTTTCAGAACGGCTTTGAGTGAGCTTGACAATCTGCTTTGAACTGGGTTTTCTCAGTCCACACACATATAATCTGGTTCAAAGCAGATAGCATGGGATTTCATTCAGATGTGTGGAAAGGAACTCAGATAACCCAGGGACCTTCCACACAGCCTATAACCCTGCATATTAAGGTAGAAAATCCCACAATATCTGCTTTGGACTGGGTTTTCTCAGTCCATGCTCATATAATCTGGTATATCATATATTTTACTGTGTTTTTAATATTTTGATCTATGTAAGTCGCCCCGAGCCCACCGGGAGTGGGCGTCTAACAAGTCGAAATAAATACATAAATAAGTAATAAGTAAATAATAAAAGTCAGTTTTTGTATGTATGTATGTATGTACAGTATGTATGTGTGCGGAGGGATATGTGGCAGCGTTCTGATTGGCTCCCAGCCTCTACATTCCTTTAAGGCCTTGCATGGTCTGGGGCCTGTGTACTTGAGGGACCGCCTATTCCCATATGTTCCCCCGAGATCTCTTCGTTCAGAAGACCTCAATCTCTTGCAGATTCCTTCCCTGCGAACCATCCACGTGTCGTCAATCGGACACAGAGCCTTCTCTGTGGGAGCACCTCAATTGTGGAACAGTTTGCCACCGGAAGTCCGAGCAGTTAATGAGCTCCCAGCATATTGTTAAATTGGTTTTATTGCTTGTTTTATGTGTCTTGTTGGTTATTGATATGTTTTATGATGTAATTCGATATGCTGTAAAGCGTCCCGAGCCAGTCGCGACGGTATACAAATCGAAATAAATAAATAAATAAATAAATAAATAAATGATTGGTTGCCACTGAGGGAGTATTTGCATAAAGGACTCTGATTGGCCAGCATCCAAGAATCCAAGCTTGGTTTCCACTGAGGGATAATTTGCAAAACCGGCTCTGATTGGCCAGGATTCCCACATCCCACACCTCAAAGGTGCCACACAGACTACTTTACAAAAAGGCTTCCTTTAGTTGATTTTACAAACTAGGCCTCAGCCTGAATTGACAGTAAGGCTTCCTCAACTTGATTTTCGAGACTAGGCCTCAGCCTGAATTGACAGTAAGACTTCCTCAACTTGATTTTCGAGACTACGCCTCCAACAATGACAAAACAAGACCACACTTGGCACACAGACACCCCCCCCCCCAAGACCCACTCTAAATCCTGGTGCAGTTTGAGGGATGGTGGACCATGGAATGTGGGACTTGCAGTACTTTAACTCACTTCCTTATAGCACTGTGGTCCACATCAAAAACGGATCAGGGTGGACCACGGATGATGGGACTTGCAGTACCTTCACTCACTTACTGTAACCAGTATGGGTGACGGACCTGGACCAAACTTGGCACACATAACCCCCATGATGCCCTTTATGTCCTGGTGCAGTTTGGAGGAGGGTGGACCATGGATGATGGGACTTGAAGTACCTCCACGGATTATGGGACTTGAGTACTTTCAAACCCTTCCTTTCCCTCAGATCACTGCGGCCCTGAACAAAGACCGATACAGACTACACTTGGCACACAGTGCCCCCATGACACAGACCATCCTACTGCAGTTTAGAGGAGGGCGGACCATGGATGATGTGATTTTAAGTACCTCCACTCACTTCCCAAGCCCGCTGCGACCCACATCCAGTGACTTTTCAAAACCAAACTTGGCACACACATCCCTCATGACCCACTTTACATCCTGGTGCAGTTTGGAGGATCGTGGCACCACGAATGATGGGACTTGAAGTATCTTTACTCATTTCCTGAGACTGCTGCGACCCTCATCCAATGACTGATCAAGACCAAACTTGCCACACAGAGCCCCCAAGACCCACTCTACATCCTGGTGCAGTTTGGAGGAGGATGGACCATGGATGATGGGACTTTAAGTACCTCCACTCACTTCACAAGACCGCTGCCAACCTCATCCAATGACTTATCAAGACCAAACTTGGGACACAGAGCCCCATTACTCATTGTACATCCTGGTGCAGTATCAAGGAGGATGGACAACGGATGATGGGACTTGAACTACCTCCACTCACTTCCCTAGACTGCTGTGACCCTCATCCAATAACTGATCAAGACCAAATTTGGCACACAGAACCCCCATGACCCACTCTACATCCTGGTGCAATTTGGAGGAGGATGGACCATGGATTATGGGACTTGAAGTACCTTCACTCACTTCCTGAGACCACTGCGAGCCAAATGAACAACTGATAAGGACCAACCTTGTCACACAATGCCTTTCTCAAATAACCCGGGCAGGGCCGGGTCCCCAAGCTAGTCTCTATCTATCTATCTATCTATCTATCTATCTATCTCTTATCTATATCTATAATAAAAGATAATGTTTGTATGTATGTATGTTTGTGGATATGTGCCAGCTTTCTGATTGGCTGCCACTGAGGGAGTATTTGCATAAAGGACTCTGACTGGCCATCTACATTCCAACATTCTAAGGTGACGCAGAGGGAAAAGGAAAGGCCTCAGGCAGTCAGTCACTGCGGCCCACAGCAATGACGGATCAGGACCAAACTTGGCCCACAGAGGCCCAATGGCCCACTTCACAACCTGGTGTGGTTTATGGCAGGATGGGCCACGAATGATGGGATTTGCAGTACCTTCACCTGATTCTCTTCCCGAACAACACTGTAGCCCCTATACATCACAGACCAGGCCCAAAATTGACAGCAAGGCTTCCTTAACTTGATTTTCCTGAATAGGCCTCAGCTCATGGGACATTGTTAGGCTTCCTCAACTTGATTTTCCTGACTAGGCCCCCAACAATGACAGAACAAGACCAAACTTGGCACACAGACCCCCCCCCCCAGGATGCACCCTAAATCCTGGTGCAGTTTGAGGGAGGATGGACCATGGATGATGGGACTTGCAGTACTTTAATTTACTTCCTTAGAGCACTGTGGCCCACACCAATGACGAATCAGGACCAAACTTGGCACACAGAGGCCCAATGGCTCACTTTACAAACCTGGTGCGGTTTACGGCAGGATGGCTCACAAATGATGGGATTTCCAGTACCTTCACCCGATTCACTTCCCAAACATCATCCAATGACTTATCAAGACCAAATTTGGCACACAGAGCCCCCATGACATCCTGGTGCAATTTGGAGGAGGATGGACCATGGATGATGGGACTTCAAGTACCTCCACTCACTTCCTGAGATCACAGCAAGCCAAATAAACAACTGATAAGGACCAAACTTGGCACACAATATCAGTCTCAAATAACCCAGGCAGGGCCGGGTCCCCAAGCTAGTCTGTATCTATATCTATATCTTATCTATATCTGTATCTTCTGTGTGTGTGTGTGTGTGTGTGTGTGTGTGTGTGTGTGTATATATTAAAAGAGAATGTTTGTATGTATGTTTGTATGTATGTGGCAGCTTTCTGATTGGTTGCCACTGTGGGATTATTTGCATAACGCCTCTGATTGGCCAGCACCAGCAACATTCCGACACTCTAAAGTGGCAGAAGGGGGTAAGGAAAAGGCCTGAGGCAGTCAGGCATGGTGGGAATTTAAGGCCAACACACTTTGCGGCCACCAACAATGACAGAATAAGACCAGACTTGGCACACAGAACCCACAAGACCCACTCTACATCCTGGTGCGGTTTGAGGGATGACGGGACTTGCAGTACTTTAACTCACTTCCTTAGAGCACTGCGGCTCACACCAATGACAGATCAGGACCAAACTTGTCACACAGAGCCCCCCTGACCCACTTTACAGCCTGGATCAGTTGAAGGACCATGGATGATGGGACTTGCAGTACCTCTACTCATTGCCCAAGTCCGCTGCGGCCCCCAACAAAGACCGATAAAGACCATACTTGGCACACAGAGCCCCCATGACCCACTCTATACTCTACTGCAGTTTGGAGGAAGGTAGACCATGGATGATGGGATTTGAAGTACCAAAGACCAATCTCGGCACACAATGCCTTTCTCAAATAACCCTGGCACTGCCGGGTCCCCAATTTGTAGCCCCTACAAATCACAGACCACGCCCAAACTTGGCACACAGAGCCCCTATGACCCACTCTACATCCTACTGTAGTTTGGAGGAGGGCAGACCACGGATGATAGAACTTGAAGTACCTCCAATCACTTCCCGAGTCCACTGCAACCCTCATCCACTGACTGATCAAGACCAAACTTGGCACACAAAGCCCCCATGACCCACTTTACATCCTGGTGCAGTTTGGAGGAGGGCAGGCCATCGATGATGGTACCTTCACTCACTTTCCAAGACTGCTCTAAACCTAATCCAATGATCAAGACCAAACCTGGCACACAGAGCCCTCATGACCCACTCTACATCCTGCTGCAGTTTGAAGGAGGATGGACCATGGATGATGGGAGTTGCAGTACCTTCACTTACTTCCTGAAAACAATGCGACCCTCATCCAATCACCAATAAAGACCAAACTTGGCACACAGAACCTCCATGACCCACTCTACATCCTGCTGCAGTTTAGAGGAGGGTGGACCACAGATGATTGGAATTGCAGTACATTCAGTAATTTCATGATACCACTGCAACTCCCAATAATGATGGATCAAGGCCAAACTTGGCAGACAGAGCCTCCCTGACCCACTCTACATCCTGGTGCTGTTTGGAGGAGGGCAGGCCATGGACAATGGGACTCGCAGTACCTTCACTAACTTCCTGACACCACTGCGAGCCACATAAATCACTGCTAAAGACCAACTAATACGTTTCTCTAATAACCCGGGCAGCGCCGGGTCCCCAAGCTAGTAATGAATAATAATAAAAATACAACAGAAATAAAAATAATAGGATATGCAGGAGAGGCTGACAGGCCAGTCCTGCATTCATTATCCATAATAATAATAATAATAACAACAACAACAGGACGCAGGCAAGCCCCACATCCATTATGATCAATAACAACAGGATGCTCAGGAGAAGCCATGTCACCCCTGCATCCATTATTATGCATAATAACGGACCTGTTGCAGTAGTAGACGGCGTTGGAGGGGTTGAGCTCAATGGCCTTGGCATAGAAGGAGACAGCGCTCTCAAAGTTCTCCACTTTCATCTGCTCGTTCCCTGGAAGAGAGGTAGATGGTGGACGCCTTCCTTTCCCTGGCTCTTCCTCTGCCCCAATGGTTCCATGCATTCCCTCCTTTCCTTTTACCTTCAGCTTTCAGCCTCTCAGCTTCAGCCGCGTCTTCTTCTGAGGGAGTGACCAGCTCAGGGGTCGGCGTGTCTTGCTGAGGCTCCTGCAGCATTTTGGAAGAAATGAGACGTGGGTGTGAAACGACGGGATGGGTGTGTGATTTATAGTCTTCTCCTTCACAATCATGCCCTCCCTAAATACGCTGCTGTGCACCAGACTGATGGTTTCAGGGACAAGCGATGAAAAGTCAACCTATACATTGCAGAGTCTTTATCAGTTGTCTACAGAGTTTTACTGCACAGCCTCTAACTTTGTTGCAGCTCACAGTTTAAGGCAGGCCTGCGCCAACATGGACCTTCCCTCCCTCCAGGTGTTGTCATAATTTTATTATATTATTTTATATTATATTATTTTTCATATTTATTGTTATTATACCAATTATAAATTATATATTATTTTATTATTGTTTTATGTTATTATATTATTTTTATAATATAATATTATTTTATTCATATTTTATTATAATCTTTTTATATTATTATAGTATATAATTTTATAATATTTTAAAATATTTTTAATATTTATATTAAATATTTTTATTATATTATTTTATTATTTTATTTATTATATTTACTGGTTGTTAGGAAATGTGAGAGTTGAAAACCAAAACAACTGGAGGGAGGAAGATCAAAGCTTGCTCAGTCCTGATTTAAGAAAACTCTTTGACTCAGTTTCCATCCAAACTCACAGGTAAGGCTTTTAATCTTGACACGTTGCCTTATGTACGGCTGTATAACACACACATCAGGATCCCCTGATCTCCTATTGGTATATACAGAGATATACTCACAACAGTGTCAGACATCAGTAACAAATGTACAGTGAGAAGCAAGAGAATCATGGCAAGAGAGAGAACACATGCTTTGATACTCATGCTTCTCATCATCAAACAGGGTCAATAGTTAAAGATGTAACCGTTGTCATGCCTGTCACATGGTCATAACAGTGAATGATGTATTACACATAATACCAGTTGCATGGCCACAACTCTGCTTCTTTGCCTGTCCCTCCAGTTCTACATCACCACCTTCTTAACCCTTTCATCAGATCTGTAACCACATGTCCATTAGAATTGTATTTTCCAACTAGTTTTGCACAAGAAGGTTACAACCAATGCATTCCTATAGAACCGTGTGTGACCACATGTCCCTTAGAACTGTATTTCCAACCAGTTTTGCACCTACCTTTGCAGCGGCTGCTTCGAAGATCTCTGGCAGCGTCTGGGAGAGGGCCAGGCCCCGGTCCTCCATGGAGACCCCAAAGGCCGTCTCAAGGCACTGGATGGCCACTAAGGAAGGAAGGAGGGAACAGAAGGGAAGGAGTACTGAATTTAGAAATCAGAACAGCCCCTTCACTCCTCTCCTTCAAGAAACAACTAAAAACCTACTTTTTTACATTAGCCTATGGAGGGAAGAAGAGCTCACCATTGATCCCACCTCAACTGACAATGTTGACAATAATTACCCTTATTGTACAGCTGTATTTGTATAATTTTAAAGATATTTTAACTGTTCAATGTGTTATTTATGATGCTTGACTGATTTTATGTTTTAGCCACACCCCTGTGTTATTCTCCTGTTGAGAATTGTGCCCTCCCAGGAAGCGACCCCAGTGCCTCTTCCTCCCTATTATTGAAAATCTGGCAACCAGTATTTAAAAAACTCTGAAGTCAGGACAGTGAATAAAGAACACCACTGAGAAAACAGAGGAATTCCAGACATGAAACAATCAGGGCCACCTTCCAACAAAGGATTTCCCCAGGCAGGAAGAAGGCAGGCTTTGAAGCTGCAAGGCTATTCAATGGTAATCAAGCTGACCAATTGCAACATTCACACGTGGCTCAAGTAGAACAGAGTTCTTTCTCCCACCCTGGTCCTTCCACAGATATATAAAGAGAAGCCTCCTACAGGATGGTAAAACATCTGAGCAACGTCCCCTGGGGAACATCCTTGCAGACAGCCAATTTTCTCACACCAAAATTGACTTGCAGTTTGTCAAGTCGTTCCTGACACGGGAAAATAAACACAGTAAAAATCTAATAATAATATAATAATATAATGTGGTGCAGGATGTCCTGCAACATTTTTTGCAACTTGATAAACCTTTTTCACTGTTTTCATTATAGAACCCTAGAAAATAATGACATTTATAAACCTAGGAGCAAAATTCATATGATAATAATGTTATAATAATATAATAAGCAGCGGTATCTCTCTCTCCTCACTGAGGCTCATGAAAAGGATTTACTCGTGAGCAGGAATCAGATGGGGAGCAAGAAAGGAAAAGAGTCCGGCAAATACTTAGTGAGCCTACTGATATGGATTCCTTTGAGGGTTTCTCTGGGGGTGATGGGTCTGACAATGAGGAACCAACTATGAGAAGTGTGGATGGGGATTCAGAAGATGTGTCTAGCAATACGGACTGGACTAAAGTAACAGAAGTGTACTAGTAGTGATGCGTTTGTGGGTTTTGCTGGGTATGGGTATTGGAGTACGGATGGCCAATCTATGTCTTGGGGCGAGTTAAGTCACAGCAGGAGTATGTGGCAGGAGAGACAAAGGGCTGCACGTGAGGCTGCAATAGCAGCTGAGAGGACTAACGATGGGGGTGTTGGCTCATTCCAGTTCTGATGAGGACTTGTGAATAAAGAAGGGCTTGGAATCTGGGGTACTTGCGGTTGGCAAGGTGTTGATGGGTGCCCGTATCCTGTCCTGTGTGCTGTGTTTCCTTGTTCCTGCGGACTGCCTTTTGGGACATGAGTTTGAATCCTGCTCCATCTTTACAGACTTGGGTACCAGGCTGGGTTCCGCCTCTTGTTTCCCTTTTGGCTACTCTCTGTATTGCTTCCTGTGTGCTAGTTTGCTGCTGCCTGCTTCGTGCTGACTTGGATTGGATCTTCAACGCTGCCGTCTTCTCCCTTACTTTGACCCGGATTGGTGCATTGCTGCTACCGCTTCTCCCTCGCTGACGCCGGATTGCTTTGACTGCGTGTTTGCTGCCTTCCCGCTTCCAACCATTGGCCTCCGCTGACGCTTCTTTGCTCTCTGCTCCTCATCCCAATTGATGACAACATCGGCGTGATAGACATCGAGTGCCTTTTCTTTGTGTTGTGCCGCATTTTTAGGAGAAATAATCCGGGTTTTTTTGCTTTAAAGACTTTTAGGACCGGTTTGGTCATTACTTTGAGTTATTTTACCATTCACACTGAAGTTAAAGTGTTTTTTGGTCAGTTTGGCCATTTTTGAGTTGATTGTGCTGTTTTGAATAAACTCTGCTTTACTGTATACTTGGTCTGGCTCTTTAAGGCTCTCTGTGTTGTGACAGTATCCCTCTTTTCCGTGGCTAGGCCATAGAGCAGGGGTGGGCAATTATTTTTTCCAAGGGGCCACACAAGAGCTAAAAAATATTATGGAGGGCCGCACCTAAAGGCTGAACTGCATTCTACATAATATCAACTGATTTTATTTATTCACTAAAATTTTACAAAACAATGGTTAACAAAATGTGAACATTTGTATCATTTGTGATTCATTATATTAATGATCATTTTCAGTCACATTCGCTTCAAAGCACATTTTGAGTTTCACTTATTCCTGGAAAGAATAAAAAACATTGCCTACATTTTTGGTTTAATCACCTCATTTGGTGCCATTCAGTTATTTTTTCTTATTCAGTGACAGAAATCAAGTCTCTGTTGGTCTTTAACAAGTGCATCAAAGTCAGGTTGAATGTCAGAGGTGGAGATGCGAAGCACCCCTGACAGATGGCCATCCAGCCTCTGTTTAAAAGCCCCCAAAGAAGGAACCTCCACCACACTCCGGGGCAGAGAGTTCCACTGCTGAACGGCTCTCACAATCAGGAAGTTCTTCCTAATGTTCAGATGGAATCTCCTTTCTTGTAGTTTGAAGCCATTGTTCCATTGCGTCCTAGTCTCCAGGGCAGCAGAAAACAAGCCTGTTCCCTCCTCCCTATGACTTCCTCTCACATATTTATCCATGGCCCTCATCATGTCTCCTCTCAGCCTTCTCTTCTTCATGCCCAGCTCTTTAAGCCGCTCCCCATAGGGCTTGTTCTCCAGACTCTTGAGAACAATTTATACATTATATAAATGTAATGTTCATTTGTGAGATTAACGTAACTCAAAAACCCCTGGACAAATTGCTGCCACAAGACACCCACTAACACCCAAGGAGTGACCATCACTCAAAAAATTGACTTTGTCATTTGGGAGATGTAGTTGCTGGGAGTTATAGTTCACCTGCAATCAAAGAGCATTTTGAACTCCACCAATGATGGAACTAAACAAAACGTGGCACACAGGACTCCATGACCAATAGAAAACACTAGAAGGGTTTGGTGGAGTTGTAGTTCACCAACATCCAGAGAGCACTGTGGGCTCAAGCAATGTTGGATCAGGACCAAACTTGGCACAAATACGGAATATGCCCAAATGAGAACACTGGTGGAGTTTGGGAGAAATAGAGCTTGACAATTGGGAATTGTAGTTGCTGAAATTTATAGTTAACTCACAATCAAAGAGCATCTTGAAATCCAGTAACAAAGGAATTGAACCAAACTTGGCACACTAAACTCTCAAGTACTGAAAGGGTTTGCTGGGCATTTGCCTTGAGTTTGGAAGTTGTAGTTCACCTACATCCAGAGAGCACTGTGGACTCAAACTTGGCACATTTGGATCTGGACCAAACTTGGCATGAATCCTCAATATGCCCATGGGGGAAGCAGGCTTGGAAGCGAAGGAGGAGGAAGACGAGGAGGGTGAAGTAAATTAAGGAGGCCGAATGGAAGCTCCCCCCGCGCGCTCCGGCCCCACTTCCTACTCCAGCATCGTCCCCGCTCCTTTCCCGCTCTGGCCCCGCCCCCTCTCCCTCGCAGCACTCCCCCTCCTTCCCTCTTGCGTTCATTCCTTCCTTTTTTCCCTTTGTCAAGGGAGGGGGATGTGGTAGAAGGGGGAAGGAAGGAAACAGGGAAAGGGGGAAGGAAGGAAGGAGAGGGAGGGAGGGAAAGAAAGAAAGAAGGAAAGAGGTGCCGAAGGAAGAAGAGAAAGTGGAAAGGAAAGGCAGGAAAGAGGTGCCGAAGGAAGGAAGGAAAAAAAGAAATAAAAGTAAAAGAAGGAAGGATACAGGGAGGGAAGACAGGAAACAGAAGAAGAGAAGGGAAAGAGTGCGAGGCAAGACGGGGGGGGGGGAGCGCGCACAAGGCCTAAAGAGAAGGGGGGAGGAGGCACTTGCTCCTGCTTGCTCTGCGGCGACGCTTGCTCCTGGCCCCTCCTCCTCTTCTCCCCCCTCCGTTGGCTGCTCTGCTTGCCTGCCTGCCTGCCTGCCAGGGCCCTTACACAGGCCGGACAGAATCGGCTGCCGGGCTGTATCCAGCCCGCGGGTCGTAAGATGCCCAGGTCTGCCATAGAGCCTCGGCTTGGTTCAACTCGCCAAGCCGAACTGAGTCGCAAGGAGGCGGCCCTAGCTGTCCTTTACAGCCTCGCACATGCTTGTTGCTAAAGGGAGGAGACTGTTTGGCCGTTGCATGTGCCGTTGCTAAGGGGAGGTGCCGTCTGCAATGACGGTTGTTAAGGGAGGAGACTGCTTGCCTGTTGCCAAGGGTAATGGTTTTACTTGTCTCAGGTACGACACGTTTGTAATTGTAGGTATGTGAATACCTTAAATCATTCATCATTTTGAATGCTACATTGTGTCCAAATTTCGTAGGAATCAGTGAAGTAGTTTGGGAGATATGAGATCCCCACAAATGGGCATTACATTTTTATTTATATAGATCATTATAATAAAGGGTGTTTTGGTTCTTCTCTAAACAGTTATGTTCTCTAATAGTTGAAAGGGAGTCATGCAGGCAGCTGGGCTGCAACACAGACCAAAGCACTTCTCCGTAGTGCCAAGACACAACTGAGTGAAATGGAGGTGTTCGCTCTGTTAAAAAGACACAGCTTGCGTAAGACATGTCACGGGGTCCTTCGTTTGGCCCAAAAGGCAGGGCTCACAGACTCTTTGTGTGTCATGTGTTCCCGAATAGAGGGGAAGGAGCCGTGCCTGGCAGCCACATGTGCCGTTTCGGGAGAAAAATCACGGCGGCTGAGCCCTTGCTACTACGGCTGTCCGGAGAAGTTGAACAGATCCGTGTCCAACCCTACTGATTAAGCAATTAACTATTTTTAATGCTGTCAATATTTAATATGTTGAGTCTCGTTGTGGAGAAAAAAGCAGAGTAATAATAATATTTTTACAATGCTGCTTTTGTTGGAAGTGACAACCTTCCTTAAGCCTTCTCTAGTAATGTTTATCTATGATCCTGTTGCTTACTGTTTCCTGTATGTATGATCTGCAGCTTCCTTTACTCTATGGCTCCTGATAAGTTATAAAAGGGGCTTCAGACCACATGATCAGACAGACAGCAAACTACAGCAGACTACTACAGACCTCAGATCACACACTTGCTTGCTGTTTTGTTATAGGAGAGATGCCCTGGTCGGATGGCACAGAGAATGATCTCAAACAGAATTATCTCTGTTTTTCTAACAGATCTGAGATAACAGGTTATTCAGTCTAACAACTGAGACCACTGCATTGCATAATTATATCTAGTTGTATGCCACAAGAGAAGGTTCTACTCTATTGTGATGATGATGTTTATGTTTATGATATTTGAATGAGGGCTCACCTTCCAGGCTCTCTTGGGCATCTGGGGAGAGGCCTCCGTCCTGGAGCTGGTCCTGCAGGAACCGGACGATAGCGAAGGCCAAGCGCTTGTTGTCGCCCATCTCTCTCAGTCCCCTTGGTGGAGATGATAAAGCCAGGTGCAAATCAATATAATAACAATAATAATAAACTTTTATTTATACCCCACCACCATCTCCCATAGGGACTCGGGGCGGCTTACAATATAACACACATGCAATACAATAGAATAAAAACAATAACACATTCAATAAAACAAAGATATAAAATTAACAAATGTAGCCTCTATTAAATAGAGACAGCAACATGTGGCTGTAGCCATGATTAAAAGATCCATATAACAATTCAGCATGTCAACTGTATTCCCCTTAAAAAGATATAAGGTGCTAAAATAATTGGCAATTAAACCGGCAACTATCTTAAACAGTGTCAAAAGCCTGCTGAAAAAGCCACATTTTTGGCTCTTTCCAAAAGTGCTGCAATGAGAGGGCCAACCTACCCTCCCTGCAGAACTATATCATCAGGGGGAGTGTAACCCCTTCTGTCGAGCACAGGTTGCCACCCTAGACCCTGATTAGCCTTGCGACTTGTCTGGATTCAGCCTCAGCTTACTGGCCCTCATCCAGCCCATCAAAATTGCCAGACAGTGGTCCAGGACCCAGGGAGCTTCCTTGGAATGGGGTGGAAAATAGTAGAGTTGAGATGGCACCCAACTCCAAAACTCCAGGTGACCTCACCCATCAGTTTCATGTAGATATTGAAGCGCATGGGAGATAGAGTGGAACCTTGCGGGACCCCACCACCATCTGGGTCTGGTCCTCCAGGAAGGAGTAGAGCCACTGCAAAGCAATGGCCCCAAGTCCCATCCCATCTCAGAGAGTCAATACAGATATAAATGTACCCTTGCCATATAAAAAGCCAGATGTGGCCACGGTGGTCCATGTCTTAATTACATTTCAGATGGATTATGGCAATGCACTCTACACCGGATGACCTCACCCAGCTGTTTCATGTAGATGTTGAAGAGCATGGGGGGAGAGAATGGAACCTTGCAGGACCCCACAGATCACAGGCCATGGGTTTGAGCAGGAGTCCCCCAGTTTCAGCAACTGGGTGCAGCCCTCCAGGAAGAAGTGGAGCCACTGCAATGCAATGGCCCCAAGACCCTTCCGGAGAGCCGGCCCAGAAGGACACCATGGCCGATGGTATTGAAAACCGCTGAGAGATCCAAAAGAACCAGCACGGACACCCTCCCCACGCCGGGCTCCCTGCGGAGGCCACCCACTTACTGAGGTGACCAAAGCTGCTTCCGTTATTAATAATAATAGGTACACGGCCACTTTGAGTCTCCTTCGGGAGATAAATCGGGGTGCAAATAAATATAGCAACAAATATAATATATATAGTTATAGTAATAGATACATAGCAGCTTTTTGGGAGAGATAAGGCAGGGTGGAAATAATTACTGCTGACAATAACAATAATAATAAATCTGTAATATAATAATTATAATAATACATATCTGCTTTGAGTTTTCTTATAGAGGGATAAAGCAGGATATAAATAAATACATATAATAACAATAATAAACATGTAATATAATAATCTAATATAACAATAATAGATTGATATCTGCTTTGAGACTCCTTATGGAGAGAGAAAGCAGGATATATATTTAAATGCAATAATAACAGTAATACGGCATGCGAGACACAAAGGGGGGTCCCTTGGAGAAGAAAGCTCACCAGCGGCAGCAGGCAGGCAGGAAAGCAGAGGCCTCCTCCTCCCCTTTTTCCCCGAGTGCGCATGCGCAGCCCAGGCCCCCCTGTCTCGCCGCGTCCCAAGCGCGCCTGCGCAGGAAGAAGAAGAAGAGGCGGGATTCGCTTTTGCGCTTGCGCCAATCAGTAGCGACCTAGTCTATGGCCACGGAAGGCGCCGCGCCGCCCATTTCTTTCATTTTCCTCTAAGAGCGCGCGCGCGCAGTCCCGGTCAGAGCAGCTGCCAAGGCGCAGTTTGTTTCTCTCTTTGTGTATCCCTAGATGTCAGGTTCAAAAGCTTAGGTTACGTAGGAGGCCAAAGGGTGCGGAGAAGGTGGTGCTGTCCCATCACTTCCGGGTGCCATTGCCGAAATGGGCGAGGTTTCCTAGTAGGCCACGCCCTCCCGGGGGGGCGGTCCACCAAGCAGGCAGGACAAGAGTATTGGTAGCAGAAGCATCGGAAGTAGCAGACGCAGCAGCAGCAGCACACATGGCTCCCCCGACAGGTGAGGAAGGGGCCTTAGTAGTAGTAGTAGTAGCATTATCATTGTCCTGATGGAGAAAAGCAAGGGGCAGGTCTGGAGGCTGTCCCCTTTCACCCTACAGAGGTACAGAAGTCCCATGATATAGATATAGATGGATACAGTATTGTAGGCTTGGAAGGGGTCCCCAAAGGCCACCCAGTCCAGCCCTGTTCTTACCTGGGACTCGTTTGTAAGTCAGGTGTCTGTAACTCCGGGATGGCCATTAATATATATGAGTGCTAGAGCTAGTATCCTGGGTGTGGAAGGGCCCCCCATAGGCCCCCCAGCCCAGCCCCATTGTCGTTAACTGTGAGCTGTGTGCTTGTGCCCAGATTCTGCACGAGAGAGGCCCCCCGCCGCAGCACCCCCCTCCTCCGCTGGAGGCCTGGCACTGCGCTGGGACTTGACGGCGGCCCAGATCCAGAGCAACGCGGCGGAGCTAATTACTCAGAGCAAGAGGGCCTATGACGCGGTGGCCACCCTGCAGCGTGAGGAGGTCTCTTGCGAGAACACCCTCCATGCCCTGGCCCATGCAGAGACACACTACACCGGTGGGTGAGAACTGGCTCTCATTATCAGTACTATCGCTATTATTGGAATGCTTTGAGGGTGCTTTCCCTGCATGAAGGAAAGCGGAAGAAAAGGGTTTCATTCACTCTCGGGTGGTGCTTGTCTCTCAGTACAGCGGAACCTGCTGGACTTCCTGCAGCACGTCTCCCCCTGCCAGGCGGTCCGGGCGGCCAGCACAGAGGCTGACAAGGCCCTCTCGGCCTTCGACGTGGAGACCAGCATGCGGGCCGACGTCTACCAACGCCTCCTGTGGCTCCAGGTCAGAAGGGGAAAGAAGGGGAAAGGGAGGCTCTGGGCTTGCCTCTCTTGGCTCTCACGCCACCCTCAATCCCTTCCAGGAGAAGCTTGGCGACGATGGTGGCCCCCTCAATCCAGAGGCCAAGCGGTACCTGGAGAGGCTGCTCAAGCTGGGCCGGCGGAGCGGACTGCACCTCCCACAGGAGACCCAGCAGGTGGGGAAGGGAATAGAAACAGGGCTCAGCTGGATGGTCTTCAAGGGGCCTATCTAGGTGTGTGTGTATATATATATGTGTGTATGTGTGTGTGTGTGTGTGTGTGTGTGTGTATATATATATATATATATATATATATATATATAATAAAACATACACACACACACACACACAAGCCGTTCCTGAGTTGCAAACTACTCCCAGTTCAGAACAGGGCTAGACTAGATGTCCTTTGGGGGCACCTTCCAAATCTAGGATACTATCTCTGTCTCACATACATACATACGTACGTACACAAGCCCAAGTTATAGACATCCAACTTGCAACCGACTCCTAGTTAAGAACGGGACCCTTCCACATCTAGGATACTATGTCTATCTCATACATATATACACACAAGCATACATACACACACAGGCCATTCCTGAGTCACAGACACCCAACTTGCAAATGACTCCTAGTTAAGAACAGGGCTGGATTGGATGGCATTTCGGAGGCCCTTCCAAGTCTAGGTACTGTGTCTATCTCATTCATACATAGATACACACAGGCCGTCCCTGAGTTGTTGACATCTGACTTACAAATGACTCCTAGTTCAGAATGGGGCTGAGCTAGATGGCCTTTGGGGCCCCTTCCAAGTCTATGATTATCTCATATGTATATCTATATCTATCTCTTTGTTGTTGTTTATTTGTTCGGTCACTTCTGACTCTTCGTGACCTCATGGATCAGCCCATGCCAGAGCTCCCTGTCGGCCGTCACCACCCACAGCTCCTTCAGAATCAAGCCAGTCATTTCAAGGATACCATCCATCCATCTTGCCCTTGGTCGGCCTCTCTTCCTTTTTCCTTCTATTTTTCCCAGCATCATTGTCTCCTCTAAGCTTTCCTGTCTTCTCATGATGTGGCCAAAGTACTTCATCTTTGCCTCTAATAGCCTTCCTTCCAGTGAGCAGTCGGGCTTTATTTCCTGGAGTATGGACTGGTTGGATCTTCTTGCGGTCCAAGGCACTCTCAGAAGTTTCCTCTAACACTGCAGTTAAAAAGTGTCCATCTTGCTTCGCTCAACCTTTGTTATGGTCCAGCTCTCACATCCATAGGTTACTACAGGGAATACCATTGCTTTAACTATGCAGATCTTCATTGCCAGTGTGATGTCGCTACTCTTCATTATTTTATCGAGATTGGTCATTGTTCTCCTCCCAAGAAGTAAACATCTTCTGATTTCCTGACTGACTGACTGACTGACTGACTTTATTATTTCTGAGTCGCCCTCCACGTTAGTGCTCCGGGCGACTTACACATAGCAATTCAACAATTAAAAATATTAAAAATATTAAAAGTTAGATTAAAATATTTAGGGGTTAAATGCAAGGGCCAGGCTCAGGTAGTTGAGTTCCTGGTTCTGCATTAGCCATGGGCTTTCCTAAATAGCCAGGTCTTTAGAGCGGTCAGGAACTGGGGCAGGTCGAGGGAGGCTCTCTGGTCCGGTGGCATCGAGTTCCAGAGAACGGGGGCCACAATGGAGAACGATCTCCGTCTCGTGGCCTCCAGGTGGGCCTCTTTCACGCCCGGGACGCAAAGGAGGTTCTTGTTTGCCGGCCGCGGTGTCCTTGAATAGGGACTGCAGTCTGCCTCTGCAGTAATCTTTGCACCTAGAAATACGAAGTTTGTCACTGCCTCCACATTTTCTCCCTCTATTTGCCAGTTATCAGTCAGTCCAGTTGCGAGAATCTTGGGTTTTTTATGCTTAACTGCAACTCAGCTTTTGCACTTTCTTCTTTCACCTTGATTAGAAGGCTCCTCAGCTGCTCCTCACTTTCAGAGTGGTATCATCTGCATATCTAAGGTTGTTAATGTTTCTTCCAGCAATTTTAACCCCAGCCTTGCATTCATCAAGCCTCGCACATCGCACGACGTGTTCTGCACACAAGTTGAATAGGTTGGGTGAGAGTATACAACCCTGCCATACACCTTTCCCAATCCTGAACCAGTCTGTTGTTCCATGGTCAGTTCTATTGCTACTATCTATATCTCTCTATATCTGTATATCTATCTATATCTTCTATATCTTCTACCTTCTATATATCTCTATCTCTTCTCTATCTCTATATATAATAAAGCGGAATGTTTGTATGTTTGTTTGTGGGTTTGTATGTATGTGGCAGCGTTCTGATTGGCTATCAGCCTCTAAAGTCCCACCCCTACATTCAAACATCATGATTGGTTGCCTACCAACCTCTAAAAGCCCACCCTCTACATTCAAACATCATGATTGGTTGCCACTGAGGCAGAATTTGCTAAACCGCCTCTGATTGGCCACCATTGCCTCAAACACAATGATTGGTTACCACAGAGTGAGCATTTGCTACACTGGCTCTGATTGGCCACCATTCCAATGTGTGCAAAGTAACTCACATATCCCAAGGACCTTCCACACAGGCTTATAACCCTGAATGTTACGGCAGAAAAACCCACCATATCTGCTTTGAACTGGATTTTCTAAGTCCACACTCATATAATCTGGTTCAAAGCGATGGACCATGGCCGATGGGACTCGCAGTACCTTCACTATCTTCCTGAAACCACTGCGAGCCATGTAAAAATCTGATAAGGGCCAACTTTGGCACCCAATGCCTTTCTCAAATAACCCGGGCAGGGTCGGGTCCCCAAGCTAATCTCCTCTCTCTCTCTCTCTCTCTCTCTCTCTCTCTCTCTCTCTCTCTCTATATATATATATATATACAGTGTGTTTGTATGTATGTATGTGGCAGCGTTCTGATTGGCTCCCGGCCTCTACATTCTGACAACATGATTGGTTGCCAGTGAGGGAGCATTTGCATAACGCCTCTAATTGGCCAGCCAACACGAACATTCCGACACTCTAAACTGCCAGAGGGGGATAAGGCAAAGGCCTGGTGGGAGTTTTAGACCAAAACACTTTGCGGCTCCCATCAATGACAGAACAAGACCAAACTTGGCACACAGAGCCTCCACGACCCACTTTACATTCTGGTGCAGTTTGGAGGGGGACCATGGCTGATGGGACTTGAAGTACCTCCAATCACTTCCCCAGACCGCTGCTACCCTCATACACTGAATGATCAAGACCAAACTTGGCACACAGAGCCCTCATGACCCACTCTACATTCTGGTGCAATTGTGTGTGGGACGGACCACGGATGATGGGACTTGAAGTACCTTCACTCACTTCCTGAGAGCACTGTGACCCTCATCCAATGACCAATACAGACCAAACTTGCCACACAGAGCCCTCATGACCCACTTTACATCCTGGTGCAGTTTGGAGGAGGGCAGACCATGACTGATGGGACTTGAAGTACCTCCAATCACTTCCCCAGATTGCTGCTACCCTCATCCACTGAATGTTCAAGACCAAACTTGGTACACAGAGCCTCCATGACCCATTTTACATCCTGGTGCAGTTTGGAGGAGGGCAGACCATGCATGATGGGACTTGCAGTATCTTCACTAACTTCCTGGGACCATTGCGAGCCACATAAATAACTGATAAGGACAACCAGGCATTTCTCAAATAACCCGGGCAGCGCCGGGTCTCCAAGCTAGTCTATATATATCTATATATCTTCTATATCTCTATATCTATATTTCTCTATATCTGTATATCTGTATACCTTAATAAAGCGGAATGTTTGTATGCGTGCGGGCGGAGGGATATGTGGCAGCGTTCCGATTGGTTGCCACTGTGGAGATTATTTGCATAAACGACTCCCATTGGCCAGCCAACGTGAACATTCCGAGACTAAAGTGCCAGAGGGAGGTAAGAAAAAGGCCTGAGGCAGTCAGGCATGGTGGGAGTTTAAGTCCAAAACACTTTGCAGCCCCCAACAATGAGACAACTAAACCAAACTTGGCACACAGAACCCCCAAGACCCACTTTACGCCTTGGTGCAGTTTGAGGGAGGATGGACCAAAATCTCAAAGGTGCCAGACAGAGTTCTTTACAAAAACGCTTCCTTCAGCTGATTTTAAAAACTAGCCCTCAGCCTGAATTGACAGTAAGGCTTCCTCAACTTGATTCTCCTGACTAGGCCTCAGCCTGAATTGACAGTAAGGCTTTCTCAACTTGATTCTCCTGATTAGGCCTCAGCCTGAATTAACAGTAAGGCTTCCTCTACTGATTCTCCTGACTAGGCCTCAGCCTGAATTGACAGTAAGGCTTCCTCAACTTGATTCTCCTGACTAGGCCTCAGCCTGAATTGACAGTAAGGCTTCCTCAACTTGATTCTCCTGATTAGGCCTCAGCCTGAATTGACAGTAAGACTTCCTCAACTTGATTTTCGAGACTAGGCCCCCAACAATGACAGAACAAGACTACAGTTGGCACACAGACCCCCCCCCCCCCAAAGACCCACTCTACATCCTGGTGCAGTTTGAAGGAAGGTGGACCACGGAGGATTGGACTTGCAGTACTTTCACTCACTTACTTACTCTGACCAGCACGGGTGACGGACCTGGACCAAACTTGGCACACATAACCCCCATGATGCCCTTTACGTCCTGGTGCAGTTTGGGAAAGATGGACCACGGATTATGGGATTTGTAGTACTTCCAAGAGACCTTTGTGGCCCCCAACAAAGACCGATAAATATCAAACTTGGCACACAGAACCCCCATGACCCACTCTATGTCCTGGTGCAGTTTGGAGAAGAGCAGAGCATAGATGATGGGACTTGAAGTACCTCCACTCACTTCCTGAGACCGCTGCGACCCTCATCCAATGACTGATCAAGAACAAACTTGGCACACAGAGCTCCCATGACCCACACTACATGCTGGTACAGCTTCGAGTAGGATGGACCATGGATGATGGTACTTGAAGTACCTCCACTCCCTGGGACCACAGCAACACTCATCCAATTACCAATAAAGAAAAAACTTAGAAAAGACTGTCCCCATGGCCAACTCAACATTCTGGTGCAGTTTGGGGGAGAACGGATTATGGATGATGGGACTTGCAGTACCTTTACTCACTTCCTGAGACCACTGCGACTCTCATCCAATGACTGATCAAGACCAAACTTGGCACATAGAGCCCCCATGATCCACTCTACACCCTGGTGCAGTTTTCAGGAGGATGGACCATGGATTATGGGACTTGAAGTACCTTCACTTCCCGAAACCACTGCGAGCCAAATGAACAACTGATACGGACCAACCTTGGCACACAATGTCTTTCTCAAATAACCCGGGCAGCTCCGGGTCCCCAAGCTAGTATATAATAAAGCTGAGCGAGTGGTCGCATATAGATGTTAAATAACAATGGAGATAAAATTGCCCCTGAGGAACCCCACATAAAAGTGGTGATTTCTCAGAGGCCATCCCATTCCATTCCACTTGTTGCCAACGGTTCCGGAGAAAAGAGCCTACCCAGTTAAGAGCAGACCCTTGAACCCCAGAAGTGGTGAGGCGGTGGGTCAAAAGATGTTATCCATATCAAAGGCAGCTGTAAGATCTAATAATACAAGCAGTGCTGATCCACCTCGATCCAGCTGGTGTCAGAGTTGATCCGAGATGGCGACCAGCACAGTCTCGGTCCCATGTCCCGAACGGAAGCTGGACTGGTAAGGGTCCAGCCAGGCTGTGTCATCTAAGAATTTCTGGGGCTGGTCTGCTACTGCCCTCTCAACCACCTTGCCCAGAAACAAAATAATCGAAACCGGGCGATAATTGGAGGGAACCAAAGGATCTAAACACTGCTTTTTCAGTAATGGGCGGACCACTGCCTCTTTCAGCTTATCTGGAAAAACTCCTTGCTCAAGAGATATTAACAATATCCATCAGAGGGCCTCATAACTCCTCTCTGCAGGCCTTGACCAACCAGGAGGGGCACGGATCAAGGGAGCAAGTGGTTGACTTCACTCCGGTAAGAATCTTGTCAACTGCCTCTGCATCCAGCGTGGCGAACTGACTGAGGGCAGGTCCGGCGAGTGGCCGTGGGTTTTTAAGCTCAGCCACTGTATCTAAGGTGGCGGGGAGATCTTGACGGAGCAGTAGAATCTTGTCTTGTCTGCAAATAACTTATTGAAAGCCTCAGCTGTAATATCCGAATCGACCGAATTTGGGACAATAGGAGCCGAATTCTAAAAAGTTGGGCTGGGCGAAAATTTGCAGATGCTATCAAGGAGGTGTGATAGTTTCTCTTTGCCTCCTTGTAGCATACTCATAGGCATCTGCACTTGCCTTATAAGCTGATTTTGCTGCTTTGTCATGGGTTCTCCGCCAAGCTGCCTCCAGCTGGCCCCTTTCCCGTTTTCTCAATCGGAGTCCTTCAGTGAACCAAGGAGATCGGGTTCAGCGGGGATGGAGAGGACGCCTGGAGGCTATCTCCTCTAGTGCATCGGATAACCTGGTATTCTAGGAATCAACCTGCACCTCGCGGGAAGCGCTGGTAGGCTCCATATCTTGCAGAGCATTCTGGAACCTATAAGGTTCCATTAGTCTCCACGGACAATCCCAAATCGGCTTGACTCCCCTACAAGGGGGAGTGGGAACACCCACCCAAAACCTCAAGGCACCTCGATATTAGCAGATATGTCCATTTCTAGTCCAGCCCCGAGACAACTGCGACCCACACCACATCCTGGTGCGATTTTGAAGAGTTTGGACCATGAATGATGGGACTTGCAGTATCTTCATTCAATTCTTGCCACCACTGCGACCCACATCAATGACTGTTTAAGATCAAATTTGGCGCACAGATTCCCCCATGACATACTGTACGTCCTGGTGCAGTTTTTGGGGTGGACCATGGATGATGGGACTTGCAGTACCTTAACTCACTTCCTGAGTCCACTGTGATCCACACCAATGACGGAACAAGACCAAACTTGGCACACTGAGCCTCCATGTCCCGCTCTACATCCTGGTGCAGTTTGGGGGATGATGGACCATGAACGATGGGAGTTGCAGTACCTTCACTCACTTTCTGAGAGCACTGTGATCCAAACCAAAGACAGATCAGGACCAAACTTGGCACACAGACCTCATGACTTACTTTAAGTCCTGGTGCAGTTTGAGAGACATCTAACCATGACAATGGAATAATGTTTTGCTCTTCCACCCTGACCACTCCACTGTCCGCAGTAAAAACTAGGTCCAGTTTATGTCCAGCCTGATGGATGAGTCCAGGTATTACTTGTGATAGCCCCATGGTCGTCATGGCAACCATGAAATCTTGAGCCGCACCTGTTAAGGTGGTCTCTGCATGAATGCTAAAGTCCCCCAACACAATCGGATGTTGGGAGACCAGGGCCAAATTAAAGACCACATCTGCAAGCTCTGGCAAGGAGACTGCTGTGTCGCGGGGTGGACGGTACACCAGCAGAATCCCTAAGCTATCACGGGTTCCCACCCTCAGGTGGACACACTCAAACCCAGAGGACTGCGGAACAGCGCATCTGATCACGGAGATGGACTGCTGAAAGACTACTGCGACCCCTCCTCTCCGCCCCCGGGCCTAGCCTGCTGGTGCACCCCGAAGCCCGATGGGCACAGCTGGGTGAGATTTATCCCACCCAGCTCGTCCAACCAGGTCTCGGTGATGCAAGCCAGGTCTGCCCCCTCATCCAGAATCAGGTCTTGGATAACAGCTCTCTTACTGTTGACTGACGGTATGCAAGGATGTCTCCGAAGACATCGAAAATAGGGACTCATCAAAGGAGCTGGGGGAGCTGAACAAAGTGAGTGTCCTTGGGCGGGAGAATGTAATGGATTGAGTAGGGACAACAAATTGATACTGTAGAAGTGGAGGGGTCCTAATAGGGGATTTATTGCTGGAACCAGATGGATCATGATGAGAAGGTTCCAAGCTATCAATAAGGGGGCGAACACAAGGGTCCACAAACATCTTTCCAATGGTAATGCTCCATCCTTTTAAGCATGGTCAAAGTGCTAAAAGCTCACCAAGCCATGATTTGTCCTCCGGTGTAATAAGACACGTAGAGCAATCACAAGATTTATAGTCCCTACGGAGCCTTGTTATGGCCTTCACTCTGACTTCTGATTGTTTCTTTGATAGAATTTGAGCCAGAGATCTGCGGACCACTCTCCTTGAAGTCCATCTGCCTCTATTGATCATTAGGTCTACAATTTCTACCGCTAAATAGTTCATTTGCAAAAGATGTTGATTATGGCAAGAAACTGCAGTAAAACGAACAATAGAGTCTGATGTCACACTAGTGGTTATATTCTGAATTGTCTCCTGCCAACCAGGGCCCTCCTGGTTTCAATGAGTATAAAAAAAGCTCTTCCACTCCCCCATTTGTCTCGCATTCAACCCTTTCTTCCATCTTGGGGTCCAGTGGCCCTCCCTCTCCTGCTGAACACAAGTCCTTAATTAAGTCCACAGACGTAGGATTGTCTACCCTTGAGGGGACATATTGCACAGGAGTTTTGATAATGAGGGCAATTCCTTTAAAGAGGTGATCCATTTTTTCGTTCAAGGTTTCAAGTTGATGAGTCAGAAGATTGAACGATTTTCCCAAGAGGTCACACAAATGTGATAAGTAATTTTTCCTATGAGATTCCGACCCTTCCATTCCTATGTCTCCAATACCTTCTTTGGGTTACCACCCAAAGAACTTTCCTACTGCATCTTCACACTCTTAAATACCTTCTCTAACTCTCTAAATCTCTACCACTTTCCACACATCTTGCCACTAACCTTCACTCGCAATCATACACATTCTCCAACTTTCAGGCACTTTCTGTTTACCCTCCAAACAAACAAGCAAGTCTCAAAGGAATCTCTCTGGGTACATTACATTCAGCTCACCTCCCCTCAAATGTCATCCCTCTTCCTATATATGTGCCTCTCCTCCCCCTCCTCAATTCCCTTCCTAAAACCCTGTCACAGCCAACAACAATTCTATACACACATTCACACATATAACATATAAAGAAAACCTAATAAGCCTAAAAAGAAGCAACATAAATGCAGAAATAAAAATAAAATAAAATCAAGATGACGGAAGTCATAGCAGCTAAAATGATGGTGAATTCCTCAGCTCAATTAGTTGCCAAGAGCTCCTTGGTCGTCCTAGGGTCTCCTCTCTCTTCCCCACCCCCGGATCAGCAGGTGGGAAAGGCTCCTCGATCACAGTAGGGCCCTTCTCACTTCCCCACCCTCGGTCCGGCGAGTGGGGAAGGATCCTCGGTGGCGGAAAGCTCTTCTCTTTTCCTGCCCACAAATTGGCAGGAGGGAAAGGCTCATCGATCGCAATGGGCTCTTCTTGCTTCCCCATCCCTGGACCGGCGAGTGGAGAAAGGGTCCTCAGCGGAGGAAGGATCTTCTTCTCTCTTCTCACCCCCGGATCGGCAGGTGGGAAGGCTCCTCAGTCGCAGTGGAGCTCCTCTCACTTCCGCAAGCAAAAGAGTGCATTCATTGTAACAACAATACACAACACCTTATTCACAATCTTTATATCTTCAGAACCTCCACCCCAAACTTGGGCAATTGCACCCAACAAAGATTTTTCAAACGCTCAGGACTCCCACACCCCTCTACAGAAGTGTGTCTCCTAAACCATACATTCCAGTGGTGTGGGGGCCTGCCCCTTGCTCCCATTGTTTCTTATGACTTTTCAACTTTTCCCTTGAATCCCTTCTGCTCCCCACCAGGGTACCCTAGGGAATTAACAGAAGATGATGGATTCTTCCCTTTTCCCTGTGATCACTTGCCTGTTATTCCTCCACCTCCTTCTAGCACTGTTCTCCCTCGATCTGTTTGATCTGTCTCTCTGAGTGCCAGGGTCGACGAACACCGAAGCCCAAAGGAGGCGACTGGGTGGTCTGTATTTTTCGGGATCCCTCTCGCCTTAGTCGAGGTCAGTCAGGAGTCTGATTGTCCATGGACAAAGGCAGGCAGCCAATTGCCCCTGGAATGGGTCACCCTTCACGATCTGAAAATCCCGGACGGCCCACATGGAGATGAAGTGGGGGATTTTTGCCCTAGAGACCATCCATCACTGCCCTGGGTTCTCAGCTCATCCTGGCGCACCCAAAAACAATCTCAGACAGTTCAAAGAGAAATATTTCTTTATTCAAAATTGTGAAGGCATGCGGTATCACCTGTAACTCAGCTCAAAGTGAACACTGCAGCAGACTAAACATGTTCCAGAGGGTTTTTATATCTCCTTGTAAACATCTCAAGTCACAGTTTTAGTCTAGGGTCAAGTTTCCTATATTTGGTCATATTATAAAATCATCTACTTTCATAGAATAATAGAGTCATAGAGTTGTAAGAGACCTTATGGGCCATTCAGTCCAACCCCCTGCCAAGAAGCAGGAAAATTGCATTCAAAGCACCCCTGAAAGATGGTCATCCAGCCTCTGCTTAAAAGCTTCCAAAGAAGGAGCCTTCATCACACTCAGGGCTGAACGGCAGGCCCGGATTAATACCTTTTTGCGCCCTAGGCCACACTTTGGAATTACGCCCCCTTTAAACCAACCTCTACCGCACCCCCCCCCCCCCCCATCACTCAGACCCACACTAAAAATAAATCCTATACAACTTACCTCAAATTCACTCAGGTAGCCCAATACATCTCAGTTGATCAGTAATATCCAAATAAATCAACAACAACCTGCACCAATCAGCACAGGTATATCCACGGGGCTCGTGGGGTGCCTGGGCTGGACCCACCTGCAGCAGTGCCGTGCTTGGGCCCACGCGCACCGTCACGCGGCGGCCGTTTGGGGACAGCACCGAGACTGACCTTCGCACGGGAAGACCCGCCGGCAGGGAGAGCAAGAAGAAACACACACTTGCAATGGCTGCAGCTATGCTGCGGAACGAATGCGGCCTGGCAGCTCTTTAACCCCTACAGCTCTGTGCTGTGGCACCCTGGGAGTTGTGGTTTTAGCAGGCCTTGCTGAAGAGAGCTGGTGCCTCACCAAACCACAACTGTTAGGAGGCCATAGCATGAAGCCATGGCCCCTCCAGTGGTGCCAAGCCACGTTATTTCTACAGCGGAGGGGTATATGTGTGTGTGTGTGTGTGTGTGTATATATATATATATATATATATATATATATATACAGTATATGGTATGATAGATATGGGGCCACAGTGGCGCAGTGGGTTAAACTGCTGAGCTGCTGAACTTGCTGACTAGAAGGTTAACAGTTTGAATAAACTAGCAGAAAATGTCAATAATTCACCGACACAAAACAATAACAGTGACACTTCAAGGTACAAAACGATCTGCGAGGCAAGGGGAGCTGATGGCTCGTCTAGTCGTCTGTATTTCCAGTGAGTCATCGCCTGATGCCTGCCCCATACCAGCTACCCTCCCCCTCCCTTCTGCAGGCTACGACATTCAAGTAAACTGCGTAATTCTGCTCTGCAGACAGAGAGCAATCCGTTCACACTTAAAACTTCCTCATCTCCATGCGCGTTGCGTTTTTATTTGTTTCAACATTTATTTATTTTTTTGGTCCGTGATCTGCCCCCCCCCCCTCGGCTGGCACCCCTAGGCCATGGCCTAGGTTGGCCTTATGGGTAATCCTTGCCTGCTGAACGGCTCTCACAGTCAGGAAGTTCTTCATAATGTTCAGGTGGAATCTCCTTTCCTTCTAGTTTGAAGCCATTGCTCCGCATCCTAGTCTCCAGGGCAGCAGAAAACAAGTTTGCTCCCTCCTCCCTATGACCTCCCTTCACATATTTATACATGGCTATCATGTCTCCTCTCAGCCTTCTCTTCTTCAGGCTAAACATGCCCAGCTCTTTAAGCCGTTTCTCATGGGGCTTGTTCTCCAGACCCTTGATTATTTTAGTTGCCCTCCTCAGGACACATTCCAGCTTGTCAATATCTCTCTTCAATTGTGGTGCCCAGAATTGGACACAATATGCCAAGTGTGATCTAACAAAGGCAGAATAGAGGGGTAGCATGACTTCCCTGGACCTAGACACTGTGCTCCTATTGATGCAGGCCAAAATCCCATTGGCTTTTTTTGCTGCTGCATCACATTGTTGGCTCATGTTTAGCTTGTTGTCCACAAGGACCCCAAGATCTTTTTCACACATACTGCTCTCGAGCCTCGCATCCCCCATTCTGTATCTTTGCATTCCATTTTTTCCCGTCTAAGTGATGTATCTCAGCGGAAGACTTGACCTCCCTCTGACCTGCGTACTATCCCCAGGCACACTTGTGACAGGTCTCCTATTATCCCCCCTCCAACTCTGGTGTTAATGAATGCTACATCAGTACGAAATAAGATCACCTCTATCAAAGACTTTCTCTTGGATAGAGACGTTGATTTGGCTTGTATAACAGAAACGTGGCTGCAGGAGGGAGATGAAGTCCTCCTGCAGGAACTGTCATATCCGGGCTATGTAGTTAATCACTAGATGAGGATTGGGAGACGGGGGGGGGGGGGGAGGTGTGGCAATGCTTGCCCGAGACAAGTTTGTTCTCAGGATGGTTCCAGCGCCGAACATCCCAGGTGTCGAGTGTGTCGGCCTTGTGTGGGATTTACAGGAGAGTATAGCCTTTCTGCTGGTGTACCGTGCGCCTAACGCACCAGCAGACAGCCTACCAAAGCTCCTGGAGGCAGTGTCGGAGGGGGCCTTGAGATTCCCTAGGCTTCTTGTCCTGGGGGACTTCAACGTGCACGCCGATGCGGCCTCTCCTTCATTAGCAGCGGAGGACCTAGTGTCGTCCATGGAGACATTGGGGCTCTCTCTTTGTAGCATTAGGCCCACGCATCAGGCTTGTCACACCCTGGATCTGATCTTCGGCACAGGAATTCAAGTGACCCTAACCTCTATCACAGAGGTTCCATGGTCAGATCACTGTGTCCTGGGAATCTGGTTAGAGCAGACCACACCACCCTGTAAGGGCGCCAAACCCATTTGGGTTCGCCCGAAGAGACTTATGGAATCCACAAGGTTCCTGAATGCTCTGAGGGATTTGGAGCCTGTCAGCGACTCGATCGAACTGCAAGTGGAAGCATGGAACATCGGGCTTTCCAGGTCACTAGACGAGATCGCCCTCAGACGCCCTCTCCGACCCCGCAAGAATCAATCACCTTGGTTTACAGAGAAGTTACAATCGATGAAGCGGGAGAAGAAATGGCTAGAGGACGTGTGGTGGGAATTCAGTGATGGAGCCTCGAGATCGGCTTATAAGCATTAAAGAGGCTTATGAGCATACTATCAGGGAAGCCAAAAAAGGTTACTATACTTCCCTGATAGTGTCACACTGAGGACTGAGTTGCTACAGATAGAGTCTGCTAGCTCACACCCAGCGCAATTGTTTAAGATTATTCGGTCTTTAACGACGGTCCCTTCCATCCTAAATGGTAATGATTTGGCCCCGTCAGCTGAGGCTTTTCAGAGCTTTTTTGCAGACAAGATCTCGTTACTCCGCGGGACCTCCCAGCCACAATTGATACAGTGAGTGAACTCGAGACTCCGTTGCCGTTCGATGGGCCCACCCTCGACTGATTCCACCTGCTGGACGTAGAGTCTGTCGATAAGATCATAGCTGCAGCTAAACCAACTACTTGCTCCCTCGACCCGTGCCCCTCCTGGCTGGTTAGATCTTGCTGGAAGCGGTTACGAGGCCCTCTGTTGAAGATAGTGAGCAAGGAGTTCTTCTGGAGGGTTTAAAAGAGGCCATGGTAAGTCCGCTGTTGAAGAAACCGAACCTAGCTGTTCGGTTCCCTCTAGTTACCGCCCGGTTTCGAATTTGCCTTTTCTGGGTAAGGTGATGGAATGGGCAGCAGCGGGACAGCTGCAGCAGTTTTTAAATGACACAGCCAGATTAGATCCCTTCCAGTCCGGCTTCCATGTTGGGCACGGGACAGAGACTGTGCTGGTCTCCATTACAGACCAGATCCGTTGCCAGTTGGACCAAGGTGGATCAGCTCTGCTCGTGTTATTGGACTTCACGACAGCTTTTGATATGGTAGACCACGCATTATTGATCCACCGTTTAGCCGTAACAGGAGTTAGAGGGACTGCCCTTAAATGGGTGTCCTCCTTCTTCCAAGACCGGGGACAATGGGTGGAGAGGGGAATGGGTGGAGAGGGGATGTGTAGTCTCCGAGAGGCTATGGCCTGGGGGCCGGATGCAGCCCTTTGGCTGATTCTATTCGGCCCTCCTAAGGGCCCTGGCAGGCTGGCTCGCTCACCGCTCGCCCCGCCTGCTGCTCGCCTCACCCCACCCTCTCGCCAAATGCCCTCTCGCCCGCTCTGGATCTCCCAGCGCCAGCAACAACAAAGCCAGGCAGGAGAACTTGCCTCCCCTGCCTGGCCTTGTCGCCGGCGCTGTGAAAGCCGGAGCGGGCGAGGGGGCACGCGGGCGAGGCGAGCGGCGGGCGTGGCAAGGCAAGCAAGCGGTGAGTGGGTGGGGCGAGAGGGCGAGGCAGGCAGGCAAGCAGAGCAACCGACGGAGAGGGAGGGAGAGGGGAGAAGAGGAAGAGGAGGAGGCCAGGGAGGGAGGGAGCAAGCGCCGCTGCCGCCATCGAGCATCCTTAATAAGTGAATTATACATCCCAGCAACTCCAACTCCCAAATCTCTATTTTCCCCAAATTTCCCCAGTGTTCACATTTGGGCATATTGAGGATTCGTGCCAAGTTTGGTCCTGAGTTTCCCATCCTTTCAGTGGGGTTTGATCTCTTCCTTTTCCATCACGAATTTCAAAGGCTCGCTGTCAGGAGGTTTTTAGAAAGGTGGGAACAGGAAGTCATCAAGAGGGAAGGGACCCAAGGGCCATCCAGCCCAACCCCCAGGGATACACAATCAAAGCACCCCCGACTGATGGCCATCAAGCCTCTGCATAAAACTCTCCAGAGAAGGGGACTACAAGGAAGCATTATTTTATTTTAGTGGTTTTTATTATTATTGTATAATAATTTTATAATAATAATATAATAATATAATATAATGTTATATTATATTATAATTTCAATATATTATAATGCCTTATATATAATATAATATAATAATTATGATATTAATAATATATGAATATTTCTTGATATATTAATATGTTAATATTAATTATGTGTAATATATAGTAAACATAGTAAGTGAATAAATAAATTATGTAGATTAGCATGTAGTTCCGCCTTTAGGTGCGGCCCTCCATAATATTTTTTGGCTCTCATGTGGCCCCTTGGAAAAAATAATTGCCCACCCCTGCTCTAAGCTGTGGGGTCCCTCAGGGGGCTATTATCTCCCCTCTGTTATTTAACATCTATATGTGTCCACTTGCCCGACTGGTGCGTAGCTTTGGTCTGGAGTGCCATCAGTACGGTGACCGCCCTCTTTGGACTAGCCACCCTCTTTGGACTAGCCACCCTCTTTGGACTAGCCTTTAATTAGGCACATTGGTCTAAGAAATGTGCCTGTATGTCATCTTACACCTTGTGATGCGATGTACTGTATTTTAATGTGTTTTTATGTTTTTATTGTAGGGCTACATGCCTGCGACATGCAGCCCATTTATACTGTTGTTATCCGCCCCGAGCCTGCAGGGAGGAGCGGAATACAAAACTGAACAATAAATAAATAAATAAATAAATGACACCCAGCTTGTGCTGAGAATGGAAGGCCGGCTGGACTCCGTACCCAATAATTTCCATCTGTACCTTGAGGCCGTGACTGGATGGCTATGAGCTAGCTGGTTGAGGGTGAATCCATCGAAGATGGAGATCCTATGGCTGGGTCGCTCGGGCGGGGGAGAATGCTGGCTCCCTACCCTGGACGGTGAGGCATTACACCCGTCGTCTTCAGTAAAAAGTCTGGGTGTTCAGTTGGACTCACTGCTGACAATGGAGGCCCAGGTCTCCACTCTGAGCAGATCTGCATTTTTCCATCTGCGACAGGCTAGGTGGTTGGCACCTTACCTATCCAGGAGCGACCTAGCTAGGTGATCCAGGCAACAGTCATCTCGAGATTAGACTACTGAAACACCCTTTACATTGGCCGTCCTTTGTGATCCGGAAACTTAAGCTAGTGCAAAATGCTGCAGCTCAACTGCTCGCCGGCGTGCCGGTGAGATGTCATATCATCCCCATTTTGCAGCGATTGCACTGGCTCCCAATAGAGTACTGGATTGCA
This sequence comes from Anolis apletophallus, assembly GCA_030556195.1. Classification (NCBI taxonomy): domain Eukaryota; kingdom Metazoa; phylum Chordata; class Lepidosauria; order Squamata; family Anolidae; genus Anolis; species Anolis apletophallus. Next base: position 55,158,403 of record JARBWK010000011.1, on the reverse strand, counting down.
TTCAAAGTGCTGGTTCTAACCTTTAAGGCCTTGTATGGTCTAGGGCCGTTGTACCTGAATGCCTGCCTTACCCCATATATTCCCCAGAGATCACTACGTTCGAAGGAACAAAACCTCCTTGATGTCCCTTCTATCCGAACTTACCACTCATCAGCTACTAGGCAAAGAGCCTTCTCAGTGATGACTCCGACTCTATGGAACGCTTTACCGGATGAAGTTCGATCAATTAGAGAACTGGCCCTTTTCCGGAGGGCTTGTAAGACTACCCGTTTCCGGCAAGCATTCAATCTTAGCGGCCCCTCTTAAAACTTGTAGAAACTTGGTTTTTATATATATGTATTGCTTTTTAATGTTTGTGCTTTTAGATTTTGTGAACCGCCCCGAGCCTACAGGGAGAAGCGGTATAGAAACCGAAAAATAAATAAATAAATCTTGCATTTGTCACTGTTGAACTTCATTTTGTTAGTTTTGGCTCAATCTGTCATGATCGTTTTGAATTCTGATCCTGTCCTCTGGAGTATTGGCTATCCCTCCCAATTTGGTGTCGTCTGCAAACTTGATGATCATGCCTTCTAACCCTTCATCTAAGTCATTAATAAAGATGTTGAACAGGACTGGGCAAAAGACGGAAACCCACGGCACTCCGCTCGTCACTTCTTTCCAGGATGAAGAGGAAGCATTGGTGAGCACCCTCTGGGTTCATCCATTTAACCAATTACAGATCCACCTAAGCGTAGTTTTGCCTAGCCCACATTTGACTAGTTTGTTTGCCAGAAGGTCATGGGGGACTTGGTTGAAGGCCTTACTGAAATCCAGGTACACTACATCCACAGCATTCCCCGCATCTACCCAGCCTGTAACTCTTATCGAAAAAAGAGATCAGGTTAGGCTGGCATTACTTGTTTTTGATAAATCCGTGTTGACTATTAACAATGACCGCATTTGTTTCTAAGTGTTTGCAGACCACTTCCTTAACAATCTTTTCCAGAATCTTGCCAGGTATCGACATGAGGCTGACCGGACGGTAATTGTTTGGGTCGTCCTTTTTTCCCTTCTTGAAGATTGGGACCACATTGGCCCTCCTCCAATCTGCTGGGACTTCTCCCATTCTCCAAGAGCTCTCAAAGATGATTGCCAATGGTTCTGAGATGACTTCCGCTAGTTCCTTCAATACTCTTGGGTGTAGTTGATCTGGCCCTGGGGACTTGAACCTCTGCATTCTACCAAAATAGGCACTGCAAAAGATAAACAAAAAGACACAATACACATTTCTCCTTCCCAAATGGGAGGGGGTATTCCTGCTCTTTCTAACTTTGGTTCCTTTGGTTCCTTCATTGGGACTTGCATATGGGAGATGTAGTTCACCCGCACCTCTTGAACCAAGTTGACATTTGATCTAAACTACACTTGGAGCACAGACAAACAATGCCTTTCTCAAATAACCCAGACACTGCTGGGTCCCCAAGCTTTTATTTATATATGGATATGTACACATACAGAGACCAACCCCAAATTACAAACATCTGACTTGCGTACGACTCCTAGTTTAGAATGGGGCTGGACTAGATGGCCTTTGGGGGTCCCTTCCAAGTCTAGGATACTGTATCTAGCTATATACAGGCTGTCCCCAAGTTACAAACATCCAACTTGTGAACAACTTCCAGTTAAGAACAGGACTTGGCTGGCTGGCACCTTCCAAGTCTAGGATGCTCTCTCTCTCTCTCTCTCTCTCTCTCTCTCTCTCTCTCTCTCTCTCTCTCCCTCTCCCCCCATCTAACTATATACACAAGCTGTCTCCAAGTTACAGACATTTGACTTGCAAATTTGACTCCTAGTTAAGAATAGTGAAGTTTTTCTTCTTCCAATGCATTTGTTTTGCCTTCCAAAACAGCCCCAAGGGAAATACAAGGTGGTCTGGCTGGTTCAACCCTCCTCACAGCCCTTCCCGTGCAGCTTTTAATGAGCTTTCATGAGGCCAACGGCTCTACTCAGGTTCTGGTTTTGCTGAATGGAAGGAACTGAATGGAGGTGAAAGGGCTGTGGGAACCTCTCGCCATGGTGTTTGCACACCCTCCTCCCATTGATGGGACAGGGAATAATAATAATAATAATAATTTGAATAAGTGTTCTGTTCCCGGTTGGAAAGTGTGATTCCTGTTTAACTGTGTGTCCCTTACTTTGAAAATCATTGTTATACTCCAGAAGCTTCGTTGTTTTGTGGCACAAACTAGGTTGCAATTGGTTGAAACTCTATTATATCCATTGACAAACTAGAGCAAAATGTGCTATCGCAGGATGTCTGTCAAGTTTGTGCAGTTTAATAAACTTTTCCAATGTTTTTATGATCAAGCCAATTAGGAAGTGACATTTATCACCCAGGTACTAACATAGTCTTACATCGTGTTATTATATGATACTATTATTATGTTATATTTATATTATCTTATTCTATCCTTATATTAATATAATATACAAAAATATAATATATTTTATATTATTATATTATAGTCTTATAATTACATTATGTTATCATTATACCTTTATATTATATTACTAGCTCTACCTGGCACGCGTTGCTGTGCCCTATTTAGGAGATGCGAGAAAGTCTGAGTATGTAAGGGTTGGAATTGTTGTTAGTTATGGTGTTGTTGGGGCCATGGCTGTGTCGTTGTGGGTTGTTCTGGTGGGTGGGATGTTGAAGTCCTGGGGAGTTGTTGGTGTGTGGTGTTGCTGGCGTTCTGCATAGCTTGTGGATATACAATGTTTTTTGTCTTTCCGTCTGCTGTGTTGATGTAGAGGTTGATGCTTGTGTGGGTGGGGTACTTTGGAAGTGAGTGGAGGTACTTTAAATCCCATTATCCATGGTGTGTCCTCCTCTGAACTGCAGTCGGATGGAGTGTGGGTCATGGGGGGCATTGTGTACCAAGTTTGGTCTTTATCGGTCTTGGTTCTGGGCCACAGTGGTCTGTGGGGAATGTTGGGTTTTGAAGTAGTACAAATCCCATTATCCATGGAGGTACTTCAAGTCCCATAATCCATGGTCCACCCTCCTCCAAACTGTAGTAGAATGTAGCGTGGGTCATAGGGGCTCTGTGTGCCAAGGTAGGTTACTGTAAATTCAGGCCATACACAATGTCCCATGAGCTGAGGCCTAGTCAGGAACAGCAAGTTAATGAAGCCTTACTGTCAATTAAGGCCATACAAAATGTCCAGTGAGCCGAGGCGTAGTCGGGAGAATCAAGTTAATGAAGCCTTATTGTCAATTCAGGCCATACACAATGTCCAGTGAGCTGAGGCCTAGTCAGGGAAATTAAGTTAATGAAGCCTTACTGTCAATTTTGGGCATGGTCTGTGATTTGTAGGGGTGTAAATTTTCTGTGGGAAGTGAATTGGGTGTTTGTGTTTGTGCCTCAGCCCTTTGCCTTATCCTCCTCTGACAGTTTATTATGGGTCGGAATGTTCATGTTGGCTGGCCAGTACAGGAGTTATGCAAATCCGCCCTTATTGGCAGCCAATCATGTCAGAATGTAGAGGCTGGGAGAGTCGTTGGCAGCCCCAGAGGATGCTGGGAAATGTAGTTTTTTAAACTCGTTGTTTTGGGGGCCTTTTAGGTTTTGGGGGGGAAAGTTTCTTTGCTACAAACCTACCTTGCTTGAGGCCTATTTCTGTTGGCAAGTTTGGTGTTTCTGCGTTGTAAGGTTTCTCTGTTTGGGACGGTCGTTCCATGACGGGAACCCCTTTATATAATAGATTATACCCTTATATTAATATATTATCTTAATAGTTTTATATTTTATCATTTTATTAATGTATTATCTTTATATCATTTTATATTATCCTTATATTACCCTTATTTTATTATACTATATTATATCTTGGGGCTTTCCTCTTTCAGAAAATCAAGGAGATCAAGAAAAGACTGAGCGTTCTCTGCATCGACTTCAACAAGAACCTCAATGAGGACACCACCTTCCTGCCCTTTACCAGGAAAGAGCTGGGTATGGCAGAGTTGCATTCTCCCAAATCATAGGAAGTTGCAAGCATTAAAGATTTATAAAAGGGAACTACATTTCTAGGCAGGAAATTCAACACAGGGCCTCACAAGCTGACTTCTCTAGCTCACTGGAAGTTATCTTGTCCCTCTCCATGCTCACAGGAGGTCTCAGGTGCATGGCATGGGCTCATAATAGGAGGTGTGTCCCTGAGAAGTGTCAACCTAACAAGAGGAAGGGGATTGGAGGAGACAATGGAGGGGGATTTGAATTAAAAGTGGCATGTCACTGAGAAGCTCCTGCGCTCTGGAATTCACTTCCAGGCCATACTCGTGCGATCTCAGAGCTCGCCCCCTTCCGAAGGGCGTGCAAGACTGCCCTTTTCAGGCTTGCTTATTGTTAGTCTGTATCATAAAGGGTATGCGCATGTCTTTGACCTTAGAACTGTAATCTTGGTCATCATAGCTATGTTCTATGTTTTTATTGTATGTTTTTATTCTGTGTGTGATCCGCCCCGAGCCTGCAGGGAGGAGCGGAATATAAAACCGAATAATAAATAAATAACGATTTGAATGAAAGTCCTTAAGAAGTGTCGGGGGGATTGGGGGAGAGGAGAGAATAAAGGGGGAGGGGTGTGTGTCTCTGAGAAGTAGTCTAGCATAGGAAGTGGATAGGAGGAGAGGAAAGAGTGGGATTTGCATGAAAGGGATTGTGTCCCTGAGAAGTGTCAGGGGATAGATGGGAATGAGAGGGGGATTTGCATAAAAGAAGGTGTTTCCCTGAGAAGAGTATGGAGATAGGAAGTAGAGGGATTCGCATAAAGGGGGTGTGTCCCTCCTTTCCCTTGCAGGGGGCCTATCAGAGGACTTCCTGTCCTCGCTGGAGGGGACGGAGGGGGGGCGGCTGAAGGTCACCATGAAGTACCCACACTACTTCCCCCTCATGAAGAAGTGCCATGTCCCGGAGACCCGGAGGCGGATGGAGGAGTGCTTCAACTCCCGCTGCAAGGAGGTGGGCTGGGGTCCGGGGTCAGGGGTCGGGGGCCAAAGTTGGCCACAGTGCTGACCGCCCCTCTCGTCCCCTGCAGGAGAACTCTCACATCCTGAAGGAGCTGCTGGAGCTGCGGGCGCAGAAGGGCTCCCTGCTGGGTTTCCTCACCCATGCCGACTTCGCCCTGGAGATGACCATGGCCAAGGACCGGGACACCGTGGGACACTTCCTGGGTGCGTATCTAAGAGTTGAGATATATGTGTGCGTGTATCACAGGGTCCCAGAGTTGGAAGGGGCCCCCAGTCCGGCCTTGCCCTATTTATTATTATTATTTATCTGAAACACAACAATATTAGTCCACAGCAAACATGCTGGTTACTATCCTTGATTGTTGTATTGGATCACATGTCAGGCACTTCCCAAGTGTCTAGGACTGTGTGATGTATCGGCAAATAATGCATGCATATCCAAGTAGGGTGGCCTTTTGAAGCTGACAGATGGTAATTCTGTCAGCACCGATTGTGTTTAAGTGCAGGCCAAACTTTTTAGGCACTGCACCCAGTGTGCCGATCACCACTGGGACCCCCTTGACTGACTTGTGCCAGAGCCTTTGCAGTTCGATCTTTAAATCCTCATATCGTGTCAGCTTTTCCAGTTGTTTCTTTTCAATCTTTTCAACATTGACAATCCATACTTTGTTTTTTAACATGATCGTGAGGTCAGGAGTATTGTGCTCCAAAGCTCCTTCAGTCATTTATAATTGTTGTTATTATTATTATTATTATATCCTAGAGTTGAGATATCAACCTGCCCTAAGAACAGTGATAATAATAGAATCCTAGATATACATGCATGTATCACAGGGTCCTAGGGGGCCACCAAGCTCAACGGCAGGGCAACTCCCTTCATGGTCCCTGTGAACTTTGCCCCTCCCTGTTTTACCCCCAGATGACCTGGCGGGGCAACTGGCCCCACTGGGAGAACACGAGCGTGCAGCGCTGCTGGAGCTAAAGCGGGCGGAGTGCGAGGGGCGGGGCCTGCCCTTTGGCGACTGCCTCTGGGCCTGGGACCTGCGCTTCTACATGAACCTGTTGGAGGAGACACGCTTCCGCGTGGATCAGGAACACCTCAAGGAGTTCTTCCCACTGGAGGCCGTCACTCAGGGCCTGCTGGGCCTCTACCAGGAGCTGCTGGGCCTGGACTTCCGCCTGGAGACGGTAGGGGAGGGGGGCCACACCACATGGCACCCTGATGTCCTGCTCTACTCTGTCTGGGACACTGCCTCCGGGGACGCCCTAGGGCACTTCTACCTGGACCTGCACCCCAGGTGAGCCTCTTCTTCTGGGGACACACCCCCTTCTATGCAAATCCCTCTCATCCCCTCCTCTCCCCTGACACTCCTCAGGGACACACCCCCTTTTATGCAAATCCATCTCTATCTTGCTGTCCAATCCCTTTCCATGCAAATGTTTTATATGACCATGTGTTTTAGAATTTGTAACCCTGTGGTTTTTTAATATTGTTGTATTTTGTTGTTTTATCAAATGTTGCTGTGATCCGCCCCGAGCCTGCAGGGAGGAGCGGAATATAAAACCGAATAAATAAAATAAATAAATAAATAAATAAGCTTCTTCTCAGGGTCATGCCCCTTTTTATGCAAAACCCTCTCTATCTTCTTGTCCTGCCCCGTTCTTCTTGTCAGACTGACACTTCTGAGAGACATGTCCCTTTTTATGCAAATTGCTCTGTTTCTTCCTCTACAATCCCTTTCCTTGCTAGACTACTCCTCAGGGACACGATCCCTTTTATGCAAATCCCTTTTTTACCTACTTCTCCAATCCCCTTCTTCTCAGGCACATGTCCTCTTGTATTGAAATCCCTCGTTTTCTTAATGTTCCTCAGGGACATGCCCCCGTGTATTCAAATCCCTCTCTGCCCTCTCCTCCTACACCCTGAGTCTTCTCAGGGACATACCCCCTTTTATGCAAATCGTTCCTTCTGCAGGGAGGGCAAGTACAGCCACGCAGCCTGCTTCGGCCTCCAGCCGGGCTGCCTACTCCCAGACGGGCACCGCCAGGCTGCATTGGCTGCCATGGTGGCCAACTTCTCCAAGCCCACAGCCCAGGCCCCAGCTCTCCTGCAGCACAACGAGGTGGAGACCTACTTCCACGAGTTTGGGCACGTCATGCACCAGCTCTGCTCCCAGGTGGGTTTGAGGGCCATCTGTTGGGAGAGATCGGATTGTACCTTTCTTATTATTGTGAAGCAGAGGCTGGGTGGCTATCTGTCGGAAGGCGTCGGATTGAGTCTTTCTTCCTGGGAGAAGAGAATTGAACTGGATGTCTTTTTGGGGGGGGGAGGGGTGGCTCTTATTAGTATTATATTTATACCCCACTTTATGATATACTAGCTTGGGGACCCGGCCCTGCCCGGGTTATTTGAGAAGCGCAGCAGGATGTAGAGTGGGTCATGGGGGCTCTGTGTGCCAAGTTTGGTCTTGATCCACCATTATTGGGAGTTGCAGTGGTATCATGAAATTACTGAAGGTAGTGCAAGTCCCATCATCTCTGTTCCTCCCCCCCCCCCCAAAGTGTAGTAGGATGTAGATTGGGTCATGGGGGCTCTGTGTGCTAAGTTTGGTCTGTATTGGTGAATGGATGAGGGGTGCATTGTTTTTTGGAAGTGAGTGAAGGTACTTCAAGTCCCATCATTCGTGGTCCATCTCACAGTAAACTGCACCAGGCTGTAGAGTGGGTCATGAGGGCTCTGTGTGCCAGATTTGGTGTTGATCAGTCATTGGAATAGGTTAGTAGCAGGATTGGGAAGTGAGGGAAGGTACTGCAAGTCCCATCATCCATGTTCTGTCCCCCTCCAAACTTCAGTAGGATGTGGACTGGGTCACTGGGGCTCTGTGTGCCAAGTGTGGACTTTCTCGGTGTTTTTTGGGGGGGCCACAGTGGTCTGTGGGAACAGAGGGGTGTGAAAATAGTACAAATTCCATCATCCATTGTCAGTCGTCCCCGAACCTCACCAGGACGTGAAGGCAGTCATGGGGGTTCTGTGTGCCAAGTTTGGTCTCAATCAGTAATTGGATGAGGGTCGCAGCAGACTTGGGAAGTGAGTAGAGGTACTTAAAGTCCCATCATCCATGGTCCATCCTCCTCCAAACTGCACCAGGATGTAGAGTGGGTCATGAGGGCTCTGTGTGGCAAGTTTGGTGTTGATCAATCATAGGATTAGGTTTGTAGCAGTCTTGGAAAGTGAGGGAAGGTACTGCAAGACACATCATCCATGTTCTGTCCCCCTCCAAACTTCAGCTGAGGACCCGGCGGTGCCCGGGTTATTTGAGGAAGGCATTGTGTGCCAAGGTTGGTCCGTATCAGTTGTTCATTTGGCTCGCAGTGGTTTCGGGAAGTGAGTGAAGGATTATGGACCATGGACCATAATCCATGGTCCATCCTCCTCCAAATTGCACCAGGATGTAGGGGGTTCTGTGTGGCAAATGTGGTCTTGAACAGTCATTGAATGAGGGTCGCAGCAGTCTCAGGAAGTGAGTGGAGGTACTTCAAGTCCCATCATCCGTGGTCCATCCTCCTGAAAACTGCACCAGGGTGTAAAGTGGGTCATGGGGGCTCTATGTGCCAAGTTTGGTCTTGATCGGTCACTGGATGAGAGTCGCAGCAGTCTCAGGAAGTGAGTAAAGGTACTGCAAGTCCCATCATCCATAATCCGTCCTCCCACAAACTGCACCAGAATGTTGAGTTGGCCATGGGGGCACTCTTTGCCAAGTTTTGTCTTTATTGGTAATTGGATGAGTGTCGCTGTGGTCTCAGGGAGTGGAGGTACTTCAAGTACCATCATCCATGGTCCATCCTACTCGAAGCTGTACCAGCATGTAGTGTAGGTAATGGGAGCTCTGTGTGCCAAGTTTGGTCTTGATCAGTCATTGGATGAGGGTCGCAGCGGTCTCAGGAAGTGAGTGGAGGTACTTCAAGCCCCATCATCCATGATCTGCTCTTCTCCAAACTGCACCAGGACATAGAGTGGGTTATGGGGGCTCTGTGTGCCAAGTTTGATATTTATCGGTCTTTGTTGTGGGCCACAGTGGTCTCTGGGAAGCAAAGCGCTTTGAAGTACTACAAATCCCATAATCCGTGGTTCATCTTTCTCAAACTGCACCAGGACGTAAAGGGCATCATGGGGGTTATGTGTGCCAAGTTTGGTCCAGGTCCGTCACCCGTGCTGGTCAGAGTAAGTAAGTGAGTGAAAGTACTGCAAGTCCAATCCTCCGTGGTCCACCTTCCTTCAAACTGCACCAGGATGTAGAGTGGGTCTTTGGGGGGGTCTGTGTGCCAACTGTAGTCTTGTTCTGTCATTGTTGGGGGTCTAAAATCAAGTTGAGGAAGTCTTACTGTCAATTCAGGCTGAGGCCTAAGTCAAGTTGAGTCAATTCAATTCAGGCTGAGGCCTAGTCAGGAGAATCAAGTTGAGGAAGCCTTACTGTGAATTCAAGCTGAGGCCTAGTATCGAAAATCAAGTTGAGGAAGCCTTACTGTCAATACAGGCTGAGGCCTAGTTTGTAAAACCAGCTGAAGGAAGCCTTTTTGTAAAGAACTCTGTCTGGCACCTTTGAGATTTGGGGTGTTGGAATGCTGGCTTATCCATGTTCCAGCCTCCCTCAAACTGCACCAAGACGTAAAGTGGGTCTTAGGGGTTCTGTGTGCCAAGTTTGGTTTTGTTGTATCATTGTTGGGGGCTGCAAAGTGTTTTGGACTTAAACTCCCACCATGCTTGACTGCCTCAGGGCTTTTCCTTACCTCCCTCTGGCACTGTAGAGTCTCGGAATGTTCGTGGCTGGCCAATGGGAGTCATTTATGCAAATAATGCTGCCACATATCCTTCCTGGCCTGTGAAAGTGGCTGCCACATATCCGCCCTCCCGCCCTCTGCATACCCGCATACACACATACAAACATTCCGTTTATAAAGGTATACAGAAGGTATACAGATATACAGATTATCTCCCCTGTTGATCCACATGTGATGACGTCATAACGACATGACGTGATGATGACATGGGGGGGATCCTGAGGGGGGTCTTTTATGGTGTTGTGCTGACCTTTGACCCTTCCACCCCTTCCCCCACAGGCGGAGTTTGCCATGTTCAGTGGGACGCACGTGGAGCGCGATTTTGTGGAGGCGCCCTCGCAGATGCTGGAGAACTGGGTCTGGGAGAAGGAGCCCCTGAGGCGCATGTCGCGGCACCACCGCACGGGGGAGACCCTCCCTGAGGAGCTCATGGACCAGCTCATCTGCTCCCGGCAGGCCAACGCTGGTCAGAACTAATGGGGGGGGGGCTCTTCTTGGGGGCAGGGCCTGGTCTTAGGGGTAGGGTCTCATCTTGTGGATAGGGCTTGGTCTTGTGGGCAGGTCCTGTCTTTTGGGGTGGGGCCTGCTCTTGGGACAGGGCTTGGTGTTAGGGTGGGGCCTCTCTTTGGGGTGGGCCCTATCTTGGGGCAGGACCTGGTGTTAGTTCGGGGCCTGTCTTGGGGTGGGGCCTGGTCTTGGGGCAGGGCCTCCTCTTGAGACAGCCTGGTCTTGGGGATGCCATCCCAGCATCCCCCTCTGCTTTTCCTTCCTCCCTCCCTCCCAGGGCTCTTCAACCTGCGACAGATCGTGCTGGCCAAATTGGACCAGGCCCTACACACATGGCCCGGTGCTGATCCTGCGGAGGAGTACTCCCGGCTGTGTGACGAGATCTTGGGCATCCCGGCCACCCCAGGTGAGGGATTTGCCTAAAAGTGGACGTGCCCCTGAAAAGTGCCAGGGGATAGGAGGAGAAAAGGAAGAGATTTGCACTAAAAAGAGCGTGTTCCTGAGAAGCATCAGTATAATTTGAGAGATTTGAATGAAGTGTCTCCCTGAGGAGTGACAGACTTAATAAGAAGAGGATTAGAGGCGAGAACGGAGTGACAGGCAAGCATAGAGGCCAATGGGAGAAGGGCTTTTCTGCCAACTCATTCTTCTGCCTAAGTTCTCAATGAGGACTTCAAACTTGTGCAGAATGAGGTTGAGTCCCAATATAATATAATAATGCATATATAGCTGCTTTGAGTGTCCTCTGGGAGAGTAAAGCGGGGTATAAATAAATATAACAATAGTCCCAATGAAGCCGTCCATCCAGAGTGTCTTCCCCTTCCTTTCTCTTCACAGGGACCAACATGCCGGCCTCCTTTGGACACCTGGCAGGGGGCTACGACGCCCAGTACTATGGCTACCTCTGGAGCGAGGTCTTCTCCATGGACATGTTCTGCACCCGCTTCAAGCAGGAGGGAATCCTCAACCCCAAGGTGTGGCTTCCTTCCTTCCTTCCTTCCTTCCTTCCTTCCTTCCTTCCTTCCTTCCTTCCTTCCTTCTAAAAGCCTTTATTCAAGAACTATATCTCTAGGTAGGAAAGTGATCCAAGCATGGAGGACTCAGAGGCTGGAACTTGGGAAAAGGGGTGGGATTGGAGGAGAAAAGAGGCAGATTTCAATAAGAGCCATGTCAGTCTTAAGAAGAAGAAGAAGCAGGAGGAGGGGATAGGAAGAGAGGATGGGAGGGATTTGCATAAAAGGGGGTGTGTCCCTGAGGAGTATCAGTCTGACAAGTAGAAGAGGATTGGAGGAGAGAACAGAGATATTTGCATAAAAGGGGCATGTTCCTGAGAAGTGTCTGTCTAACAAGAAGAGGATAGGAGGAAATAATATAGAGGCATTTGAAGAAAAGGGGAGTCAGTCCCACAAGGAAGGGGAGAGGAGAGAAGAGTGAATTGCACTAAAAGGGGTGTGTTGCTGAGAAGTGTCAGGGGAGAAGAGGAGATCACAGAGAAACATTTGCATAAAGGGGGTCACGTCCCTGAGAATCATAGAGTTGGAAGAGACCTTGTGGGCCACCCAGTTCAACCCCCTGCCAACAAGCAGGAAAATCGCATTCAGGTTAGTCCTAAGAAGAAGAAAAGATATAGGAGTAGGGGATGGAGAGGGATTTGCATAAAAAGGCTTGTCCCTGAGAGGTGTCAGAGGAGAGGAGAGAGGGATTTGCTTAAAAGGGGTGTGTTCTTGAGGAGTGCCAGCCTAGCTATCCAATAGGGGGAAGGACCGGTGTGACAGACAGGTGGAGAGGGCAATGGGAGGGGGGGGGGTGCTCTTCTGCCTGCCTGCCTCCGCCCTCAATGAGAACTACCGGCTTCTCCCTCCTGTCCCCCTGCAGGTGGGTCTGGACTACCGCCGCAAAATCCTGTGCCCGGGGGGCTCTCTGGATGCCTCAGAAATGCTGCTGCACTTCCTGGGGAGGGAGCCTAAGCCAGATGCCTTCCTGGCCAGCAAAGGGCTGCAGGTGAGCAGCAGCCAAGTGGACTGAGGCCTTGGCATTCAGATCCGTCCTGCAAACACAGCGGGGCCCCATCGGTGGTTCTGTGCTTCATTTTCTTGGCCTCCCAATAAAGACTAATATGAGTTGGAATTTGGAACCTGGTCCAGCCGGGCTGCTGATTCTCATTAAAGCTTATGAGGCCCCCAAGCAACTGTGGGCAAGCGGCTTCTTTTCCTTCCTTCCTTCCCTCCCTCCCTCCCTCTCCCTCCCTCCCTCTCCCTCCCTTCCTCTCCCTCCCCCCTCTCTCTGTGTCTTTTTCTCTCCCTCCCCCTTCCTTCATTTCTTAATAATAATAATACTTTATTTATATTATAAAAATAATAAAATATTACATAGATGATGCTGATATATTACTAGAATAATAAATATATTTATTGGCGCCCCCTTGTAGCGGGGGAGAGGCTTGCGTACCCTCATGAAATTGTGAGCTATGCTGGCAGTGGCATAATAGCAGACAGGTCACAACCGAAGGGTCTGACAAAGAGCATCAACGGGCAGGATGGGCTCTCTAGCCTTTTGGCAACCCTCCTAGGAGAAGGAAAATTAATTTCAAACCTGGGCAGATGGTGCTCATTTAACCCTGTAAGGTCAACCATCTAAGAGAAGGAAACTCAAACCAAACCTACGACCTGAGGATCTCGCTGCCACCGTCCCAACTTGTTACGCCCCGGCAGACGAACCTTTGGTTTAAAGGGTGAAGCCAGTTCTGCGCACGCTGCACTCCACCAGAAAAATCCATTGCACAGGCTCGAAGGACACATCCAACCTCTAAATCATCAATGCGCTTGTAGAACGCATGGGATGAGTCCTTCCTGAATCTTCGTTCGCGAAGTAAAGCCAAGAGAATATATATATATATATATATATATATAACTAGAATGAGAATAAATTAAATATATGATTTATTACAAAAATAATACATATACAATATAACAGGGCTGTCCAACTGCCGGCCCTGCAGGTGTTTTGGACTTCAAAGTGATGGAAACCATTATTAAAGAAAATATTACTAGGCACATAGAAGAACAGGCATTGCTGAAAGAAAATCAACATGGTTTCTGCAAAGGCAAATCATGTCTTACTAACTTGTTAGAATTCTTTGAGGGTGTAAATAAACACATAGATAAAGGGGACCCAGTCGATATTGTTTACCTTGACTTTCAAAAGGCTTTTGACAAAGTCCCTCACCAAAGGCTCCTAAATAAGCTCTTCAGCCATGGAATCAGAGGACAGGTCTTGTCCTGGATTGGAACCTGGCTAAACTGTAGGAAACAAAGGGTGGTAATAAACGGACATTTCTCTGGGTGGAAAGAGGTGAGAAGTGGCGTACCCCAAGGTTCAGTTTTGGGTCCGTTACTTTTTAATTTATTCATTAATGATCTGGATGTAGGAGTGAAATCTGAGGTAGCAAAGTTTGCAGACGACACTAAATTGTTCAGGGTAGTTAAAAATGAAACTGATTGTAAAGAGCTCCAGAAAGATCTCTCGAAATTGAGTGAATGGGCAACAAAGTGGCAAATGCATTTTAACCTAAACAAGTGTAAAGTCATGCACATCGGGGCAAAGAACCCCAACTACACCTACCAATTGATGGGGTCAAAGCTTTCCGAGACAAACCAGGAAAGGGATCTTGGGGTTTTGGTGGACAGCTCAATGAAGATGTCAACCCAGTGCGCAGCAGCAGTGAAAAAAGCAAATTCTATGCTAGGCATGATCAGAAAGGGAATCGAAAATAGGTCAGCAAATGTTGTATTACCTCTCTACAAATCGACGGTAAGGCCACATTTGGAGTACTGTGTACAATTCTGGTCTCCGCACCTTAAGAAGGATATAACGGAACTGGAAAAGGTACAGAAAAGGGCAACAAGAATGATCCAAGGGATGGAGCGGCTCCCTTATGAAACCAGGTTGCAACGCCTTGGTCTTTTCAGCCTTGAAAGACGGCGTCTAAGAGGTGACATGATCGAAGTGTATAAAATCATGCATGGGATAGAAAAGGTGAATAAAGAAAAATTATTTTCTTTGTCACAAAACACTAGGACTAGAGGGCACTCCCTGAAGCTCCAAGGTAGGAAAATTAGGACTAATAAAGGGAAATATTTCTTCACCCAGAGGGTCATTGGGTTATGGAACTCACTTCCAGAAGAGGTTGTGACAGCTGTCAGCTTGAACAACTTCAAGGCAGGATTAGACAGATTCATGGATACCAAGTGTATCGGTAGTTACTGAAAAGGACATTCAAGTGCCACCTCGGAGTTGGTTGAGGTAGGCAGGATTTCCCCGGGTACTGGTTGTGGGGGGTCGGGAGCAGGTCAGGGTTTTGCCCTCCCTTCTGCTCAAGATCCCCGTGTACAACTGGTGGGCCACTGTGTGATACAGAATGCTGGACTAGATGGGCTGAGGTCCGATTCAGCATGGCTCTTCTTATGTTCTTATGTAACTCCCAGAAATCCTAGCCAGTTTACCAGCTGTTAGGATTTCTGGGATTTGAAAGCCAAAACACCTGCAGGGCCAGCAGTTGGACAGCCCTGCAATATAATATATATAACAAATGTGTTATGTTACTATAATAATTAGTATATTAATAAATAAGGGTGCCGAGCCGATTCTGGTTCGCCCAAGGAGACTTATGGGAACCCACAAGGTTCCTGAGTGCTCTGAGGGACTTGGAGCCTACCAGTGATTCAGCCGAGGAGCAAGTAGAGTCATGGAACATCAGGCTCTAATGCTCTAGACGAAATCGTCCCCAGACGCCCTCTCAGACCCGGAGTAAATTGTTCACCGTGGTTCACAGAAGAACTACGGACGATGAAAAGGGAAAAGAGATGGCTAGAGGACGTGTGGCGATACCTCCACGACGGAGTCTCGAGATTAGCTTATAAACAATTTAAAGATGTTTATGATCAGGCTATCAGGGAAGCTAAAAAGGTTTACTATTCTTCCTTGATAGAGTCGGCTAGCTCACGCCCAGCACAATTCTTTTTTTTTAAAAAAAATTTTAATTGATTTTGTGAATATAATGTGATACATGTAACAACACCTTATACAAACATTTTACCTTAAAGAAGAAAAGTAGAAAGGGGGGGAAAGAAGAAGAGAAGGTGGGGTGGTGACATGGGGGAGGGGATCGGGGAGAGCAAGAAAGTAAAAACAAAAATAATAAAATAAAAATACAACATTCAACATAAAGTTGACTTCCACTTTCCTTCGTCGAGGGTTGGGGGTGTTCTTTGTTGCTTCAACCATTATCTCCTTAGATCTTGGAGATATAAAAATAATCACCCAGTCATTTAACCACAAATGATTCCCAATGTTACAATTTATATTACTATAATGGTCTTTATATATTTATTTATTTATTTATAAATTCGATTTGGTAGACCGCTCTCTCTGGAGCCCAGAGCGGTTTACAGCATAAAATCAATAAAACATCAATAAACAGATAAAAGACGTATACCCAAAAGCCCCCCTCCCCACAAATGATCCCGGCAAGCAATAATACGCAGAGGCAATACATGGCAGGACGGTATGTTGGCAGCTGGCAACTAAGGAGGCATCAGTTGGGACCAAATGCCTGCCTATATAGCCAAGTCTTCACAGACTTGCGGAAGGCCAACAAACCCCGTAGTGCTCGTATCTCCTCCGGCAGAGAATTCCAGAAGGTCGGAGCGGCCACTGTAAATGCTCTCTGCCGGGTGCTCGACAGCCTACAGATCTTAATACTAGGGACCTCTAGTAGATTAAGCCCCTCTGAGCGCAGTGATCTTCTGGGTTTGTATGGGGTAAGACGCTCCCTCAAGTACACTGGCCCCAAACCATGTAAGGCCTTGAAAGTTAAAACTAACACCTTGAAGGAGACCCGGAATTCAATGGGAAGCCAGTGCAGTGCACGCAGGAGTGGGGTCACATGCGCAGATCTTGGGGCTCCCGACAGCAGGCGCGCTGCTGCGTTCTGCACCAGCTTAAGTTTCCGGATCACCGACAAGGGTAGGCCAATGTACAGCGCATTACAGTAATCAAGCCTCGAGATGACCGTGGCTTGGATCACCGTGGCCAGGTCGCAGCGGGAGAGGTAAGGAGCCAGACGTTTCGCCTGCCGCAGATGGTAGAACGCTGTCTTGCAAGCGCAGGCAATCTGCGCTTCCATCGACAGTTGGGTGTCTAGCTGGACCCCAAGGCTCTTAACTAGAGGCTGTGGGCGAAGTGCCACACCATCAAACGTCGGCAAATATATGACCAATAGTTCAATTTATCTTATCATTCTGTTTGTATTTTTCTGTGTATGTTGTTAATACACTCCAATCTGTTTCTGTCCTTGGATTTCCCGTATTTTTGCTCAGAAGAAATGTCAATCTGTCCATATTTTTTATGTCATATACTTTCTCGAGCCACTGCTCTTTAGTTGGAATATGATCACTTTTCCAATACCTAGCAAAGACCATACGTGCGGCCGTAGCCATATACCAAAACAGTTTGTCTTCATTTCTATCTAGTTTTAAATCTTTATCTAACAAACCCAGGAGATAGTAGTCAGGTTTCAACGGAAATTTGATCCTTAGTATCATTTGTATTTCTTTGTGTATGGTTTTCCAATATATTCCTGTTTCTTTGCAGGTCCACCACATATGGTAGAAACTGCCTATGTCAGAGTGGCATTTCCAACATTTCTTTTGGTTATTTTTGTACATTATGCTTAATTTTTGGGGAGAGATGTACCATCTGTGGAACATCTTCATCCAATTCTCCTTCATATCGATTGCATAAGTATATTTAATTTTTTTGGTCCAAATTAGCTGCCACTCGTGTAATTTTATTTGTCTGCCGATATTCTTGGCCCATAATACCATACTGTTTTTTATTTCTTCCGTTTCTGTTGCCCACTCTAATAATTTATTGTAGATTTTGGTAATGTTTTTTTTGTCATTCTTTAACAATTTTTCCCAGAAATCTTCTTTCTCGTTGAAACCTGTCCTCTTATCCTGGGTGTAAATGTCTTTAATTTGTAAGTACTGTAACCAAGTTACATTTCCACATAACAATTTTAGTTCTTCTTGAGTTTTTAGTTCCACTCCTCCTTTTACTTCTTTTAGTAGATCTTTATAGGTTAACCATGTATTTCCTCCTTGTACTCTCCTGTGCTTCGCCTCTGTCGGGGAAACCCATAGAGGGGTCTTTGTATAAAAATATGATTTATATTTATTCCATATCTTTATTAAGGATGATCTAATAAAATGATTACCAAAATTTTTCTCAATCTTAACATTCCCGTACCACAGATAGGCATGCCATCCAGTTCTTAAGTCAAACCCTTCCAAAGACAATAAACTTTCCTTCTGCAGAGATATCCATTCTTTCGCCCACATCAATGTGCAGGCTTCGAAATAACTTTTGAAGTCCGGTAAACCAAAACCCCCTCTCGTTTTTTTATCTATCATTATCTTGTAGTTTATTCTAGGCCTTTTCCCTGCCCAGATAAACTTTGAAAATTCTTTGTTCCAGATCTTGAATAACTTTTGGTTCCTAATTATAGGTATGTTTTGGAAAAGGTATAATAGTTTGGGAAGGATATTCATCTTTATGGCTGCTATTCTACCCGAGAGTGATAAATTTAAGTGTCTCCAATTATTTAGGTCTTTTTTTATATTTATCCATGTTTCCTCATAATTGTTTTTAAGCAGGTGGGCATTTTTTGCTGACAGCCAGATTCCTAAATATTTTATCTTGGTACTAACCTTATATCCTGATAGCTTTCGTAATTTCTCCTGTGCTTGTACAGACATATTTTTGGTTAGGATTACCGTTTTATCTTTATTTATTTTTAGTCCGGCTATCTTGCCATAGTCAGCAAACTTTCGTGTCCAATTTGTTATATTTTTTATTGGGTCTTCTATTATACATATGACATCATCCGCAAATGCTCTCGTTTTATATTCAAATTTATTTATCTTTAGTCCAACTACTCCTCTATCTTCCCTAATTGCTTTCAATAGAATCTCCAAGGCAAAAATATAAATTAAAGGGGACAAAGGGCAGCCTTGGCGTGTGCCCTTTGTAATTTGAAATTCCCTTGTTTGGTATTCGTTTATTTGTATTTTTGCTCTTTGTTCTGTGTAAATTGCGTTTATTGCGTTTTTGAATTGATAGCCTATGTCCATCTCTGTCATCAATATTTTTTAAAAATCCCAATTTAAATTGTCAAAAGCTTTCTCTGCATCCAGAGAAAGCAGTGCCAATTCTTTCTGGGCATTTGTATTATAGTATTCTATGACATCTATAATTACTCTTATGTTATCTCTTGTGCTTCTTTTGGGGAGGAAACCTGCTTGTTCCTCACCTATCCATTTCATTAAAAAAAATTTGAATCTATTAGCCAAAATATTTGTAAATATTTTATAGTCTACGTTTAGTAGAGATATTGGACGAAAGTTTTGGACCTCCGGACTCTCCAGGTTCCCTTTTTTTTAATCATAATTATTGTGGCTTCCGACCATGTTTTTGGTGTTTCTTCTCCCTGCAGAATTAAGTTCATTATCTTTTTTAGGCTTGGTATTAGTTCCTCCATCATTGTTTTATAGAAGGTGGCTGTAAAGCCATCTGGGCCCGGGGCCTTATTTGAATCTAGTTTTTTGATGGCATCTCTTATCTCCTCTTCTTCTATATTTTTATTTAGTTCCTCCCTTTCGTCCTCGGATATTTTTTCTAATTTTTGTTGGGAAATATATTGGTATATTGATTCTTTGGTTATTTTATCTTTTTTGTATAGATCCTGGTAAAAGTTTAAAAATTCATTTTGGATTTCTAAAATGTTCGTTATCGTTTCATTATTTTTTTTAATCTTAATAATTTGTTGAGATTGGTTTTTTTTCCTTATTCGTCTCGTTAGCCATTTGCCCGGCTTATTTGCGTTCTCAAAATAATTCTGTTTTATATATTTATATTGTTTTTCTATGTTTTCCATTTCTACAAAGTGTTTTCTTTTCTTTAAAATTAATAAGGTTTTTTCCAAATTTTGATTTGAGGGTGTCGCTTTAAGTTTTTTTTCATTCTCTTTGATTTTGTCTTCTAGTTCTTTTAATTCTTTATTTTTTTGTTTATTTTTAATGTGTTTTGTGATATAAAGTGGCCTCTCATGACTGCCTTTAAGGCGTCCCATACTATCTGTGATTTTACTTCTCCCGTTTTGTTAATTTCAAAGTATTCTTTTATGATGTCTTTATTTCTTTTAATATCACTTTCTGCTTTCAAGAGATTACCATTTAATCTCCATCTTCTTGGTTTTTTCTTTGATTCCATATTAACTCTATCAGACAGTGGTCGGAGATGTCCCTTGCCTTGATTTTTATCATGTCAATTTTAGGGCTTAGTGACTTATTTAGCCAAACCATGTCTATTCTTGACCATGATTTATGTCGGTTGGAGTAGCAGGTGTAGTCTCTAGCTAAGGGATTTTGTAATATCCACACATCTACTAGGTCATATTCTTCTTTGAAACTTAAGAAATTTCCCGGGAGCGTGCCACAGGTTTTTGTTTTACTACTCTTGTCTAAGTTTTTATCTAAGATTCCATTAAAATCTCCTAGAACTATTATGTTATCAAAGTCTATTTTTTGTATATTATCTTTTAGATATTTTAGAAATTTTTTCTTTGGCCCATTGGGGGCGTAGATGTTACAAATTAGTGTTTTCTCTTCTGCTATTTTTATCATTACTCCCACTACTCTCCCCTCCGTATCTCTAAATTTAAGTTCCGAATTTATTTCTTCTTTTATATAAAGGGCCACTCCTCTTTTTTTTGTTTCATTAGTTGAATAGTACTCTTTACCAATTTTTTTTTTTGAGTTAGATATGCTGTATGTCTATGGCAAATATGAGTCTCTTGTAGGGCAGTTATGTGATATTTGCCTTTATTTATTTGTTGAAATAAAATCTTCCTCTTCCGTGTATTGTGTAACGACTCCACAATACACGGTAGGGACACACGTAGACGTCTTCTTGGTCCAACACGATTTTATTGAAGGTACACCACCCGTAAAGCTAAAGCGCCGGCCCGCCACCCAAACACACCTTAAATACCCCGGTAGCCCCTCCCCTACCCAATGCAATGTCCAAGCAGGGTGTCATCATGCTCCGATGAATCAGCAATCCCAGTAGTCCATAGGGGCATGACCCCAGGGTCACATAAGTGACGTCATGAGTCCAAATGTCCAATGTCCATGCCAGGAGGAGTTACCTCACTTCCCTCTCTGGCACCAGGAAGTTACTCCACTCCCAGGCTGATTCAGCAATACTGAGCACACATGGCCAAGGTCACTCCAGGAACTGGGCTAAAGGTCGTGGCAGTTCCATGACAGGTTGGGAACATGATCTCCCTCAAAGCTCAGGTTCCCCAAACCTGACATAACGGTCTCCTCCACTTCATCCTCCCCCTGAACAAAACACCATTCAATCTCGTGGAGGAAATGGGCACACATATTTCTTCAAATAACTGCAATGAAAAGTTGGGTGTACTTTCCCTAAACTCTTGGGCAACAGGAGAGTATATGACACCTTATTTACAACCCTGTCAACCTTAAAAGGTCCTATGAATTTCGGACTTAATTTCTTCGACTTGTATCCCAATTTTAAATTCTCCGTGGACAGCCACACTAAATCCCCCTTTGCATACTCCTCCCCCTCTTGCCGCTTGTGATCTCCAAACAGCTTATACGAGCGCTGTGCTTTCCTCAACGCCTCCGTCACTTCTCTCCACACTCCTTCAGCTCGCCCCCTCCATTCCCCCTTGCCTTCTCCCCCCCTCTATCTCCACCAGCTGCGGCAAAGGGGCCACCTCTTGCCCATACACAATCTCAAAGGGCGATTTCCCGGTCGAAGAATGGATGGAACTGTTGTAGGCTACCTCAGCATAAGGAAGGAGATCTGACCAATTATTTTGTTCCTGATTACTGAAAATCCTTAAATAGGTCCCCAAAGACTTCTGTACTCTCTCCGCAACACCATTACAGCAAGGATGATAACCAGACGTCAGTTTTCTTTGCGCCCCTAACTCTTCCAAAAATCTGCCCCAAAACCGAGCAGTAAACTGGACACCTCGATCGCTCAACACTTGTTCTGGGCAACCATGTAACCTATAGACATGCTGCACATACAACTCTGCCAATCGCTCCGCCGATGGCAACCCCCTCAACGGAATAAAATGAGCCTGTTTAGAAAACATATCTATAACAGTCCAAATATACCGATATCCTCTACTTGACGGTAACTCTCCTACAAAATCGGTACTAACATGTGTCCATGGTCTTATCGGATCAGCAACCACCTGTATCAACCCCTGCGGTCGGGCAGAGGGAACCTTATTCTTAGCACACACTTCACAACTTGCTACATGGTGCCTAATCTCCACTTTCATACCTGGCCACCAGTACCTCTTCTTAATAGCCAACATGGTCTTAGTGACTCCCCAATGTCCAGCAGTCTTATAATCATGATGCATTTCCAACACCTTTCTTCTCAACGTCTGAGGCACATACACCTTACCACCTACCATCCACAACCCTTTCAATTTCACACACTCCTTCTCATGTTCCATCAACCACAAGTCCCCTGCATATCCTTCTTGTAATTCTAGACTCCATCCATCCACTGCCTTCCCTTCCTCCTTAACTTCTAACCCCTTCTGGGACCGGGTTTGCACTGCACAACCCCACTGTTCTTTGGAAAAAACCTCTCCTTCTTTATGCAGCCCCTCTGCTCCTACACTCGGATATCTAGACAAAGCATCTGCCACTACATTTTCCTTCCCCTTGATATGCTTCAACTTAAAATTGAACCTGTTGAAAAATTGCGACCACCTTACTAACTTTGGAGATAATTTCTGAGGGTTACGTAAATAACCCAAATTCTGATGGTCCGTCATAACCACAAATGGGAACGCTGCCCCTTCCAAAAACTGACGCCAGGTCACCAGCGCGTTCTTCACTGCAAATGCCTCTTTCTCCCACACAGGCCACTTACGTTCTTGCTCCCCAATTTTTTTTGAAAAGTAAGCACAAGGTCGCAATTTCCCTTGACCATCCTCCTGCAACAGAGCACCCCCATAAGCCCAAGCGGAGGCGTCACATTGAACTACAAAAGGTCGATTCACATCTGGATGTAGCAATAAAGGGCCCTCCGTGAAAGCCCTCTTCAATCTAACAAATGCTTCTTGACAATCCGGAGTCCAGTCTAACACTGCACCTGGAGATTTGATCTTTCTGGAAGCCCCTTTACCATTCGTCTTCAACAGCTCAGTAATCGAGAGGGATATCGCCGAAAACCCCTGAATAAAAGTCCGTTAAAAATTTGCTAACCCTAGAAAAGCTTGCAACTGCCGGCGTGTGCGCGGAGCTTCCCAGCTCAACACGTCCTCCACCTTCGCCGGATCCATAGACACTCCATTCTCTCCAATCCTGTACCCTAAAAAATCAATCTGACTCTTACTAAATTCACATTTACTCAACTTAACAAATAACCGCTCGCCTCAACCGCTCTAATACCTCGCGCACCAACTTCACATGCTCTTCTTTCGTGCGGGTCGCTACCACGATGTCATCTAAATAGACAAACACCCCTTTATACAAAAGGGGTGCAACACCTCGTTAATTAACTGCCTAAACAGACCCGGAGACCCGGCTAAACCGAATGGCATGACGAGCCATTCGAACAACCCTAGGGGGGCACGAAAATGCGGTCTTCCATTGGTCACTTTCTTTCACTCTAATCATATGAAACGCATCAATTAAATCCAGTTTTGTAAAAAACTTACAGCCTCCCAACAATCCTAACAGATCTTTTATCAACGGCAATGGGTAGCAGTTTGTCGTACTAACAGCATTTAACCCCCGGTAGTCAATGCACAACCTCAGTTTCCCATCTTTCTTCTCTCTGAACAGCGCTGGCGCAGCCAAAGGGGATTCTGAATGCCTGATAAACCCTTTCCTCAAATAATCGTCAATTTGCTCCCTTAATGCCACTTTCTCCCTGACCGTCATTGCATAGATCTTCGGCTTAGGTAAAACTGCTCCCTCCTTCACTTCAATGCTACATTGCACATTCCTCATAGGTGGGAGTCTCTGGGCTAACTTAGGATTACATCCCTCAGCGTAATCCCCAGATGCTTGGGGCACCCTTTCACTTCTTTGCAAATGCCCTTCTCTACCTTCGGGATACATTGCACAGTCCCAGCTCTCCAGTCAATCTTGGGGTTCACCTTCTCTAACCAGGGCATGCCCAATACCACCTCATGGCCTTGTATGGGAGCCATAACAAAATTAATCTCCCCCTCCCATGGTCCTACTTGCCCTGTTAACCCCTTCGTCCCCACAGAGAAAGGACCTCCTTCAATTGTAGTCCCATCTAATTGTTTAAAGGTGACTGGAGTTTCTAGCGGTTCTGTGTCAGCACCCAATTCCTCTACTAATTGCGGAGACATGATATTCTCAGAACATCCACAATCTACTAGTGCTTTCTTTTTTACAATAAGATCCCCTTTGATCAATCCCAAATCACATTGGATACTACTTCTCACCCCAATGTTTTGGTTTTCAACATTGTCCACCATTGCAGCCTTTGCGGCAGCCATTCTCACTGCCAGCTTCTGAGGGCATTGATACGCATAATGTCCGGACTGGTTACAAGCATAACAGCGGACTCGGCTTAATGCAGGCTTCTTGCTGCCACTGGGACGGCTGTCGCTGACCCGCTTAACATCCATATTTCTGGGTTTGTTCTCACTCCAAGCACGACCCACGCCTCGCGACCTCATCGGTTGGCTTCGCCGCCTCTGCACCTGTGCCAGGATCCCTTCTACATTGCCAGCCAGTTGAACCCATCCGTCCATGTCTCCTGGGTCATCTCGGTGAAGACACCACTCCAGAACCTCTTTGCGCAGCCCATCTTTGAACAGTTCTAGCAAGGTAGCTTGCGACCATTCAGCCACTTTTCCAGCAAGACCCATAAATTCTTCAGCATACTCAGTCACTGACTTGGCACCTTGGGTCAAGCACCTTAACGCCTCTTTCGCTTTGATCCTTTCTAAAGGATCACGAAATCTGTTCTTGATGGCGTGCAGGAACCTCCTCACCGAGCCCAGGCAAGGATCTCGCCGATCGTGGCACTGCACATACCACTCAGCCGCCCTACTCTTAAACACAGCTCCAATAGCTCTAACTTGGCTGCTTTCGCTGGGGTACAAATGTCCATAATCTTCCATATGGTCCTGTACAGCCGCAATAAAAAAGGCCACTTTGGATGCCTCTCCCTCAAATTCCACACGCAATGGCTCCTTTTTCATCCGGCTTCCAAACTCTTGAGAAGCCACTCTCGGCCCAGGCAAACTTCTCGGCCTAGTAATACCTCTTCCCAACCCCGCTGGTTGGACTCTAGGACCCCTCTCCGGACTCCTCTGGCGCTCCTCTCCCATCATCCTCACTCTCGACGGAGATCTAGGACACTCCGGGATCAGATTCTCTCGGTTTTGCTTTGGTTCCTCACTCCCGAAGGAGATCTAGGACGCTCACTGAAAGCCCCGTCCATCCAGGAGTAATAGGTGAAGTCTCCACCTCCCGGGGCCTGCCACATCGTCTCTCTCTGGTCCCTCTCATCCAGTCTCTGGGTCACCCGGCTTACCATCTGCACCATTGCTTCCACTTTGCAGTTCAACACATCCATCTCAGATGGTGGCTCCGGTTCCGTGGTCTCACTACCACCTCCTGTTGCCAGGTTCAACAGCTCTCTCTGAGACCGCTTCTCACGATCTTCCTGGATCCCTTCCAGACGAGCGCCTTTGCACTCCACCGCCTGGTCTTCCGAGCGAGCCTCTCGGTGCTCCGCCGCTTGGACAGCGCTCCTGCGCACCTCCAACTTCCAAGCCTCACCCCTCTCCTTCGCTCGGCACGCCATCATTTCATCCACCCGAGTTTGCCACAGTTGCTCTCCTTCACGGAGTCTCCTCTCCTGGGCCGTCATCTCAGGGGATTCATCTGGACTTCCCACACGGTCAAGAGTGGTCCACTCCCACTCCTGAGTTCTCTGGATTTCCTCATTATCCTCCAAAATCCAGCTGTCCAGATACTTTTCTTCGTTCCACGCCAACCTCGCCATCGCTGGGATAGTTGGTCCGGGGCTTTAGCTTCTGTAACGACTCCACAATACACGGTAGGGACACACGTAGACGTCTTCTTGGTCCAACACGATTTTATTGAAGGTCGCCACCCGTAAAGCTAAAGCGCCGGCCCGCCACCCAAACACACCTTAAATACCCGGTAGCCCCTCCCTACCCAATGCAATGTCCAAGCAGGGTGTCATCATGCTCCGATGAATCAGCAATCCCAGTAGTCCATAGGGGCATGACCCCAGGGTCACATAAGTGACGTCATGAGTCCAAATGTCCAATGTCCATGCCAGGAGGAGTTACCTCACTTCCCTCTCTGGCACCAGGAAGTTACTCCACTCCCAGGCTGATTCAGCAATACTGAGCACACATGGCCAAGGTCACTCCAGGAACTGGGCTAAAGGTCGTGGCAGTTCCATGACAGGTTGGGAACATGATCTCCCTCAAAGCTCAGGTTCCCCAAACCTGACAGTTTAGACCGTTCGCCCAGCACAATTCTTTAAAGTGATTTGGTCATTGACTACGATCCCAGCCGTCCAAGACGATAGGGCATTGGCTCCAACAGCTGAGGCTTTCCAGAGCTATTTTGCCGACAAAATCTCGAAGCTCCGCCGGGTGTCTGAGAGACTCCCTTTAAGTTGTGGGGTCCCCCAGGGCGCCATCCTTTCCCCTTTATTGTTTAACATCTACGTGTGCCCACTGGCTCGGCTGGTCCGCGACTTTGGTCTGGAATGTCATCCGTACTCTGATGACATCCAGCTGGTGCTGAGAATGGATGGCAGGCCAGATACCGTACCCAATTGTTTCCATCGATGCCTAGAAGCCGTGACTGGATGGCTGCGTGCCCTGGGCTTGATGGATGCCGGCTGCCTACTCTGGACGGCGAGCTCTTAAGCCCGTCGTCTTCAGTAAAAAGCCTAGGGGTCCACTGAGACCCGATGCAAATCTCCATGGTATGCAGGACCGCGTTTTTCCATCTACGCCAGGCTAGGCTGCTGGCTCCCTATCTACCCAGAAGCGACCTGGCCACGGTGATCCAGGCAACAGTCATCTCGAGACTGGACTACTGTGACGCCCTCTACATTGGCCCTCCTTTGTCATCAATCCGGAAACTCAAGCTAGTGCAGAATGCTGCTGCTCAACTGTTGGTGGAAGCATCAGCACGAGAGCACATTACGCCCATTCTGCAGCAACTTCACTGGCTACCAATACAGTACCAGATTGTTTTCAAGGTGTTGGTGTTGACCATTAAGTCCTTGTATGGTCTAGGGCTGGTGTATCTGAGCGACCGCCTCACCCCATATGTTCCCCCGAGATCACTACGTTCGGAAGAACAAAATTTCCTAGTAGTTCCATCCATGCACTCCTGTCGCTTGTCTACAACCAGATCAAGAGCCTTTTCCGTAGCGGCGCCGTCGCTATGGAACTCAATGCCTGAAGAAGTCAGTGCCATTATGGAATTGGGCCCATTCCGGAGAGCCTGTAAAACGACCCTTTTCAGGCAGGCCTTTAACCTAAATGGCTCCTGAGGAAATTCCTCAAATCCTGAGTCCTATGTGGATTTTTTTGTGCTGTTTTATATTGTTGTTATTATTAAATTGAAATGTTGCTGTTTTTAGTAATTGATTTTATGTAAACCACCCCGAGCCTGCTGGAAGGAGCAGTATATAAAAACGAACAATAAATATAATACATATAATGTACTGTAATAATAAGTAATATATTCTATATTATCATGATGATAATAATAATAACAATAACAATATCGAGCCCCCTTTGAGATTGTCTCTTGGCCATGCCCCCAAGGGGAGGCGGGGAGGGAGGATGCACTCTCATTGGCTGAGAGGGAGGGAAGGAGGGAGCGGAGTCAGACTGAAGGAAATCTGAGAGGGTGCAATGCCTCACCGTAGCCACTGGGTGGTGGCCAAGGGTGGTGCCTTGCCTGCATGAATGATGCTCTCCTGACGTCAGCAGGCCACACCCCTTCCAAGTGTAGGATTCTATGACGCTAGAAAGGAATGTAGGGATTCTTTTTATAATATTGATAATTAATATTATAATCTATATAATAAATTAATATAAAATAGAATATATAACTACAATCTATTATATAAATGGGTTCACGTCATGTGATGTATACCTCAAACAAAGAAACCATACAACGCAGAAACACAATACTTGCCAACAGAAATAGGCCTCAAGCAAGGTACGTTTGTAGCAAAGAAACTTTCCCCCCCAAAACCTAAAAGACCCCCAAAACAACGAGTAAAAATAAAACTACGTTTACCAGCATCCTCCGGGGCAGCCAAAGACTCACCCAGCCTCTACATTCTGAACAACATGATTGGCTGCCAATAAGGGCGCATTTGCATAACTGCTGTAACCATAGCAACGCTGGCAAGAGCCATCCAAGGCTAGGATAGAATGCGGAGAGATTTCAGTTGGTGTTTGAGGGTTAAACTGCCAAAACCAAACTCTGAGGGAGCATTTCTCCAGCAAATTCCTACCCACACAACACAACACAACTTCCAATCACAACCCATCCCACCAACCTTACGGGACCCCATACACACAACAACTACAAACACCACAAACAAAAACCATTCCTTCCTTCCACACAGACATAAACTGACCCAAATGACAAGCCATGCCTTATAAAAATAACAGCATCGGACGACACACTCACAGCGCTACATACATCAAAAAAAAAAAGGACAGAACAAACGCCAGAACAGAAACACACTGCGCAGCAGAGACACAGACAACAGGTCACTGCACAACGCACAGCTGAGAACCAAATGCAAAGAACTGCACGACAAGAAGAAGCGCGCAGCCAGGAACAACAAAGACGCAGAAATGCAACACAACAGCAGCGCGCAAGGAGTGCAGAAAAACGACGTCGCAACACAGAAAACAAACTTCAAAAACACCACAACCAATTCCACCGCCTAGCCTTCAGATACAACGCTGCAGAAGACTACAGCATGGCGCCAGAGGCCGACATTGGCACCCTAACGCACATCTGCACACACTGCAAAGCCCTGAAATACCCAGCAGAAACACCAGGAATGTGCTGCCTAGCCGGTAAAGTCTCTCTACCACCACTTGCCACTCCTCCACAACCACTACAGACTTTGCTGAGTGGAGACACTCCAGAATCAAAACACTTCCTCCGCTATATAAGACAATACAACTCATGCTTCCAGATGACATCATTTGGAGCACACATAGAAAGTGCGCAATTCATGCCTACATGACCCCACCAAGACCGTAAGTAACATCATTTCCAACCCTTACATCTCGCATCTCCTAAATAGGGCACAGCAACGCGTGCCGGGTACAGCTAGTTATGGTATATATTACCTTAATTGGTTTTCCCCCCAATTTTTATTATTTTTTCATAGTTCAATACATTTGTTATACATTGTTTATTTTACAACAGATACATATTATTCAATACACGCTACCATACTTTAACCTTTGGCATCTACTGTTATTTTTCTGCTTATACATATTATCTGTCCCTCACCACTGTGCTCCCCTCCCCACCTCCCAAGTCACAGCTTTTACATATCATCTGTCCAAAATTTCAATTCCTCTTGTGGAGGTGCCTTTCCCTCTTTTTAAAAAATCCTTTGTCAATAAATTTTCTCCATACATCATCAAAATCACTTTGTTTCCATATACCTCTTTTAACTTTTAATATACATGTCAGCTTATCATTTATTGCCAATTTCCATACTTCTTTTTCTCCTTCGTGTGGTCTGTGAAATGCACACAAGAATGCGTAGAATCTCGGACATACTAGCTAAAATTAAAAATTTACATATGCCCCTCCCACTCCCCGCCCCCCTTCATCCCCCAATGTAGCTACCTAGTTAGTTCCTTTTCCGCCTAGCCAGCGAAAGGATCTCCGACTACTAGCTCCTGTTAGAAGTCCACGGATTGCCTCGACTATTCAGATAAGAATAGATAAAATGTCTTCTCTTTCCTTTAAAAGGTGCTCTGACTGTGGAGCAACCTTACCCCAAGAGGATCGACATCTTAAATGTCTCCTCTGCTTGGGAGATTCCCACATTCCCCAGTCCTGCAAGATATGCAGGACCTTTTCCAATAGAACCCTGAAGAACAGGGATTCTAAGCTTAAGGCCTCCCTTTTTGAACAGGCCTTGCTTTCTTCAGAGACTGGGCTCCCTCGTTCCACGAGCCAGCCCTCTCTGCTTTCGGGGACTGAAAATCTCAGCCCCTCGAGTGCTCTGTCCGATGGTGCCATCCGTGAGTTGGCCTCTGGTCCAGCCATTGAGCCACTCCGGAAGAAAAAGCAAAAAACTGAGAAACAAAAGACTGCCAAGATTGGCAAGTCAAAAGAAAAACCTAAGGAGCCTCTGGCTCAAAAGATTCCAAGGCTCCTGGTTGGTCTTGTGCCCTCCAGCCCTTGTGTTATACTGTGGGGCTCCTGGATGGTTCTGCACCTCCCAGTCCCCCTGTGGCCCTGTGTGCAGCAGACACACTCTTGGAAGAGGACAGCACTCAATTTTCGGGGGTAGAAAACCCCCCTCAGTTCCTCCCCAGCCTCCTGCTTTCCCCGGTTCCCGAGCCTGGTTTGCCTTCACCTCCGCTCGTCCAAGCCCCCCCCATCTTCCCTCTCACCGGTGACCGAGCTCTCCAGCCACGTGGAGGCCAGCGCCACGCGGCTTCCCTCCTCCTCTCAGTCAGCTGTTTCTGCTCCTGGTTTTCCGCCGCCGCGCGGCTGTGCAGCGCGCGCCTGGGCTCTCCCTCACTTCTCGGAGACCGAGCAGCGCTACCGTTATCCGTGGCCTCTTGCCACCCATGCCCCGCAATCCGTGGCACCCCCTCCTGCCCCAGCCCCCCAAGCCCCCCCTCTTCCACTTGCTCCTCCTCAGCCCTCCCCTCATCTCCCTGTTGATGACAATGAGGCGGATATGGAGTCCACTTCTGATGTGACTCCCATTCCCCTCTTGCCTGAGCCTGAGGTGGATCCTCAGCAGGCAGAAGAATACAAAAAGTTTTCTGCTCTGCTAATAAGGCTGGCCAGATCTCTAGGCATACAGCCTCCTCAATCCGATGATGTGGTCCAGGACCCCTACTTTACATCTGCTCAGCAACATCAAACTCAGCAATCCACCATGTTGCCGACCATTCCCTATCTGGTCAAATTATTAAAGGTCACTGGTGTTGCCCCGGCCTCCATCCCCAGCACATCCAGGCGTGCGGAGAACTTATACCGGATCGACCTGTCCACCACCCCGTGGCTGGCCAGGCTTCCGAAAGTAAATTCAATTGTTACTGACGCCCAGCCTAAACCAACCCAGAATAACCAAGCTGCTCCTTCTGACAAAGAAGGGAGGAAGCTTGATGCTATGGCCAAGAAATTCTATTCTTCGGCGTGTCTATCAGGCAGGATGGCGCATTACGGCGTCTATATGAGTGTCTACCAATCTTATTTGTTGAATAAGATGGGCTCGTATCTGGACCTTCTTCCAGTGTCCGAACAGCCTATGGCTAAAGCCTTCCACCAGGAAGCGCTCACCTTGGCCACCCTCCAGAAGGACCTGGCCAAACATGGGGCGGATACCTCGGGCAAACTTATTGCTGGTTCAGTTGCTCTTCGGAGATATGCCTGGCTTCGATCGGCAGCGTTGTCTTCCAACCAGCGCGCACTGATCGAAAACCTTCCTATGGATGAGGCTGGTCTCTTCAACCCTGAGACAGATTCTCAGCTGGAGCATTCCCATAAAATGAAGCAGACACTAAATAAATATGGCCATCAATCCAACCCTTCCTTTCAGTCCTTCAGGCAGCGTTGGCGCCCCTATTACCACCAGCCCTTTCGTGGCTACTACAATCCCGCCCCGTACAGAGGAGGACATCGCCCGCAGTTTCCCTCGCAGGGATACAAGCGTCCAGGCGCTTCGTTCAGGGGTCAATATCGAGGTGGTAGATCCTCAAACAATAGAACACGCCGTTTCTAACCTGTTTCTCGACAGGTTACGACCTTTCCTTTCAGTTTGGCAGTCCATCACCACCGACAAGTGGGTTCTGGACATTGTCCACCGAGGTTATGCCATAGAGTTTGAATCTCCTCCACCTCCTGGCAAACCTGTTTTTACTCAAACTTCCCCTGTTTTATTACAGGAAATTGATGCTCTCCTCCTTAAAGGAGCCATTTCCCCGACCCCATCCCACCAACTACAATTTTGCTTTTTTTCTAGATATTTTCTAGTAGACAAGAGAGACGGTGGTCTCCGGCCCATTTTGGACCTCAGGGAAGTCAATCGATTCATCAGGCCACGCAAATTTAGGATGGTCACTCTCCCCTCCATCCTCCCTTTCATTCCGAAGGGAGCATGGATGGCTACTGTTGACCTTAAGGATGCCTACTTCCACATCTCAATTAGGCAGTCCTACAGAAAGTACCTCACCTTTATGGTGGACGGTGCCCCATATTCTTTCAATGTCCTTCCCTTCGGCCTCTCCACGGCCCCAAGGACTTTTACCAAATGTATGGCGGTCGTCGCCTCCCACCTACGCCAACAGGGCATCACTGTTTTTCCTTATTTGGACGACTGGCTTTTTTGTTCTAGATCATGTGACCAGCTATCGTCTGATATTAGTTATGCCTTATCTCTTTTGCAGAGCCTGGGACTGGTTGTCAACCACGAGAAATCTCACCTCTCGCCTGCTCGGACAGTGCAATTTATAGGTGCTGTCATAGACTCTATAACCCAGAGGGCTTACCTCCCAGATGATCTTTTCCTCAATCTCTGCCGTTCTATTCAGACTATCCAAACCACCCACCGGTGTTCTGCATGGACCGTCCAGTCTATCCTTGGTCACATGGCCTCCACCACGAACGTTACTGCGTTCGCCCGCCTCCGCCTCCATTCCCTCCAAGCGTGGTTCCTCTCTGTGTTCCAGCCAGGGCTGGACAGCCAGAACATAATCCTCCACCCCCCCCGCCCACGTCCTACAGTCCCTGTCATGGTGGACAGACAGGTCCAATGTATGCTCGGGCCTCCCCTTCTCTCCCCCACGGCCATCCCTGTCCCTGACGACAGATGCGTCATCCACGGGGTGGGGAGCTCACCTCCAGGACCTGACCATCAGCGGTCATTGGTCACCCCAAGAAAAGAAACTTCACATAAATGCTCTAGAGCTCATGGCGGTGGAGAAGGCCCTCCGGTCGTTTGTGACCGTAGTCTCCAACCAGGTGATTCAAATCCTCACAGACAACACCTCGGTGAAATGTTATATCAACAGACAAGGGGGCACCCGCTCCCCCACTCTCCTCTCCATTTCCCTTCGGATATGGGAGTGGTGCATCCTCCACAATACTTTCCTTCAGGCCATCCACCTTCCGGGCCTCCAGAACACCTTGGCCGACTCGCTGAGCAGGACGTCGTCCACCACCCACGAGTGGCAGCTCAGTCCCACTCACTTCCTCTCACTAATCAGGCGTTGGGACACACCCCAAATAGACCTGTTTGCATCGCACCTCAACACCCACTGCCGCAGGTATTGCGCGAGACTCCAACCTCACGCATCCCCAGACTGCCTAGGAGACGCGTTCCTATACCACTGGTCCCCAGGTCTCCTCTACGCATTTCCCCCGCTTCCACTCCTGCCCAGGGTGGTCGCAAAGTTGCTAGCCGACAAGTCGGACTGCATTCTGATAGCCCCTTGGTGGCCTCACCAGCCTTGGTTTACACCCCTTCTCCAGGCCTCTCAGGGAGACTTCCTCCGCCTACCGTTAGACCCCGACCTCCTCTCCCTTCAACAAGGTCTCATCCTGCACCCGGACCTTCCATCTCTCCACCTTACAGCTTGGAGGATCAGGCCCTGTCCCACCTCTCCGATCCCGTCCACCTGATTATCCAGGCAGCCCAGAAGGTCTCCACCAGAAAGGCATACAATTATAAGTGGGACAAGTTCCGTGCGTTTGTCCAGCCGCTGGGCCATCTGCCACAGTCGGTCCCCACGTCAGTTGTTTTAGATTTCCTAGTCCACCTCTCCTC
This sequence comes from Anolis apletophallus, assembly GCA_030556195.1. Lineage (NCBI taxonomy): Eukaryota > Metazoa > Chordata > Lepidosauria > Squamata > Anolidae > Anolis > Anolis apletophallus. The sequence continues at coordinate 55,124,826 of JARBWK010000011.1, read as the reverse complement.
GAAGGGGTTCTCCTTTTCTTCCATTAAATGCTATTTAGCATCCCTTTCCTGGTACAGGAAAAAATTCGGCCTTCCATCCCTTTTTCAAGACCCCTTGGTAGGCATGTTTCTACAGGGATATAAAAAATCTTTCCCTCCTGTCTCTCCTCCACCTCCGTCCTGGAGTTTGGAACTCGTCCTTTCCCAACTTTCCAAACCTCCCTTCGAACCCATGGCAACCTGCCATATCTCCCATCTGTCCTGGAAGACGGCCTTCCTCGTGGCCATTACTTCGGCCAGAAGAGCCAGTGAAATCACAGCACTCCGCTCTGATCCTCCCTTCATTCGGTTTCATGAAGATAAAGTGGTCCTCCGGACGGATGTCACTTTTCTTCCCAAAGTTGTTTCCCATTTTCATATGACTCAAGACATTGTTCTCCCGGCCTTTTTTCCTAAGCCCTCTTCTCCCCTAGAAGTTGCCCTCCACTCCCTTGATGTTAAGAGGGCTCTGTCCTTCTATTTGCATAGGACAGCCCCCTATAGAAAATCCCCCAAATTATTTCTTAAATATAGGGAATATTCTCTGGGACTCCCCATTACTTCCCAGCGTTTATCCTCTTGGATAGTCCTGGCAATCCGGTTGGCTTATCAGTTGGCCCATAAGGAATTGCCTGTTGGTGTTAAAGCCCATTCCACAAGGGCTGTTTCTACATCCCAAGCGTTTTTGCGGGGTGTTCCTGTTGACCAAATCTGCAAGGCTGCTACCTGGGTGACTCCCTCGACGTTTGCAGCCCATTACAAGCTCGACGTTCTCGCGAAGAAGGATGCATCCTTTGGCAGAGCCGTCCTGTTTTCCTGTGTGGCATGACCCACCTCCAAGGTACATAAGCTTGTTAAGTCACCCACTTGTGTGCATTTCACAGACCACACGAAGAAGAAGGTTAGGTTGCTTACCTGTAACCGTGTTTCTCCGAGTGTAAGGTCTGTGAAATTCACACAGAACCCACCCGTCCTCCCCTCTGATGTCATGCCTAGATTCCTGCTGCTGTCTGGCGGTAAGGAACTAACTAGGTAGCTACATTGGGGGATGAGGGGGGGGGGAGTGGGAGGGGCATATGTAAATCTTTAATTTTAGCTAGTATGTTCGAGATTCTACGCATGCGCGGGAGTAAACCCACTTGTGTGAATTTCACAGACCTTACACTCGGAGAAACACGGTTACAGGTAAGCAACCTAACCATACCACTCCTCTATTTGTATATTTATTTCTCTTTTCCAATTCCTTGCTGTTAACAGTCTTGCTATTATTAATAAGTTTGTTATCGCATCTTTCTCCTTTTTAATTTTTCATTATTATATATTAATAAAGTTATACTATGATTTCTTTCTATTTTAATGTTCATTATATCCTCTATTTCTCTAAATACTTTCCCCAAAAAATTATTTACATATTTACATTGCCACCAAATACAGTATGTATATATGTTCCTGATTCTTGACATCCTCTCCAGCAATTTTTGAGTAGTTTTTATTTATATTTGCCAATCTTACTGGTGTTAGGTACCATTTCCATATTAACTTATAGTAATTTTCTTTAACCCGTATTGATAATTTTTTTAGATGTCTTTGTCTCCACAATTGTTGCCACTCTGTTTGATTAATTTTTATCCCTAAATCTTCTTCCCAGACCTCCTTGAGGATGTTGCTTTTTCTTTTTCCTTTATTTCAATTATTATCTTATATACTTCACTAGTTATTCCTTTCAAAATTTCATGCTCCTCTATAGCCCTTTCATTTTGTATTATTTGTTCAAAGTGGTTAAGCTTACTTGCGTTTTTATTATTTTTTACCCAGTTTTTAAACCATTGTTCTAATTGTATACAATGGAACCATGTCAATTTTATTTCTCTAAATTCTTCTATAGTCATTTCCTTCTTCATTCTAACCTTTATCCAATTTCCTATTTTATCTAAGTTTTTTTCCCTTAAATTTTTATCCATTTTTTAAAAAAAATGGAAATTTCTTTTCCATTACAATTGGGGTTATTACTGAACCATCCGCTATTAACATTCTCCTATGTTCCATACTTCTAATATATTGCTCAACATTGGGTTTCTAATTTTCCTAGCTTCTTTTCTCGTAAACTCTTTAAAAAATATATTCCAGATTTCTTCCTCCACGTTTTCCTAATCCTTTCTTAGCCAATCTACACCCTCTTTTTTATCATTCCTTCTATAACCAATCTCAGTCTGCTTGCTTCATAATATTTTTTAATAATAGGGAGTGCTAATCCTCCCTCTTTTTGCAATCTGTACCATAACTGTTTGTTTAATCTATTTCTTTTACTACCATTACAATATTTATTTATCATTTGTTGCCATCTGTTTAGCTCTTCTTCTGTAATCTGAAGCGGCAGCATTCTAAATATAAAATTTATCTTTGAAAGTATTTTCATTTTTACTAATTGTTTTTAACTGCTTATTGCCTGTATTTTACTGTGCCCTTCGGCTCCTGTAAGCCGCCGCGAGCCTCAGGGAGTCGGCGGCATATTAGCCCGAATAATAAATAAATAAATAAATAAATAAATAAAATAATGCTATATTTCCAAACCAAGATAAATGTATATTTTCATGCTCTATTGATTTTTTTGGACTACTTTTCTCAATGCTACTACATTTACCTCTTCTATTTCTTTTAAGTCCTTTGTTATTATTACTCCCAGGTATTTCAATTTATTCTTAATTCTAATTCCCATTTTACTCTGTTCTAAAAATCTTTTTCTTTTTTCTTTGTATAATTAAATAACATCATTTCTGATTTATTCCAGTTAACTTGTAGACCCGTTGTTTTCCCAAATATCTCTAAATGATCCTTTATTTTATCCATTTTACCTACTATATTTTCAATAAATAATAGTGTATCATCGGCAAATAAGCTCACCTTCTGCTTTTCCTTTATTCTTACCCCTTCTAAGTTCTTACCTTTCCTAATGGCACTTGCAAATAATTCTATCACCACGGCAAACAAAATTGGTGAAAGAGGGCAGCCTTGTCTTGTTCCCCTTGTCACTTTTATTTCTTTTGTCACCCCGTCATTTATCGTTACTACCGCTGAATTTCTTGAATAGTATTGTTTTAATAATCCTTTTATTCTACTTCCCAATCCAAATTTGTTCATAATCTCCCTTAATGTCCACCATTCCACACAATCGAAAGCTGTAAATATATCTAATGATAATTTCCCTACTTTCGTCTGTCTGTCTTGAACCACACACATTTTATTTAATACTCTCCCTATCAGATTTGACATTTGTCTTCCTTTTACAAACCCACACTGATTTTTTTTATATACTTGTACATGCATTTATTCATTCTGTTGGCTATTATAGCAGATAAAATATTTGCATCCTAATTAACTAATGATATGGGCCTATATGACCCTGGGTCTGTTAAATCTTTATCAGATTTAGGTATTAATATTATTAATGACTTCCTCCATGATTCCGGCACCTTCTCTCCTTTCATTATTCCATTATACAGTTCTAATAGTTTTGGAATCAATACTTCTCTAAAACTTTTATAATAATCTATTCCCACTGTCCAGACCCGAATCTTTCCCAGCTTTTAAATTCTTAATAACTTACTCTATTTCTGTCTTAATAGATTGTTCCAATAACTCCTCCAACCTAGTCTCCCAATTTTCCTCCACATATTTCCTAATTGGTTTTATGGAGTTGGCTTTTGTTTGGTATACTGTACTTCAATGTAAAACTCTTCAAAGACCTTCAATTTTTCTTTAATAAATCTACATATTTTACCAGTTTTATCTTTTATCATACTTATTATACCGTCCATTTTCTTTTTTGTGTGGATTTGGCTAACATCTTTGAATTCATATCACTAAATTAAAAAAAAACCCTCCTTAAATATATAAAATTTTCTTGTACTTGATCTATTTCCATTTTATCCAATTCCTCTTTTTTAGCTCTCAACCTTACATAAATTTGTATTGCATATTCTTTTTCCAGCTCCTCTATCTCTTTTTCTAGATTCCTTTTCCTTCTTGCCTTTTTTGAGATTAATTGTCTCTTTTATGCATAACCCTCTCACCACCACTTTCATTGTATCCCATAGTACTGCTTTTGATACTTCCCTTTCATTAAATCCCCAAATTTCTTGCCATTCTGATTTCACTCTATCCACAATCTTTCTATAATTCAAAATTTTTGTATTCAATCTCCACCTCCTCATTTTTTCATTATCACATTTCAAAGCAATCTCAATTGACACCAGGGCATGATCCGAAATCTTGATAATTCCAATATCAGCATTTAACTGTCAGCTCACCACAGCGAAGTGCAAATGACCACACAGAACGCCTCTGGTAAGCCACTACACCTTTACTGTGAGACACAAACATTTCCAAAGCCAAAAGTGCTTCCTCCCCGACAGTCCCGGATTATATAAGTTTCCCCCTTCAGTTCAAATCACGGAATTGTGCCCTTTCCAAAGCGTGCCAAAGTTTCCTGCCGGGGAACTGGCCAGTAGATTCTCACGCTAGCTGGAATGTAAACAATGTTACATTGATCCGAATATCAATGTAAACATTGATATCCGGATCCCGCTGGCCAAAGCCTGGGCTGCGGGCATCGGTCTCTGACATAATGGTCTCCTCCTCCTGTGGAGAGAAGATGGAGGCATCAATTTACTGTGTCCGTTGCCCCCCCCCCCCGTATTTTTTCAGCAAGCTGCAATGAAACGTTGGGTGTATTTTTCCCATGTCCTTGGGGAGTGTGAGTTCATAAGTTGTGTCCCCGGTAGAATGGCGAGACAACACAACTCAGAGACACTGCCCTGGAAGGCCGGACTTGCCCCCAGTCGACCTCCTAATCAAAGAATATGAGAGACTAATTCATCACTTTAAAATTTTCGTGGACCTACTGGCGAAGGCAGGTATTCTGCAGCCACCTGGCCTCAGCGAGACCTTTGAAGCCGTCGCCCCAGACCTCCCCCAACAGGAACCCCCGGCCTTCCCAGATTTGGACTGGGACCGATCGTGTGGGACTTTCCAACTGGAGGGAGCAGGGATGGTGTGGAGAACCAGAGGGACGACCTAAATACACAGGACCCTACCGCGGAGCTGGCTCGGGAGACTGGTCTCAGCCGGGGTCCCGGTATGGTGGATGACGGGACGGATGACTGCGGCCGGGCATTGGTGCCGGAGTTGCCTGGGGAGTGGGCCGGTGCCCGGGAGCCCCTCCCCCACCATGGTGGCTCTCCATCGACGACGACTCTGGAGGCTGGTGAGTCCTCCAAAATGGCGGGCGGCCTTGAAGTTGCCAAGGCCGACCGGACGTCTTCTCCAGCCGTGGTACGGAAACGGAAACGATGCAATCGAAGGCGGAAACGGCATCAGAGGAAGAGCAGACAAGGCTCGGCCTCTGGCAGCCCAGAGAGGCATAGCGATGCCCATCCGACCATTCAACACCAGGACTGGGTGGCAAACCGGCAGCCCGGGATAACTATTAAAGCCCCAGTGGCGACAGGAAAGCCACCAGAGAAACCGAAGCCCAGATCCTTTCGAACAAGGACTTTCTGGGGTCTGACCCTGGGCAGCTGGACTAGATTGGACTCCAGCACACCCAAGCCAGAGAGGGCCATAGGCAAAAGAATCGCCCCTGTTCCTAAGAAAAGCATCTCGTCCTCTCTTAAGGCTGATGCACACTGGTCACCTTCTGGTGGATTGTTAGTTGGAATTACCTAGGACTTTTCCTCTCTGTTCTGTAGATTAGTCCTTGTCTTCGCTGTCTGTCCCCTTTATTTTCTTTAACATATTTTATTTTACACTGTAGTCTCCTGTCTGTTTATATGCCCACTGGTTCTCCAGTGAACTTTGTAAGTCGCCCCGAGCCGTACGGGAGTGGCGACTAATAAGTTCAAATAAATAAATAAATAAAAGTTACCTCATTAATTTATCTGGCCATACGAAACGGCCCTAGGAACCGGGGCCCCAATTTCCGTGATGGTAACCCCAGCTTTATGTGTTTGGAAGACAACCATACCAAATCTCCTTTCTGTATATCCGTCCCCTTCCTGCGCTTGGTGTCTGCAAAATGTTTGTATTTCCTCTGTGCCTCCCTGAGTGTCTGGGTCACCGCCTCCCAGACCTTATGTGTCCATTTGGCCCAACTGTCTCCCCCATCCCCCTCCCATTCCGGCAGTTTGGGTAATGGAGCAACCTCCTGGCCGTATACAATGGAAAAAGGGTTTTGTCCCGTGGAGGAATGCACTGTCCCATTGTATGCCATTTCAGTAAATGGCAGCAAACCCACCCAATCATTTTGTTGGTTGTTGGTATATGTCCTTAGGAAATGTCCCAATGTTTGTTGAGCTCTCGCCACCGCACCGTTGGGCATGGGGTGGTACGCCGAACTCAGTCCTTGTTCTGCCCCCAATGCTTTGATGAACTGTCTCCAGAATCGAGCCATAAATTGCACACCCCTGTCACTATTCACCTTTACAGGACAGCCATGTACGAGCCATGTCTGTGACTTTTTGAATGAAACATGTTTTTGGATAAAAAATCATTTTATTTTTCAACGTAGTCTCCTTTGAGCTCTATACACTTTGTCCAACGTTTCTCCTATTTTATATCCCTTCTAAAAAAATAAGATTTGTCGAGGTCATCAAAATAGGTATTTGTTTGTGAGATGATTTCATTGTTGGAGTCAAATCTCTTTCCACTGAGCCATTTCTTCAGGTTTGCAAACAAGAAATAGTCACTTGGGGCTAAATCCGGAGAATAGGGTGGATGAGGGAGGAATTTGTATCCCAATTCATGGATTGTTGCCATGGCAACTGCACATGTGTGCACCCTTGCATTGTCCTGGTGCAAAAGAACTTTTTTCTTGGCCAAATGTGGTCGTTTCCCACCCCACCCCCCATCCTCATGAAAGCGACCCAATAAGTTGACATAATATTCGCCATTGATTGTTTTACCCTTTTGAAGGTAGTCAATGTGGATTATACCGCGTGCATCCCAAAAAACGGTTGCCATGACTTTATTGGCTGACAAACCCACCTTGGCCTTCTTTGGCGCCGATTGACCCCGAGAAACTCACTGTTTTGACTGCTGTTTGGTCTCTGGTGTGTTGTGGTGGATTCACATTTCGTCCACAGTTACGAAACAGCGCAAAACCCCGTCCATATTGCGGTTGAACAACGCCAAACAGTTATGCGAAATTGTCACACGATTGCCTTTGTGGTCGATTGTGACCAAACGCGGCACCCATCTTGCGGAAAGCTTTCTCATACTCAAGTGATCATTTATAATTGAAACCACTGAGCCATGTGAGATGCCTATGGCTTCCACAATCTCTCTCACTTTCAATCTCCGATCGGCCAACACCATATCGTGATTTTTTAAAAAAATGTTTCGGGTGTAGAGACCTAACTGGGCATCCAGCATGTTTGGCATCTTCCGCACAGCCACAACAAAATTCAGTAAACCACTTTTTTACCATTGAAATTGATGGTGCAGAGTCCCCATAGTATTTATCAAGTTTAGCTTTGGTTTGAGTGATGGTTTTTTCCGCAAAAAATAATGCTTAATGAGCACACGAAATTCACTTTTTTCTATTTTCTTCTCAAATCATGCGGTAGTCTGCTATCAATGGCTGTCAAACACAAACTAAATGACGCAGCTTGTTCAAATTTTGACAGGGTTCAACTGACAGATGCCTGTTGACAGGAGCAGTGTTGCCCTTTCATTTAAGAGGCAGGAAATTCAAAAAGTCTCAGACTTATTGACCCGCCCTTGTAATTTATAAATGTTCTTTATGTATAGGTCTGTTAACTTTTCTGCTGAGGGCAATTTGGCCAGTGGAACAAAGTGTGCATGCTTGGAAAACAAGTCCATGATTGTCCATATATATTTGCAACCATTGCTGGCTGGTAACTCTCCCACGAAATCCATTGCAATGTGGGACCAGGGGTACGCTGGTTCTGCTACCTTTTGTAACAATCCTCTTGGTTTCCCAGTAGGGGTTTTGGTTTGTTTGTTTTTAAAAAAATAAATTTTATTGTTTTTCCCCCTCTCCCACCCTCTCCACCTTGTACATACAGTTTATACATCAAACTACAGAGGTTACATTTGAAATATCAGTCTCAGTCTTAATTTTTCTATTCCACCTCTTAACACATTTTCTAAATAATTTCAAACTGGTTCCCACATCCTCTTTATTATTATTATCTTTTCAATTTTATCTATATTATTCCATTTACAATTTGTTATTTCCACATTTAACATATTAATTATATAGTTATACCAGTTAGTCAATGTCCATTTTGTTTTATCCTTCCAACCCCTCACCAAAACTATTTGTGCATACGCTATTAATTTGTCAATCAATTCTTCTTTTTGCATATTCTTCATTCCTATTATCCGTGCATGTAATACATTTCTATTAACTATTACTATATGTAAATCTAACATGCTATTGATTTCTCCTTCAATCATTTTTCAGTATTCTTGCACATTCCCATATCATATGATTGAACACCCCTCTTTGTTCACAGCCATGCCAGTAGGGGTTTTGTTAATAGCACATGTGTAACAGGTTTGTATGTACCGTTTGGTATCGCCCCGCATCCCTGGCCACCAGCATTGTCTTGTTAATAACATTAGCGTTTTAGTTAAAGCCCAATGTCCTGCGCTCTAGAAATACAGTTTAGATTTTATGAACCAAATACCATTTGGGGCTTGGCACTTGCCTTTATTATTGCCCAACCACTCATCAGACTTGTAACTCTGTTTAAGGTTTTTTTTCCCCACTGGCTTTCCTCTGCTTCCATGCTTCCCTTTTCCCCCAGACCTCTTTCCCCCTAGACCCCTCCAGAAAATGCCTCTAGGTCTGGAGCGCAAACCTCACCGCAAACACTTCTCGTTCCCAGATGGGCCAGTTTTGCTCCGTCGTATTAAACTTCTTAGATATGAAAGCACAAGGTTTGAGCTGTCCCTGATTATTGGCCTGCATTAGGACTGCACCATAAGCACTGTCCGAGGCATCGCAGTGGACAACGAATGGTTTTTCTTCGTTAGGGTGTGCTAGTAGAGGCTCCTGGCATTCATCTGTCCATATCAACTTGGCCCCTGGGGATTTTGTTTTCCTAGTTTCATCCCTCCCTTTGGTTTTTAAAAGTTCCGTAAGGGGCACAGTGATGGTTGCAAAGTCTTTAATAAATGTTCTGTAAAAGTTTGCAAACCCCAGGAAGGCTTGTGACTGCTTCCTGGTTTTGGGGGCCTCCCAGTTCACAACGTCCTCCACCTTGCTGGGATCCATCGCGATCCCCTCCCCCAAGATCCTGTATCCCAAAAAGTCAATCTGACTGAGGTTGAATTCACACTTACTAAGCTTAGCAAACAGCTTGGCCTCTCTCAGCTTCGCTAGGACTTCCCGCACTAGTTCCACATGTCGTCCCCTACTGTCGGAAACTATAACTATGTTGTACATAGACTCCCTTATACAAAAGGGGGTGCAGAACTTCATTAACTATTTGTATGAATATGCCTGGTCCTCTGGACAAGCCAAAGGGCATTACGGTCCATTGGTACAGCCCAACGGCACATGCAAATGAAGTCTTCCATTTATCCTCAGGCTTCACTCGAATCATATGGAAAGCATCAATCAAATCCAGTTTCGTGAATATCTTCCCTCCCGCCAATTGGGCCATGTGCAGGGGAAAACGAAGGCTTCCAGGGGCCTGGCCTCCGTCCCTGGGCGTCCCTGGGCGCCTCCGTTTGCCCCCACACACCCACGCAAGCTCGGGTGTGTGTGTGTGTGTGTGGGGAAACGGAGGCTTCCAGGGGCCTGGCCTCCGTCCCTGGGCGCCACCGGCCTTCTCTCGCCTCCACCTTCGTTCCCTTTTCTGCTTTCCTTCTCTCCTTCCTTTCTTCTGTACCTCTTTCCTTCCTTCCCCCCTTTCTTTATCCTCTTGTCTCATTTCTTCCTTCTCTACCTCTTTCCTTCTTTCCTTGACTTTTTGCTTCCATCCTTCTTTCTCTCTTTCCTTTCCTTCCCTCCCTCCCTCTCTCTGTTTCCCTCCTCCCTTTGCCCTCTATTTCCTTCCTTCCTCTCTTTTTCTTTCCTTCTCTCCTTCGTCTCTTCTCAACCTCTTTCAGTCCTTTCCCTTTTAGGGATGCCTTGCTCCAGGCTGCTGACGTTGAGGGAGGCTGTGTGGAGGGTGTGTTTTTTATTTTATTTTTTATGGTGCTTACTCACTGCCTGTTTTTATATCAGTGGAATAATGTCCAGGGTGGGAGAAAGAACCCTTGTCTGCTTGAGGCAAGTGGGAATGTTGCCAGCCCCTGGCCACCTTGATTAAGCACTGAATGGCCTTGCAGCTTCAATGTCTGGCTGCTTACTATCTGTTTTTATATCTGAGGTCTAATGTCCAGGGAGGGAGAAGGGAAGTGTTTGAGGGAAGTGGGAATGGGGAGTGGCTTAAAAAGCTGGGCATGTTTAGCCTGAAGAAGAGGAGGATGAGAGGAGACATGATAGCCATGTAATACATGGCCTGTATACATACTTGAGAGAAAGTCATAGGGAGGAGGAAGCAAGCTGGTTTTCTGCTGCCCTGGAGACTAGGACGCAGAACAATGGCTTCCTGACTATGAGAGCTGTTCAGCAGTGGAACTCTCTGCCTAAGATTATTATTAAAGAAATTCAATTGATATTATGTAGATGTAGTTCAGCCTTTAGGTGCGGCTCTCCATAATATTTTTTGGCTCTCATGTGGCCCCTTGGAAAAAATAATTGCCCACCCCTGCTCTATATTCTTCTGGCAAACTCTCCAGCGCGATAGCTGCTTTTTCACTCCTTGACTCCTCCTTGACGCCTTCTGACGCCCTGTTGAACCTTAAGGCACAGGTTTCCCAATTAATACAGGGGTTGGCTTGCTCTAGCCATGGCAGACCTAACAGAATCTGATAGCTTGCTATGGGGGGACACCACAAATTCTATACAGCCTGCCCATGACCCCATTTTCGCCTTTATGTGCTTGGTCCTTAATGTGGCAGGACCTCTGGATGCGATGGAGCCATCTAGCTGGGAAAATTCTAATGGGGTCTCCAGCTTTTCTTTTTTACATCCCAGTCTATCTGCCAGCTGTGGTGACATAATATTTCTTGAACAGCCACTATCTATGAATTCTTTACAGTTCACTAAGCCCTTTTTCAGTCTTAACTCCAGGGGGCATATCATCATTCCCTTACTGCAACTCACCACTTCGGATTCGGGGTCTGTTGTCCCCTGGGCTTCCTCTGCCTTCCGACCAGCCACAGAAAAAGCCTTGCGTGGTTCTCCCCGTTTACGCTGCCAACAGGTGGCTGCTCTATGACCTGTCTTGCCACAGATGAAGCAACCCCCTCCTTTTTCCTTTGGACGATCCTTGAGGTCTCCTTGCTTCTCTGTCGCCTGGGCCGGGGGCCTTTGCTCCTCCGGCCTGGTCTTCGCAGGCTGTAGTTGGTGTCCGCGCCAACGCCGCGCCTGTGCCAGGTTGGCTTCCACGTTGCCTGCTAGCTGGATCCATCCGTCCAGAGTTCCTGGATCATCACGGTGGAGGCTCCATTCCAAGATATCTCCGCATAGTGCTTCCTTGAACAACTCTAACAGGGTTGCTTCTGACCACTCCTCAATCTTGTTCACCAGCCCGAGGAACTCCACCGCATACTCCGTCATCGATCGGGGGCCTTGTGCTAGTGATCGTAGTTTATCATTGGCTTTCACTCTTTCCAGCGGGTCCCAAAACCTGTTCTCGATTGCTCTCAGGAACGCAGGCACGGACCTCAAGCATGGATCTTGGCGGTCATGGCATTGGACATACCAATCCACCGCTCGTTTCTTAGGGTCGCCCCGATAGCTCATACCCGACTGGCCTCACTTCAAAACGCCGCTCTGTGATCCATGTAGTTCCAGATGGTGGTGGTGAAGAATGCCACTGCACTCGCGTCTCCTCCAAACTCCACATTGATCTCTTCCCTCCTCAGGGGTGGCATCACCGGCATCGGCCACTGCGGAGGCATCCATGGGGGATGTTGCGCCGGGGCCCTGACCCGCTGCTCTTGCCTCCCGAAAGCTCCTCCCCATCCGAACCTCCCCGTGCCTCTCCCCCGCCCCCGCGGGGGGCACGGGTTTGGTCAGCGACTTTGTTAGCGGCTGCCTCTCCTCCTCGCTGTTGTCAGCCTCTTTCTCCTGAAGGGGGGTGAGTCGCATGCCTCCGCTGGTTGTGCGTTTCTGTAGGGTTGCAGGTCCGCCCTTGCTGTTTTGCCGATGGGTTCTGCCAAATCTGCCAAACTCAGGTTGCTAGTTGCTGGAATGGTCCACAGCATGGACAACTCCTCTTCCCTCACCTCGGTAGGGGCAATTCTGTCCAGAACCTTGGACATCATTAGGAGCGTCATCTCCAATACCGCCATCCTTTCCTCCAAGAAGACTGTCTGCTTCGGGGAAGGACGTTCGAGGCTTCCCTCACCAAAGGATGCCGCCGTTCCTCCTCTCTTCTCTGTGACCCCATTTGGCTTGTTGAACTGAGTGGAGGTCGCCCATGTAGCTGTCTGCTGCGTTCCTTCAGGGGTTAATTCCCATTGTAGCTCTTCCTGCCCTCCCGCCGCTCTAGAGGGCACGTATTCCTCCTTCTCCGACATTGGTCTCACCGCAGGGAGCGGGATGACTCAAGGACTTTCAGCTTTCTGTCAGCTCAAGACAAGCGGCGGCAAGATCGCGCCCAGCACAGATCTTTAAGATCGTCCGAGACCTAGCTATGCCCAACTCACTGCTGAGGGACAATGAAAATTCAGCTATCTCAGCGGAAGAATTTCAAGTTTTCTTCACTGAGAAAATAATTGCCCTTAGGCGTGATTTACCCTCTATACCTGAGGAGAGGAGCGGGATGGGTAAGGACCCAGCTCCATCGCCTAGCTTGAAACTCGACCAGTTCAAGGCCCTGAATTCAGAGGAGATTAATCAAATCTTGACCGCAGCAAGGGCAACCACTTGCTCTACAGACCCGTGCCCGTCCCATCTGATTAAGTCCTGTGCGGGAGCCTCCTGGCCACTCTGACAGGGTTGATAAATCACTCATTGGAGCTGGGAGTCTTTCCCGATGCGCTGAAGGAGGCTAGAGTCCGCCCGCTGCTGAAGAAGGCGAATTTGGATCCAGCGGTGCCGGCAAACTACCGTCCGGTCTCAAACCTACCCTTCCTCGGGAAACTGATTGAACGGGCAGTAGCGATCCAATTACAGGAATTCCTGGAAACCTCAGGAAGCCTGGACCCCTGCCAATCGGGTTGCCGCGCCGGGCACGGGACCGAGACCGTCCTGGTGGCCATTACGGACGACATCCGCCGCCAATTGGAGAAGGGAGGTTCGGCTATCCTGGTGCTGCTTGACCTCACCGCGGCGTTCGACACGGTGGACCATGACTTGCTGTTGCGGCGACTATCAGCCATTGGGATTCAAGGCACAGCTTTGGCCTGGTTCGATTCCTTCCTGCGGGCCGTTCGCAGCGTGTTGAGTGGCGAGGCCAAGCGTCCAAGAAATCCACCCTGGACTGTGGAGTCCCCCCAAGGCGCCATTTTGTCACCAACGCTTTTTAACATCTACGTCCAACCCTTGGCAAGCATAGCCAGAAGTTTTGGATTGGGGTGCTACCAATATGCAGATGACACCCAGCTTCTGCTGAAGCTTGAGCCAGGTGTAACATCGGTGCCTGAGAACTTCAGACAAGGACTAGAGGCAGTGACCAGATGGCTCCGCTCATACAAACTCAAGATCAATCCATCAAAGACTGAGATTCTATGGCCGGGACGCCCAGAGCCACCCATTCCGCTGCCTCTCTTTGAGGGAGAGCCGCTGATCCCGGCCCGTCGGTGAAGAGTCTCGGTGTGATACTAGACTCGAGACTCTCACTGGAGGCCCAGGTTGCTGCGACAAGTAAGGGAGCTTTTTTTCCACCTACGCCAGGCACGTCAACTGGCACCTTACCTTCCATCAGATGCGCTGGCTACTGTGGTCCATGCCACAGTGACATCACGGCTGGACTACTGTAATGCCTTGTACGTGGGGTTGCCGCAGTCAACCACTCGTAAAATCCAGCTGGTGCAGAATGCAGCCGCCAGACTCCTCACCGGGACACCACTGAGATGCCATATCGCGCCATCTCTGCAGCGCCTGCACTGGCTGCCAGTCGAGCTCAGAGCCATCCACAAGATCCTGTCGCTACCTTTAAGGCCCTCCATGGTGCCGGCCCAGCTTATTTAAAAGACCGCTTGTCCGAACCAGCTCATTTAAGGTCGCGCGCTCAGGAAACAGGGACCTTCTCCGCATCCCAGGTGTGAGTGAGGCCCGCCTCGACACCACGAGACGGAGAGCTTTTTCCATCGCGGCCCCTGTCCTTTGGAACTTGATGCCGGCGGATCAGAGAGCTATCCGGGACATGCCCCAGTTCCTGACCGCACTGAAGACCTGGCTCTTCCGAAAGGCTTATGGCTAAGGACACCTCCCAGACTTAGCCTGAGCTACTGGAACTATTTTAATTAATCTTTTTATTCTTTTAGCTTTTAACTATTGAATTCTTTTATGTGTTTTTGTGTGTAAGTCGCCCGGAGCACTGACGTGGAGGGCGACTCATAAATAATAAAATCAATCAATCAATCAATCACCACAGCGAAGCGCAAATGACCACACAGAATGCCTCTGGTAAGCCATCACACCTTTACTGTGAGACACAAATATTTCCAAAGCCGAAAGTGCTCCCTCCCCGACAGACCCGGATTATATAGGTTTCCCCCTTCAGTTCAAATCACGGAATTGCGCCCTTTCCAAAGCGCGCCAAAGTTTCCCGCTGGGGAACTGGCCAGTAGATTCTCACGCCAGCTGGAATGTAAACATTGTTTCAGATATCCGGATCCTGCTGGCCAAAGCCTGGGCTGCAGGCATCGGTCTCTGACATTTAACAGTTTACTTAACAAGTTTTAATAAAGAAAAATATAATCTATTCTTGTATAAACTTTATGTACAGCCGAGTAGTATGTATATTTTTTCCTCTCCCTTTACCATTCTTCACACATCCTTTAATTGCCATTTATTCATCACTTTACTTAAGTCCGTTGTTTCACTATTTCTAATTTGTGTCATTTGCGTAGTTTTATCTTTTTTTATCCATATAACAATTGCAATCTCCTCCAAATATTATTTATTTATTTATTTATTTATTACTTCAAACTTGTATACCGCCACTCCCCGAAGGCTCGGAGCGGTTTACAGCAGTTTAAGTAACACAACAGCAATGACAAACAACACAACACAATGGGGGAAAGAACAGAAGGATAGGGGGAAAGGGAGGGGGTAGGGTAAAAGGCCAAGCAGCGAAAGTCTACTGAGGCCCCATTCCGCCATCAAACAAGGGCAGGCAAGGAGGACCCAGCAGAATCGCTGGCACTCGGGTGCAGGTGGGGAACGGAGCCCGCAAGCTCCCGTAAGGGAGCTTGTGTTGGAAGCTCCGACCCGTCCGCACAGTGTCCTTTCTGTCCTTTGTGGCGGACAGATGTGTCCCTCGGAGCTTCGACTGCTTATAGGAGGAGCTCCAAAATGTCCTAGTTGGAAAGAGCCTCCGGGGTCTCACCATCTTTGGCGTAGGCCGCCCTTCCACCAGCAAGTCCACAGAGGGCCTGATTCTGAAGGCTTGACCCTCTCGGAGGGGAGCCGTTCCTGTCTCCCGGTCCATGGTGTGGGAGGTGGCACAGTCATCTTCCTTCCACTTCCGGCGCCGCCTCCTCCTCTTCCGGGAGCTTCGCTATTTCCGGGCGGGGGCTTTGCTAGGGGTGGGGGCGTTGCTAGGAACTGGGTCCTCCAGAGGCGGGACTTCCAGTGGCCGACTGCTTCCAGGTCCTGCTTCTTCCCCACAGCTGAGCACATGGCCTGGCTGAGCGTCCTCAAGGCCACACGCCATGTTGGGCCTCTCCTCCTCAAGCAGGCTCCCCCAATTCCTTACAGCGCGGCGCCGGCGCAAGCAGGCATCCCGAGGGGGAGCCAGAACAGCTGAAATATCAAGAAAGGCCGGTGGCGAACCTGTAGGTGCTGGCGGGCTTCCAGGAGTCGTCGGAGGTCCTACGGGGCTCCTGGATGGCTCCTCTACAACAGGTGAGCGGTTGAACTGGGGGTCGTCCCGGCTAGCAGGACTCTGTGTCCAGCTGGATTCCACAGTAGTTCCTCCGGACGCCTCAGCTATCTGTGGGGTATTGTCGCCCATCATGGTTGATCCGCCTTTGGAACTGGAGACTATCTTTAGCTCGCCTCCAGCGTTAGGGGCAGGCCTCTCCTGATCCAGCTTCAAGGCCTTGGTTGGGAAGTCCCAAGATTGGTCCCAATCGAAGTCTTGGTCTTTAAAGGGTTCCCGCTGGGGGTCATCCAAACCACCGGGTTTTCGGTTTGGGATTGGGACCTGTGGTATAGGAATCTCCAGTATCCCCAATAGACCACCGAATCTCTGCCCAAACTCTGTGACATGATCCATGAGTTTAGTGTACTCCTCGATCAGCTTAGCATACACCTGGGGGTCGAGTTGATTGGGGGGATGATCATAATTCACTTGTATATAATCACCAACAATTATATATTGTTGGTGATAGTTCTCTATCTGAGCTAGTACTTTTTCATAAAATTCTTGCTGTTTTACATTTGATGCATATACATTTACTAATACATATCTATCCTGCCCTATTTCACCATACATTATTATATATCTACCTTCCTCATCTTTCAATATCTCGTTTATTACAAAGTTACATTTCTTAGCAATTATGATAGCTACACATCTCGATTTTGACAACCCAAAAGATTTTTCATAGCTTCTTATCCAGCTCGATTTTAATTCATTTGATCCCAGTTTATTCTGGTGTGTTTTCTATAAGGTAACATCCGCTGCATCTTTCTTCAGTAGGGTTTCAATCCTCCTTCTTTTAATTACTGTTCCTAAACCTCTGGTGTTCAGTGTTGATATTCTTTATTTATTGGACATCATTTCCATTTTTAAAAACTTTTTTGAGGCTTGATCCATTGTGAAGCCTCGTCTGTTATAATTCCCTTCCCCCTCGCCCCACTTCCCCTCCTCCCTCATTCCCCTCCTCCTCCACTTCCATTCTTCAGGACATCTTGTCCCAACCATGGTCCCCAGCCTTCCCAAGTTGGGGGGGGGGGAGAATCATCCTGTGGCCCAGAGTTACAAAAAAAATCAAATTTTACAAAAAAGTAAAATTCCTTCTATAACCAGACAGATAGAGATAGGTAGGTAGGTGTCAGAAGCCAATACCCGGCCTTGGCTGTGGCCGGCGGGATCAGGATTCCGACGTACTGTAGTCTAAACAAACCAAACACAGCTGGTGGCGTGAGAAGCGGCAGCCAGCAGTTTCACAGGGTGATGGCAGACCATCAAGTATTTCTGGGGATGCCATGGTTAGAGCAAGCTAATAAGCACACTGGAAAGGGGGTTCTTGTATGAACAGTGAAACACTAGAAAGTGACTAATGAAACAACTCAATATATAACATACATGCAATGCCCGTGTGGGCGAGGTCAGTACATGACACGGTAGTAATAGTAAAGAGAAATCCCTACGGGTTCCCCATGTCACTGGGACAGGCCCCAGCAAGCGCAGGACCGCCCCAACCCTATGGCCGGGTAAAGCCCCGTGGGGAGAGAGCCCTACAAGGACCAAAATGAAGGCTACACCTCAATAAATCATCCAAATGATCAATGTACCGTGCACAGAGAGGGAGAGTCCCCAGTCCCGAAGCTGCCCTGCAGCTCCCGATGATATTGCAAAGTGATGGAGATGAGCCGTGGATGAGCGGCGGCGGCGCGGTTCAACAGAGGTCGCCCGCGCATCGACCCAGCAGCTGGAGTGGCGCAGTGTCCAGCCTGTTGGCGAGCCCGTGAAGGTGGCCGCAAGACGGACGAGCCCCAGTTGTCAGGTCCGGAGATGCTGGAAGGTGTCCTGGATGAGGAACGCTGGCGGCAGGGAATCCCTGGAAGGGGCGGGGCTACGCCGCGGGAGCGCGGCCCCGGCTGATGACGTGCAGGGCTCCCAGGTGTACCAAGCGCGCAAGCAATGCGGATGTCAACAACGGCCAATGCTGATGACGTCGGAGGGCTCCCGGATGGAAAGGAGGCGCCTAAGGGGAATCCCTAGAGGCGGAGCTATGCTGCGTCACAGTGGTGGGTGCCGCCTGGAGGTGGGGGGATTCCCCGGAGTTGCAGACAGGCTGGCCGCGGGGACTGTTCTGTGATCGGTGTAGGTATGCAAGAAATAAACAATGAAAGGCTGTAGCGATGTCAGATGAAGGCATATGGGTGCAGCTCCGCCCCGGCCGATCAACTGGTCAAACGCCAAGGGCTGCAGGGATCTCCCGCCCGTCCTGGGGTCCGCCCAGGAGGCGATGGGCGAAGCCCGGGCAATCCACAAAATGTCCAAGCCCACACAGGTAGGGAATAATAATGAAAGTTTAATAGGGAACCCAGCTAAATAGCTTTAAGGTTCCAGCAGCATATATGCTTAAAAAGCTCCAATGCACAAAAGCCAGATGAATCCAAATATGGGCTAGGCTGCGGGGCTGGCCGCTCCCGCAGTCGTCCAAACAACGCCAACGGGGGAAGTAGGTGATCAAGGGGTACCAAATCCCGTTTCGCAGATAAATGTCCACTGCTTCTTCAGGGCGTGGCAGTACAAAGAATATTAATGGTGCTGTAATGGAGCATAATACAAATCCTAAGGGCAAATGCGATACAGGTGACATTAGTACAGTGAAGTGAAATAAACAAGAACTAGCATTACTGCATGATTACAATCAATGAACCATCAATCAATTACAGAGTAAGATACTCACCAATAATCAAAGCATCAAGGATATCAATAATTGTGGACAGATTCCACCAAGGTCAATGGTGACCCAAAGGTGAGTCTGAGACCTCACCAGGGGAACTATATACCTGAACACAGAAAGGGAGGAGGAGGAAGGCAAGGGTGGAGCAATCCACCCACCGTGCTGGAAACAGGTTTACACCACTAGGGTTTGTATTGATAATGCCTCGTTGAGGCCAGCTGGTGTCTCTGAGGATAATAATATAATCCATTTGGTTTCAGCTCTTAAAAGGGCAGTGTGATTATCCCCATACTCTCGAGTAGTAACCTTTTCAAGTCCCATGCATTTAAATGAATTGTGTGGATGTTTATGTTCTGCGAAGTGTCTATACAGGATGGAATCCAAGGCACCGCTCTTGATCCTCGAGCGGTGTTCGCACATTCTCACACGTAGTTGTCTACTGGTCTGGCCCACATAAACCATTGGGCGTGGGCATGGACAGATGAGGGCGTACACCAGATTGGTGGACGCACAGGTGAAGAAGCATCGTACGGTGAATGTCTTGGATTTGGCCACATTGGGAATCTCAAGGCTGGTGCTGACTTGTGGACATATAGTGCAATGGCCACAAATTTTGGTTCCAGGGCTGAATGCGCTAATGGGGCCCGGTGTCCTGATGTGATTGGTATGGACGTGACATTCTGGTGTACGCCCTCATCTGTCCATGCCCACGCCCAATGGTTTATGTGGGCCAGACCAGTAGACAACTACGTGTGAGAATGTGCGAACACCGCTCGAGGATCAAGAGCGGTGCCTTGGATTCCATCCTGTATAGACACTTCGCAGAACATAAACATCCACACAATTCATTTAAATGCATGGGACTTGAAAAGGTTACTACTCGAGTATATGGGGATAATCACACTGCCCTTTTAAGAGCTGAAACCAAATGGATTATATTATTATCCTCAGAGACACCAGCTGGCCTCAACGAGGCATTATCAATACAAACCCTAGTGGTGTAAACCTGTTTCCAGCACGGTGGGTGGATTGCTCCACCCTTGCCTTCCTCCTCCTCCCTTTCTGTGTTCAGGTATATAGTTCCCCTGGTGAGGTCTCAGACTCACCTTTGGGTCACCATTGACCTTGGTGGAATCTGTCCACAATTATTGATATCCTTGATGCTTTGATTATTGGTGAGTATCTTACTCTGTAATTGATTGATGGTTCATTGATTGTAATCATGCAGTAATGCTAGTTCTTGTTTATTTCACTTCACTGTACTAATGTCACCTGTATCGCATTTGCCCTTAGGATTTGTATTATGCTCCATTACAGCACCATTAATATTCTTTGTACTGCCACGCCCTGAAGAAGCAGTGGACATTTATCTGCGAAACGGGATTTGGTACCCCTTGATCACCTACTTCCCCCGTTGGCGTTGTTTGGACGACTGCGGGAGCGGCCAGCCCCGCAGCCTAGCCCATATTTGGATTCATCTGGCTTTTGTGCATTGGAGCTTTTTAAGCATATATGCTGCTGGAACCTTAAAGCTATTTAGCTGGGTTCCCTATTAAACTTTCATTATTATTCCCTACCTGTGTGGGCTTGGACATTTTGTGGATTGCCCGGGCTTCGCCCATCGCCTCCTGGGCGGACCCCAGGACGGGCGGGAGATCCCTGCAGCCCTTGGCGTTTGACCAGTTGATCGGACGGGGGCGGGAGCTGCACCCATATGCCTTCATCTGACATCGCTACAGCCTTTCATTGTTTATTTCTTGCATACCTACACCGATCACAGAACAGTCCCCGCGGCCAGCCTGTCTGCAACTCCGGGGAATCCCCCCACCTCCAGGCGGCACCCACCACTGTGACGCAGCATAGCTCCGCCCCTAGGGATTCCCCTTAGGCGCCTCCTTTCCATCCGGGAGCCCTCCGACGTCATCAGCATTGGCCGTTGTTGACATCCGCATTGCTTGCGCGCTTGGTACACCTGGGAGCCCTGCACGTCATCAGCCGGGGCCGCGCTCCCGCGGCGTAGCCCCGCCCCTTCCAGGGATTCCCTGCCGCCAGCGTTCCTCATCCAGGACACCTTCCAGCATCTCCGGACTTGACAACTGGGGCTTGTCCGTCTTGCGGCCGCCTTCACGGGCTCGCCAACAGGCTGGACACTGCGCCACTCCAGTTGCTGGGTCGATGCGCGGGCGACCTCTGTTGAACAGCGCGCCGCCGCTCATCCACGGCTCATCTCCATCACTTTGCAATATCATCGGGAGCTGCAGGGCAGCTTCGGGACTGGGGACTCTCCCTCTCTGTGCACGGTACATTGATCATTTGGATGATTTATTGAGGTGTAGCCTTCATTTTGGTCCTTGTAGGGCTCTCTCCCCACGGGGCTTTACCCGGCCATAGGGTTGGGGCGGTCCTGCGCTTGCTGGGGCCTGTCCCAGTGACATGGGGAACCCGTAGGGATTTCTCTTTACTATTACTACCGTGTCATAGAGCAAGCTAATCCCATCATTAACTGGCAAACTCGGGGTTTGACGTTCCGAGAGAACACACACCCCGTACGATACAAAGTTTGCGATGGTCCAAAGGAAAATAATAATAAAAACCACTAAAATAAAATGAAATTCAAGAAGACAAGGTGCAAACCAAGGTGGAGGCTGACATCCTCAAGAGAGGAAGGATCCCAAGATGGAATGGCCCAATGGCCCCAGCCCAGAGGATGACAAAGTGGACCCAGCCGCCGCAGCAGAGCAGAGCAGCAGACGATCAGATGTTGCAGGCCTCCGCCTGCTCCCGCCCCCAGCCAACAAGCCGTTCCATCAGGGCGTTCCCTCGATCGTCTTCCGGGTCGTCAGGGCGATCAGCCGCTGCAGGTCGCCGACTGCTTCCGCTGCAGGCCCGGATCGCCTCCCAGGATGGCGGGCACTCCAAAGCCGCCGCTCCTCTGATCATTCCCCGGAGCAGCGGGCTGTCTGCCGACACAGGCCCCACTGCTGTGAAATGGCAGCGGCATTCAGCCCGTGATGGGATGGCGGCAGCGGCAGCCCTTCCTCTTGTAGAAATGCCTCCCCCTCGACGCCCTTCTCCCCAGGCGCCGAAGGATCCGCGGGCCAGTCAGAATCGGTCCGCGGGCCGCATGCCCAGGTCTGTTCCAGCATGTCTGATCTATAGAAGCTCTGGTCGTCGAATGAAAGAAAAGATGGCTTCCCCTTTGCAAGTCCCTTTGCAAGGAGCAAGCTTAACTGGGCTCTATGAGCAACGATTGGCTGGTGTCAAGGACCAGTGAATGCAAGCGAACCTTTAGTAAATTGTGCAAGCTTGCAAAACAGACAGAAACAAAGCAGAACCTTTGCAAGCTGTGCAGGCTACAAACATACATTTAAACAGTGCAAATGGACTTTAACAATGTAAAAAGGGCTTTAAGAACTCAAACCCTTTGAAAACTATACAGGCTGCAGACACTCTAAAAGCAAACCTTTAAACTCAAAATCTTTAAGGCAGGTGGCGCTTACCGCGTCGTCACAAGAGACAACCCCACGTAGTATGTGTTGAAGTAGTCTATTCGGAATGTAACAACAGCATGGACCACTGTGGCCAAGTCAGACTTCCCAAGGTATGAACGCAAATGGCACACAAGTTTTAATTGTGTGAATGCTCCCCTGGCCACTGCCAATACTTGAGGTTCCAGGCTCAGTGATGAGTCCAGGAGAACTCCCAAGATACGAACCTAAGTCTTTGGAGACTGTAACCCCTTCCGTCTAGCACAGGCTGTAACCCTATGCCCTGGTCAGTTTGCCTTCATCCAGACCATCACAGCCACTAAACACTGATTCAGGACCCAAACAGCCAACTTAGCAGCAGGTGGGAAGGAGTGAAAGAGTTGGACGTCATCTGCATCCAGGTGGCATCAAACTCAAAAACTCCAGATGATCTCTCCCAACACCTTCATGTAGATGTTAAATAACATGGATTGAGCCCTGTAGGAACATGCAAGTCAATGGTTGTGGAGCTGAGCAGGTGTCCCCTTCCAGTCCGGCTTCCGTTCGGGGCATGGGACGGAGACGGTACTGGTCTCCATCACAGATAAACTGCGGTGCCAGCTCGATCAGGGCGGATCGGCGCTGCTCATGTTATTGGACCTCACAGGAGCTTTCGATACTGTCGATTTCGATCTTTTGACCCACCGCCTTGCCGGGGCCGGGGTGAGGGGGACGGTCTTAAACTGGCTGTCCTCCTTCCTCCGGAACCGCTCGCAGCGAGTGAGGAGGGGTGGGGATGTCTCCGGGGGTTCCCCACTTTGTTGTGGGGTCCCCCAGGGGGCAATCCTGTCCCCTCTATTATTTAACATCTATGTCTGACCACTTGCTCGGCTGGTCCGTAGTTTTGGGCTCTTGTGTCACCAATACGCTGATGACACCCAGCTTGTTCTGGGGATGGAGGGCAGGCCCGGAACCATACCCAATAATTTCCATCTATGCCTTGAAGCCGTTACTGGATGGCTGCGAGCCAGTAGGTTGAAGGTGAATCCAGCTAAGACGGAGATCCCATGGTTGGGTCGTCCGGGTGGGGTGGAGATCCAGCTTCCTCCCCTGGACGGCGTGACAGTATGTCCATCGTCGACAGTTAAAAGTCTTGCCGTCACTCTGGACTCTCGACTGACGATGGAGACGCAAGTCTTCGCCGTCAGTCGAGTTGCCTTCTTCCATCTTCATCAGGCAAGGAAGTTGGCTCCCTACCTCTCCTGGCACGACCTAGCCACAGTGGTCCAAGCCACGGTCATCTCGTGACTAGACTACTGTAATGTTCTCTACGTTGGCCTTCCTTTGTCTGTGATCCGGAAACTGAAACTGGTCCAGAATGCGGTGGCTAGACTGTTGGCTGGCGTCTCGACGACCAGCCACATAGCACCGGTCTTGCGGGAGCTGCACTGGTTACCAGTGGAACACCGGATCACCTTCAAAGTGCTGGTACTAACCTTTAAGGCCTTGAACGGTCTGGGGCCAGTGTACCTTAGGGACCGCCTCATCCCATACTGTCCCGCTAGGCCATTACGTTCAGAGGTAGGCCAACTTCTAGAGGTGCCCGGTATTAAAACATACCGCCTGGCGGCCATGAGACAGATGGACTTCTCAGTAATAGCTCCCACCCTCTGGAACACACTGCCTTCCGGAGTCCGTGCCCTCACGGACTTTGTGGCATTCCGGAAGGCGTGCAAAACCATCCTGTCCCGGCAGGCCTTTGGGCACTAACGCTGAGATCCGTGGGCTACTCTGCCTCCTTGTGTTACGTGTCCTGATGTAGTATACACACCTGTGCAATTGGCCTGTTGTATTTTTACTGTATTTTACTGTGCTTTATCTGTTTTTATGGTGTTTTATATTCTGTTTTAATCTGAATGTATCGTGTAAGTCGCCCCGAGCCACCCGGGACTGGCGACTCACAAATTTGAAAAATAAATAAATAAATAAAACACCATCTGAGAACAATCTTCCAGGAAGGAATGGAGCCACTGCAGAACAGTATCTCCCAAACTCATTCTCACCAGGCATGTCAGGATACCGTGGTCAATGGTATCAAAGGCAGCTGGGAGGTCCAGCAGAACCAACAGGGACACACTCCCCCGCCCAGTTCCCGACGTAGATCATCCAGTAAGGAAACCAAGGCTGTCTTCATTCTGTGGCCAGGAGCCAAGACAGCCTTGTAATATTGTAAAGGAAGGAGCTATGTTTAGCACTCGATCTGGCATGGAAGGGTTAATATAGGACTATAATGGTATTAATAGTAAATATAATATATAATAATAATAATAATAATGACTATAATATAGTCAAGGAAGATGTTTAGCTCTGGATGTGGTGTGGAAGGGTTAACTCTGCTGCTGCTTCTCTGGCTGGATGTGAATGATGACATCAGTTGCTGCTGGAGGGTGGAATGGAGGGAGGGAGGGAAAGAGGGAAGGAAGGAAGGAGACGAAGAAAGGAAGACAGAACTGTCCTGGGACGCCTTCCAAGAGGATGGGGCACAGGAGCCAGAGCATGAAGCAGGAGCAGCAGCAAGGCAGCAACCCTGGCCGCTGCTGCTGAGTGGCAGGCCCAACCCAGGGGCCCCCTTGACCACTTGACCCCATGGCTCTTCACAGCCAGACCCCACAGGAAGGGCCTCGCAGGTGAGTAGAGTGGCGGCTTCAGGGCCTGGCCTGCCTGCCTGCCTCCTCTCTCTACTCCTGGGGGGCAGTCAAAAGTGGGGGGTCCCCAAAGGATATCCAGACCAACCCCCTCCCGCCTGCCTTCCTCCATCCGATCTCTCCCAACAGATGGCCATCCAGCCTCTGCATCATGTTCCTAATAATAATATATAGAGTTAGAAGAAACAGACAAGGAAAGCACCATCTGAGCCCTCCCAGCAGATAATAATAATAATAGTTGGAAGAGACCCCCAAGGGCCATCCAGTCTAACTCCCTTTTCTGCCAGAAAGGAAAAGACACAATCCAATCCTTCCTGCCGGATAGCCATCTCGCTCTGGATATGAAAAGGGGCAGGCGTGTGTATATATGGACTTGGCAGCCTCCACATTCAACTGCACATTGCAATGACTCCTCTAATAATAACAACAACAATAACACAACAACAACTGGAAAAGCTGACACGACACAAGGATTTTAAAGATCAAACTGCAAAGACTGGCACAAGCCAGTGAAGGTGGTCCCAGTGGTGATCCGCACACTGGGTGCAGTGTGACAAAATTATCAGCGCTGACAAAATTATCATCTGACAGCTTCAAAAGGCCACCCTACTGGGATCTGCACACATTATTCGGCAATACATCACACAGTCCTAGAAGGTTGGGAAGCAGGCATGTAGCCAGGGGTGGGGGTGGGGGGGCTTGAGAGGCTTCAGCCCCCCCCCCAATTCTCAGGGTGGTCCACAAGAAGGCCTTACTGGTATATCATTTAAACTTTTATGTTTATTCATATCATGATCTGATTACCATGCTCAATATATCCCATATACATGGGGGTATTGGGATAACAATACAAAAGGTTTGCTAGGGTAGATCCTCTCTCACTCAGTTTAACACACTGCACCACCGGGGGCTCTAATAACAATGAATAATAATATAATTATAAATAATGTAATAAAGTAAAAATATAATATAATAATATATTAATAAAATATAAAAACCATAATAATATAATAAAATAATAAATATAAAATAATAATATATAATAAAATATCTGTTATAATATTGATCTTAATAATAGGAGGCTATTGCTTTTATCTTATTTTATGGATTGATGTTTTATTATAGTTTTACCTTTTTTTGTATTTTGTTTGATGGGAGAAAGGCAGGGCAGAAATACCCCAGATAAATAAATGAATAAAAAATATTATTGTTATGATTTGACCCCAGGTGCCCCTTGACCCATTGGTGGCTGCTCCTGCTTCTGTCCTGCCTGGCTCTCCGATTGGCTGTTGCTGCTGCTCAGGTGAGCCTCGGATTGGGATCGGGATGATGATGATGATGATGATGATGATGATGATAACTATTAATATCCTGCACCATCTCCCCAAGGTGACTCGGGGCATTTTCCAAGACAGCAGCAATGCAAACCAGAACAACATAAAATAGACAACAATAACCTCTATCAATGCAATGTGCAAAGTCATACAGAACAAATAACATTCAACATAAAACCTTTCCCCAACCTTTCCCCAACATACCTAAGACTTTACCTGCATGTCCCTATCCCTTAGAGGTGTAGATTACCCCAACCCAAAAATACCCTACAACCTTTCCTTTCCCACAAATTTAGATAGAAAATACCTTTTACTGTATGGAAAAAAAATATGTTTAACCTTCAATAAAAATATATATTTAAAAAAATAAGAAAATAAAATAGACAACAATAACCTCTATCAATGCAATGTGCAAAGTCATACAGAACAAATGACATTCAACATAAAACAAAAGGGAGGCAAAAGAGGGGGAAGTGTGTCATCCCATTGGGAAGCAAGCCACTTGCTTGCAAAAGAGACAAGAGAGAGATAACAAACGCAGATGGAAAATGTGAGGCTCCAAGCGAGTGAGTGAGCAGCCGGGGAAGTGATATCCCAGGATTAGATTTGTTGATAGAAGTTGCAAGCAGGCCTCTCTCACGCCAGGATTGTGCTCCAATGTTTGCTGTAAAAAGACAAAACTGTTGTTATGTGCACAATACATTACTATATATGACTATAATAAATGGAATATAATGTATTATGATACTAATAAATATATTACTATAACAATAAATAAATTTGACTATAACAACACATATTATTTATTTATTTATGTATTTATTTACCACACTTTTATCCCGCCCTTTTCAGCCCGAAGGCGACTCAGAGCGGCGTACAGACTGGCAACAATTAGATGCCGAACACACATAAATACATTGTTTAAAACAAGTTAAATCACATAATAAAATTCATATTAAACAATTTAAAACTATAAAAATCAATGACTTCTAGGTTATAATATAATAAATATATTTCATAGTAAAATATTATATTTTATTATATTTATTTAGTAGAATCCTAGAGTTGGAAGAGCCCTCGTGGGCCATCCAGTCCAACCCCATTCTGCCAAGAAACAGGAAAATCCCATTCAAAACACCCCTGACAGATGGCCATCCAGCCTCTGCTTAAAAGCCTCCAAAGAAAGAGTCTCTACCACACTCCAGGGCAAAGAGAGCGGGAGTTCCACTGCTGAACAGCTCTCTCACAAACAGTTAGGAAGTTCTTCCTCATGTTCAGGTGGAATCTCCTTCCTTTCCTGTAGTTTGAAGCCATTGTTCCATTCCATCCTGGTCTCCAGGGCCTCCCTATGACTTTGCCTCACCTCTTGATCCATGGCCCTCATCATGTCTCCTCTCAGCCTTCTCTTCTGCAGGCTAAACATGCCCTGCTCTTTCAGCTGCTCCACATAGGGCTTATTCTCCAGACCCTTGATCCTTCTCTGATCTTCCTCTGGTCACCTTCCAGCTTAGAGTCAACATCTCCCTTCAATTATTTTTATTTATTTATTTATTTATTTATTTATTTATTTATTTCGATTTGATAAACCGCCCTTCCCAAGGCTCGGGGCGGTTTACAGCATATAAAAACAGCATATAAAACACATAAAATTTAAAACACATAAAATTACATCTTAAAACAGATGGCAAACCCCGCCCCTTACAGTCACATACAATCATAACCAGACATAGCTAATTCATACAGAGTGACAGTGGTACGGCAGGGTGGCAGATGTTAATCATGCGCCGTCAGACATCAAACGCCTGCCTGAACAGCCAGGTCTTACAGGACCTGCGGAAAGCCATCAGATCCCGCAGGGCTTGTGTCTCCGACAGCAGCGAGTTCCATAAGACCGGCGCAGCCACTGAAAACGCTCTCTGCCGTGTGGTAGAGAGCCTGCAAAGCTTCATACCCGGGACTTCAAGTAAGTTAAGCCCTTCTGAACGCAGTGGTCTTCTGGGCGCATATGGGGTAAGCCGCTCCTTCAAGTACACTGGCCCCAAACCATATAAGGCCTTGAAAGTCAAAACTAACACCTTGAAGGAGACCCGGAATTCAATAGGAAGCCAATGCAGTTCGCGCAGGAGAGGTGTTATATGGGCCGTTCTTGTGGCTCCCAGCAGCAGGCGAGCTGCCGCGTTCTGCACCAGTTTAAGTTTCCGGATCGGCAACAAAGGTAGGCCAATGTACAGCATGTTACAGTAATCAAGCCTCGAGATGACCGTGGCTTGGATCACCGTGGCCAGGTCGTGATGGGAGAGATAGGGAGCCAGGCGTTTTGCTTGCCGCAGATGGTAAAAGGCTGTCTTGCAGGCATGAGCAATTTGTGCCTCCATAGACAGCTGAGGGTCCACTCGGACCCCCAAGTTCTTTACTGAGGACTGCGGGCATAGTGCCACGCCGTCAAACGTCGGCAGCTGGATCTCCCCCTCCCCCCTGGGTGGCCTAGCCACAAGATCTCCGTCTTCGCCGGGTTCACCTTCAACTTACTGGCTTGCAGCCATCCAGTTACGGCTTCTAGGCAGAGTTGGAAATTATCGGGTACAGATAATTTCCCCCGGGGTCCATCCTCAGAACGAGCTGGGTGTCATCAGCGTACATTCCAGCCCGAAACTCCGTGCCAATTGGGCGAGTGGTCGCATGTAGATGTTAAATAACAGCGGGGAGAGGATGGCCCCCTGAGGGACCCCACAGTGTAAGGCGGAGCCCTCGGAGACCACCCCTCCCCACTTCACTCGCTGCAGGCGGTTTTGGAGGAAGGAGGACAGCCAGTTGAGAGCTGTCCCCCTCACCCCCGCTACCGCCAGGCGGTGTGTCAAAAGTTGGTAATCGACAGTATCAAACGTTGCCGTGATGTCCAATAACACGAGCAGCGCCGATCCGCCTCGGTCCAAGTGGCAACGGAGTAGGTCTGTGATGGAGACCAGGACGGTCTCCGTCCCATGCCCAGAACGGAAGCCGGACTGGAAGGGATCTAGCCAGGTTGCATCATCCAAGAAAGCCTGCAGCTGCTCCATTGCTGCCCTCTCAATTACCTTGCCCAGGTACGGCAAGTTAGACACTGGGCGGTAATTGGAGGGAGCCGCGGGGTCTAACCCTGGCTTCTTCAGCAATGGAGTTACCACCGCCTCTTTTAACTCCTCTGGAAAAGCTCCTTGCTCAAGGGAGCAGTTGACTATATTCGACAGAGGGCCGCGTAACCCCTCCACGCAAGATCGAATCAGCGTAGAGGGCCACGGGTCGGGGGAGCAGGTGGTAGGTTGAAGAGCTGCGACAATCCTGTCAACATCCTCTGCGTCCAGTGGTCGAAACCGGTCGAAGGTGGATCCGGCGGAGGGCCACGGAGTCTCAAGCTCCTGTACTGTATCAACTGTGGCGGGCAGGTCCCGGCGGAGCGTCGCAATCTTGCCTGCAAAATGACTCTGGAAAGCCTCGGCGGTAAGGGCCCGATCATCATTATTTGGGATGGTAGGGACTATCGTGAGCTGCCGAATTATCTTGAACAATTGTGCCGGGCGTGAGTCAGCAGACACTATCAAGGAAGCATAGTAAGAATTTCTCGCTTCCTTGGTAGCCTGCTCATAAGCTTCCATAAAGAGCTTATAAGTTGATTCCGAAGGTCCGTCACGGAGCTTCCTCCACACGCGCTCTAGCCGTCTCTTCTCCCACTTCAAGGTTCTTAGGTCTTTTGTGAACCCAGGGGCAGCGGCCCTTGCGGGGTCGGAGAGGGTGTTTAGAGGCAATCTCATCGAGAGCAGTGGATAACTTACTGTTCCAGGTGGTGACTAGCTCCTCGAGCGAGACGCTGACAGGCTCCAAATCCCTCAGGGCATTCAGGAACCTGGTTGGTTCCATAAGTCCCTTCGGGCGAACCCAAAACAGTTCAGCACCCTTGCCGGGGGGTGGTGGTGACTCAACCCAGACTCTTAGAGCACAGTGATCCGACCATGGCACCTCGATTGCAGAGGCGACGGACACTTGGACGCCCGCAGAGAAAATCAGATCGAGAGTGTGTCCAGCCCGATGTGTGGGGCCCGAGTTTGTGAGGGAGAGGCCTAGTGCCGCCATGGTTGACACCAGGTCCCCTGCTGCAGTTGGAAGGGAGGCTGTGTTGGCATCGACATTGAAGTCCCCCAGCACCACAAGTCTAGGGAGCCTCAATGCCCACTCAGCCACAGTCTCCAACAGCAGGGAGCGACTCCTCGCTGGTGCGCTAGGTGCTCAATATGTAGCAGCAAATCTGGAGTCCCAAAACTCCCAGGTGGTACCTTTTTACTTACAGGCGGCGCAAACGTGCAAGCACAGGAACGAGAAAACGCAACAACCGTACTGCAGGTGCAATGAAGCCAAAGTTTATTTGCACAACGTCAGCTGACGGGACCTGCCCACAGAACTCGCTGCTTCAGGGCAAGAACCCCATACAATCTTCAACTATCCCTTATATACACTCTATGGCGGCAGGTCCCGTGTCCCTCCTTTCTTCATCATTATCATTGGTTCACAGCTTCAACACATTTCTATTATCCAATTAAACATCGCATTATTTGGCATCACACTCTACTTGCATCCTTATTTGCTAAACAGCATTGCGCAGTATTAATTCTTCATTCTCACAGTATGTTATCTTGCCATATGAGCATCATGTACTGAATTTGCAACATTTCTAAGCCGTCCCTCTGTGCCAGCAGGGAGGAACGGTTTCATTTGCCCATGCGCGGTTCCTACCAATCAGTAACAATGTAAACAAACGCACGCTGGGTGCTAGCTAGGCCAATCACGGCCAGTATTATCAGGAAAGGCACATGATGTTCCTTGGCAAATCACTGCGTGTGCCTTACATACCAATCAGAGTGCATTATTCTCGTCTTGGCTGCCAGCATGATTTCTGGCAAGCTACCTCGCTATACTAAGGCCTGTGCTTGTGCATCACTCTCCTCTGACTGTACTTCTGCTAAAAGCACCAATTCTGCTTTAGGTACACCAGCAAGAAGGCTACACTCTCCGGGGCTCCCCACATCAGGCCAACACTTTCAATCCCTTGTGTTTCCAGTGCAGGGACCGCTCTAAGATGTAACAAGTTGCGGGAGAGTATAGCCGCCGCCCCCCCCCCCTGCCTCCCATTCCTATTCTGGTGAGTAACAACATAATCAGGAAACGCTAACTTGTGCAGGCAGGTTTCATCGCCATCGTTGATCCAGGTCTCAGTTATGCAGCAAAGGTCGACTCACTGTTCCAAGAAGAAATCCTTAAGAGTTGCAGTCTTGTTCCTAACTGAGCATGCATTTACTAACTCCAGAGAGGAAGGGGAGGAAATTGGAGGCCTGTCACCAGTGTGACTCGGGATAGGACGCAGGTCAGAGGCAGGCCGAGTCTCCTGGCGACTCGGTCTGCCTCTCGCTTTCGGCCTGTGCCTAATGCTGTACTTCCCCATCCCAGAGATCACTGCAATGGGGATTCCCATGGGGCTCGTCAGGGTCTTTGCGGGCTTAATTTGCAGCACACCCCCTGAAAAGGGGGTACAGGGGAGGCCGGCGGTCCGTCTGCTCTTGCTGTGCACAGTTGGTTGTATGCCAAGGCACCCGGATAGCCTGGGGCAGGAGTAACCTCGAAAGCCCCTATGGCCCTTCGGGCTCCGCCACCCGTGCCCTCAGAATCCGGGATGTCCACGGCCAAAGCCTGGTGGCAGGAAGTGCAGGTGTTAATCTTTACCGGGTGGTCCATCAGGGCCTTCTGGTGGGCCATTGAGGTGTCAATTGTCTTAGGACCTCCCAAGCCCTAGACCGCGGGTTGTGGCCATAGCCTACTCCCCAAAAAGTTCTCCCAGTGTAATGGCTCCTTTGCCAACCACCAGCCCTCAGCTGATGTTTTGCTGTGTTATTTTTTGTGGGGGCCAGTCTCCTAGTGTCCAAACTAGTTGAAGTTGGTAAGGCAGAGGCAGGCTGAGGGATCTTTATTCCAGGAGGTTTTGGCCTCAGTTCAGGGAGCTCGAGTTCAGGGGGCTCAAGCAGTTGTTCCGATTTGTTGGTATATAAGGGGCCAGTGGAGGGTGGTGACACAGAAGAGTCAGTCACAACACCCTGTCCTTCCATAGTGCCTTCAGCGGGGGATGTGTTGGTCTCAGCACCCTGTCCTCTCGCAGTACCTTCCTCAGGGGGCGGATTCTCCTGATCGCAGTAACCAGGGGGAGGAACCCTGGGAGCTGGATTGCGATGCCCAGGATTAGTGTGATTCTAGGTAATGTGGTCTGACCAAGGCATAATAGAAGAGAGGAGCAGCATGGCTTCCCTGGATCTATGCACTATACTCCTATTTATACAGGCCAAAATTCCATTGGCTTTTTTTTTGCCGCTGCATGACATTCCTATTGCGATGAAAATGAATGCAGACACTCACCAACGCTGAAGCTTTTAGCCTTTGCTCAAGAAACAAACGCAGTCATTATCTTTTGCAAAGTTTATAAAAGAACACACACACACATATATACACACACACAGAGTCCAAATGTTCTTTTTGAGACACAAGCCTTGTGTAATTTCAAACTCCTTCCCCCATTCTGTCTCTTTGCATTTCATTTTTTTCTTCCCAAGTGGAGTCTCTTGCATTTGTTGGACTAGTAATAAATTACATTCCATTTATTTTAAACTAAAGTATTATATTTATTATAGGTATTATCTTATTATTATGATGGTAATATATTGTACACATGATTATCGTATTTATTATACTTATGATATCAATATAACATTTTATTATAGTAACACAATAATAATAGTATGTTGCTGTAATGATACATATAATATATTAATATATATTACTTCATTTAAAAATAAATAGAATGTAATTTTCTGGACGAAACATGAACAACCTTAGATATGCAGATGATACCACTCTGATGGACGAAAGCGAGGAGGAGATGAGCAGCCTTTTGACCAAGGTGAAAGAAGAAAGTGTAAAAGATGGATTGCAGTTAAACATATAAAAAAACCAAAATGATGTCAATCAGACTGATTGATAACTGGCAAATAGAGGGAGAAAACGTGGAGGCAGCAGCAGACTTTGTATTTCTAAGCACAAAGATGACTGCAGACACAGACTGCAGCCAGGAAATCAGAAGATGTTTCCTTCTTGGGAGGAGAGCAATGGCCAGTCTCGATGAAATAGTTAAGGGTAGAGACATCACACTGGCAACAAAGATCTGCATAGTTAAAGCAATGGTATTCCCCGTACTAACCTATTGATGCGAGAGCTGGACTATAAGGAAGGCTGAGCGAAGAAAGACGCTTTTGAACGGTGGTGTTGGAGGAAAATGCTAAGAGTGCCTTGGACCGCAAGAAGATCCAACCAGTCCATACTCCAGGAAATAAAGCCCGACTGCTCACTGGAAGGAAGGATATTAGAGGCAAAGATGAAGTACTTTGGCCACATCATGAGAAGACAGGAAAGCTTAGAAAAGACAATGATGCTGGGAAAAATAGAAGGAAAAAGGAAGAGGGGCCGACCAAGGGCAAGATGGATGGATGGTATCCTTGAAATGACTGGCTTGATTCTGAAGGAGCTGTGGGTGGTGACGGCCGACAGGGAGCTCTGGCGTCGACTGATCCATGAGGTCACAAAGAGTCAGAAGTGACCGAACGAATAAACAACAACAAAGAGATAGATGGATATAGATATACATATGAGATAATCATAGACCCATCTATCCTCCAGGAAATAAAGCCCAACTGCTCACTGGAGGAAATGATATTAGAGACAAAGCCCTTTGACCACATCATGAGAAGACAGGAAAGCATGAAGAAAAGAAGGATGCTGGGGAAAAGGGAAGCAAAAAGGAAGAGGGGCCAACCAAGGGCAAGGTATCCAAGGGCAAGGACATCATCCTTCAAGGGACTGGCTTGACCTTGAAGTGCTGGTGATGGCCACAGCCAATGGGGAACTCTGGCGTGGGCTGGGCCAGGAGGGCAACAAGAGTCGGAAGCGACTGAACGAATAAACAACCACATTTATTACTAAATAAATATAATAAAATATAATGTTTTACTCTAAAAGTAAATACAACATTTTATTTTAGTAACACATATAATAAATATGTTACTGTAATAATAAATACAATATATTATTTATTTAGGGATTTATTAATCGCCCATCCCAGATGGCTCTGGGTGATTTACAATAAAAACACACAGCTAAATACCTGAAACATCTAAAAACATCTATTTATTTATTTATTTATTTATTATTCGATCTTATATTCCGCTCCTCCCTGCAGGCTCAGGGCGGATTACAACATACAATAAAGCATGCTGCGCATACAACCTGCAGCCATACATAGCATAAAACATAAAAACATAAAAGCAGTATACAATAAAATCCACAGAAATTCACTTTCTAAAACTCCAGGCATGAACCCCTCAGGGCAGATCAGTTAGTCAAAAGCCAATTTGAAGAGGGCAGTTTTACAAGCCCTTCGGAATGGGCCGAGCTCAGAAATCGCTCGGGTAGCATCAGGCAAGGAGTTCCACCACACTGGGGCCGCCACGGAGAAGGCCCTCTGCCTAGTTGTGGATAGATGGCAGGAGCGGATCGATGGAACCAATAGCAAATTTTGCTCTTCTGAACGTAGTGATCTCGGGGGAACGTACGGGGCAAGGCGGTCCCTCAGGTACGCAGGCCCTAGACCGTGTAAGGCCTAAAAGTATCTAACATCTAAAAACATCTAAAAGCAATTAGTATCTAAAAACAATTAACAATCTAACCAGTTTCTCAGCCGAACGCCCTCTCAAACACCCAGTTTTACAAGCCGTGCGAAAGTCTATTAGATCACGGGTGGCTCTGATGTAAGGAGGGAGGGCGTTCCAAAGTGATGGGGCGATCACGGAAAAAGCTCTACGCCGGGTTGATGTCAAATGGGCATCCTTAGGGCCTGGGATCTGTAATAGATTCTGGTGGCCTGATCAAGGCGATCTCAATGGTCGACATGGAGAGAGGCGTTCCTGTAAGTATTCCAGCCCTTGACCATGCAAGGCCTTAAAGGTTAGAACCAGCACCTTGTGAATAATCCAGAACTCGACTGGAAGCCAGTGCAGTTGGTATAGGACAGGTGTTATATCGTTCCTCACGGGAGTTCCCGTGAGGAGTCTGGCCACTGCAATTCTGCACCAGTCGAAGTCTCCGGGTCACCGACAAGGGAAGGCCAACATAAAGGGCATTACAATAGTCAAGTCTTGAGGTTACTGTGGCATGAACCACTGTGGCCAGGTCATCCCCAGACAGGTAGGGTGCCAGCTGCCTAGCCTGCCGAAGATGGAAAAAGGCCGACTTACTGACAGCGGAGACCTGGGCTTCTATTGTCAATAATGAGTCAAAAATGACTCTAAGGCTTTTGACGGTGATAGCT
Organism: Anolis apletophallus; assembly: GCA_030556195.1. Lineage (NCBI taxonomy): Eukaryota > Metazoa > Chordata > Lepidosauria > Squamata > Anolidae > Anolis > Anolis apletophallus. The sequence continues at coordinate 55,088,972 of JARBWK010000011.1, read as the reverse complement.
GGAGAGAGAGGTTCACCATCTAAGGTGGGCAACCGAACCTAATCTAGTCCAGGACGACCCAGCCACAGGATCTCCATCTTTGCTGGATTCACCCTCAGTCTACTGGAGCGCAGCCAACTTGTTACGGTCTCAAGGCAAGATGTGAAGTTATCGGGAACCGAGTCCGGTCGGCCGTCTATCTGTAGAAGGAGCTGGGTGTTATCAGCATACTGATAACACTCCAGCCCATAACTCCAAACTAGCTGAGCGAGTGGTCGCATATAAATGTTAAATAACAGAGGAGATAGAATGACCCCATGAGGAACTCCACACATAAGTGGTGATTTTTCAGAGGACGTCCCGTTCCATTCCACTCGTTGCCAGCGGTTCCAGAGGAAGGAGTCCACCCAATTGGACCCCCGAGGTGGCGAGGCGGCGGATGAAAATATCGTAATCAACTGTGTCAAAGGCAGCTGTAAGATCTAACAGTACAAGCAATGCCAATCTGCCTCAGTCAAGCTGGCGTCAGAGTTGATCCGAGATGGCAACCAGTCAAGCTGGCGTCAGAGTTGATCCGAGATGGCAATCAGTCCCATGTCCCGGACGGAAGCCGGACTGGTAAGGGTCCAGCCAGGCTGTGTCATCTAAGAATTTTTTGAGCTGGTCTGCTACCGCCCTCTCAATTACCTTGCCTAGGAATGGAAGATTTGAAACCAGGCAGTAATTGGAGGTCACTGAAGGATCTAAATTAGGCTTTTTCAGTAGTGGACGAACCACTGCCTCTTTCAGCCCTTCTGGAAAAACTCCTTGCTCAAGGGAGCTATTAATATATTTTACTATAATAATACATGCAATAAATATAATATTTATTTATTTATTTGGACTTGTCCGTCGCCACTCCCATACGGCTCGGGGCGACTTACAACACTAAAAACACAGTTAAAATAGCATATATAAAAGCACAACATATAACACAATAGCACAGTTAAAATAGCATATAAAAAGCACAGCATATACACATAATAAAACTCATCACATAACAACCTATACACAGGAAGCAGGTTGCACAGACCTGCATTATCAGCGATATAATGCCTGTAGATTAACAGCCAAACGCCTGTTTAAATAACAGGGTCTTACAGGCTTTCCTGAAGGCCAGCAGAGTAGGCAAGGCACGGATCTCGGGAGGAAGGACATTCCAAAGTGTTGGAGTAATATGTCACTGTAATAATAAATATAATATCTTAATATAATTACAAGAAATAATATGTATGATTAATTACTGTACCTACAACTCCTATAAATCATGGTGAATTCTCCCCAAACCTCTCTAGTATGTTCAGTTGCTGATCAATTACTCTGTTTGTTCTGTGCCATAGAAAAGAGTAGGAAAGGGTTAAGGAAGAGGCTGTGGATGGAGTCATGCAAATTCCACACCATTTGGAGAAAGAAAGGAAACCTGGGATGCCTGTTGTGGAGGAAACACAGAAAATCTAGGATGAAATGATCCTCGTCTGAAAGCCTTCACTTGGGTGGTGGGCAGTTTGGTGTTTGTGGGGGACAGTGGCGGGGTTCTTGGACATGTTCATGGTGCTGTCTATAACCTGCAGTGTAATTGGAGGGAGGGCCTTTCGTGTCTCCTGAGCAGTGGGAGCTATACCTCTTTCTGTAGGTGAATGCTTGTCTGTGGAAGTGGACACCCCTGCCACACACACACACATACTTGTTTTCACTTTTATTATGTGTATGTGTATAGATTACTATAATAATTATAATAAATAAATATGGCATAAGCTGGAGCCCCTGCTGGCGCAGTTGGGTTACACTGCTAAGCTGCTGAATTTGATGACCAAAAACTCAGTTTTGAATTTGGGGAGCCAGGTGAGCTCCAGCTTCTGCCAAACTAGCCATTCGAAAACATGCAAATGTGAGTAGATCAATACTGTTCTGGCGGGAAGGCAATGGCGCTCCGTGCAGTCATGCCAGTGGCCACATGACAATTTCAGGTCTTCTGCTTAGAAATGGAGATGAGCACCAGAGTCCCAGAGTTGGGCACGACTGGACTTAATGTCAGGGGAAAACATATACCTAAGCTGATCCTATTGCTTGGTCTGTTTTACAGTGCTGTTTTTAAATACTAATGATGTTTAATACTGTTTTAATATTTGTATTATTTTTAAATTGTATTGTCATGCTTTTTAATGTTTGCTTTGAGTTTCTTTGTGGAGAGAAAAATTGGGATATAAATAAACATAATAATAATAATCATCATAATGAAGGATGCCCCAAGGGCATTCCTCTCAGCAGCTGCTGCTGCAGCATTTGCAGGGATTTCTAGGTGATTTCTGCCTTGCTTTGTCAATGGCAAAAGACACAGCTGTCCTTCCTTGAATGCTGAGCTCTTCCAGCCATAAATATCCCAGCCCTTTGACCTTTGCTGGGTTAATGCAGAGCCTTTGTTCCAAAGCACATTCACACGTAGTTGCCATAGCCATGTATGGATGGATGCATCATCTATTATTGTCATTATTATTATTATTATTATTATTATTATTATTACTGTCCTTATACTGGTTTATTATCATTATCATTTATTATTATTATTATTAATGTATTAACTACCAGTCATTTTAAAACTCTAAAATCAAAACAGCGAAAAAAGAGCAAGACTCAAAAGTACGGGAATTCCAGACAAGAAACAATCAGGGCCAAGTAATGCCTCCCAACAAAAGATCCCCCCCCCAGCAGCAACCAGCCAGGCTCTGAAGCTGCAAGGCCATTCAATACTAATCAAGGTGGCCATTTGCAAAATTCACACATACCTCTAGTATACAAGAGTTCTTTCTCCCACCCTGGACGTTATTCCACGGATATATAATCACCATTTTCCTAGTTTCCAACAGACCTCACAACCCCTGAGGATGCCTGCTATAGATGTGGGCGAAACTTCAGGAGATAATGATTCTGGAACATGAACAGACAGCCTGGAAAACTCAACCCAGTTGTATTTTTATTATTAGTATCATTATACTCGTTTATTATCACCTATTATTATCATCATCATCTATTATTATCATGTATGATTATTGTATTCGCTATCAATCATTTATTATTATCATTGTTGTCAATATACTAATTTCTCATCTATTTTTATTATTTATGATTATTATTGTATTCACTATCAATCATTTATTATTATTGTTTTTACGGTCATGATGATGATCGTTACCCCTGTTGCCTTCCTTCCTTCCCGCCATCGTGTTTATTTAGTTGGAAACTGCCTGGGTCCCTTTGGGGAGATAGGACGGTCTACAAATAAGTTGTTCTTGTTGTTGTTGTTATTCCTTCTTTCCTTCCCCCAATTAGGGGCCAGACCCCATGCGGATGGGGGGCAGCGAAGGAGGAGAAGGAGGTGGCCATGGGGCCTGGGTGCCATGGGGCCCCTGGAGCCCCTGTTCCAGCACCTGCGGAGGGGGGGCCGCTTTCCGCACTCGGACGTGCCTCCGGTGAGTCTGTGTGAGGACACGGTCTGGGCACACCCCTGGCAGGCCAGGCTTCTTCCACTTCTCGCACCAACTTCTCAACGTGTGATGTGCCTGGCTTCCTTGCTCCTCTCATCCCCTTCTTCCCAATGGCTCTGACACCAAGGAAGCTGCTGGATCTGGCTGTGAGGCTATGAGCCTGAAAGGGAAAGAGCTCCCTATGGCTCCCTCCCATAAACTATACAATAAAGAACCCTTCTAACTAAGGAAGAAAATATTACAGTCTGGTGGGGGCATGGCAATAATAATAATGATTTCACAGATGATGATGATGATGATGATGATGATGATGATGATGATGATGATCATGATGAAGAACAACAGGCCCTCATTCGGAATCGCATTCAAACAGTCTTGGGAATGGAGTATATCCCAATGTGAGGAGCCGAGCACAGTGCTTGGTTTGCTGCCATAACAACAACAACAACAACAACAACAATAACAATTTCATAATAAATATCTCAGAGATAATAATTTTATAAATAATTATGAAATATAAATAAGCAAGGAAGCTGATGAAACCATTGATCATAGCCTCAGCTGCTGCAAGAAAATCACACTGACAGACTACAAGCAGAGGCACGACTCTGTTGCCCAAATGATTCATTGAAACTTATGTCACAAGTACCACCTGCAAGTAGTAAAGAACTGGTGGGATCATAAACCTGCAAAGGTAGTTGAAAATACAAAACACACAAAAATACCGTGGGTTTTTTGAATCCAGACTGACAAAGTTTTGGAACACAATACACCAGACATCACGATTGTGGAAAAGAAAAAAGTTTGGGTTATTGATGTCGCCATGCCAGGTGATAGACGCATTGAGAAAAAACAACAGGAAAAACTCAGCTGTTATCAGGACCTCAAAATTGAACTACAGAGGCTCTGGCACAAACCAGTACAGGTGGTCCCAGTGGTAATCGGCACACTGGTGCCATGCCAAAAGATCTCAGCCAGCATTTGGAAACAATAAACATTGACAAAATCATGATCTGTCAACTGCAAAAGGCCACCTTACTTGGATCTGCTCGTATCATTAGAAAATACATCACGCAGATGCTTGGGAAGTGTTTGACTTATGACTTTGTGATATGAAATCCAGCATATATATTTTGTTTGCTGTGACATACTGTGTTTTTGTGTCAGTACAATAACAATAATATAATTAATAATTTGATAAATAATAATTTCATAGATATTATATTCTGCGGAAACTTACTGATGCCGCATGGATTGCAGACCCAACATGAATAAGAGCATCAGCCCTGGCCTTGTCTGACTCAACTGCTGAGCATAAAGCAAAGAAAGGGGAAGCGTCAAGTACTTAATCCTGATTAATATCTATTCTTTTACTAAGTTGTTAATCATTCATTTATATCGAAAATAGTAAACTCCGCACAAGTAAATATAACAATATGTTCGACACAATAATAATCATCAAGAATCTTACACATAGGTAAGTCAATGCTATATACTGTATATCGAAGGAAAGTTCCTTGAAGGATACAAACACAGGAGTCGTCCCAGGGTGCTTCTATGTAAACACTTCTCAAGATAGAAGTCCATAGAGTACCCAGCGGTCAACGAAAAGGCTAGTGCCGACACATAGTCGTTTCTCAGGACCGGGGACATGAAGGATACCAGGAGGGTATCCGTAAGTAGCGTTCCTCAGCAACATCAATACAGTAAGCAATGGAGATAGGTTTCAGAGGCGCGGTAAATCCTGACGATATCCGTGGATATCGGGCTTATTATTGTGTCGAACATATTGTTATATTTACTTTGTGGAGTTTACCATTTTCGATATAACGGAATGATTAACAACTCAGTAAAAGAATAGATATTAATCAGGGGCTTCCGGTCGGGCAAAGATGGCGGCAGGTCAGACACTCTGAGGCTCCTCAAAGTGCCAACCGTTTTCTCCGGTTGGAGGGCGATTTTCGCCTTCCCCGTTGGCAAGTTCGAGCCAAGTGGGAGACGCGAAGCCGAAGCGACCAAGCCGCTGACCCCAGGGTTACCCCCTCCTCAAGAGAGGGTTAACGTGAGGGCCCGGCAACCAGGCGCACCGGCAAGCGGACTGGGAAACGGGAAGCGGGCAATGGCCCGCAATCACTGCCAGCCCAGCCCACCTCCAGAACATCGGGCACGGAAAACTTCACATCCAGATGTGAGTAAGGGATCACAAACGCCCAACCTAGGCGGGAAGGAAAGGGCCAAGGTCCATAGGAGGCTCAACTAACAACAGAGCACTCCCCCGCCTCACCAGATAATTACACTAAAATAAAAGAAAGAATTACTCTCAAAAAGGGCTCCCCCCGAGAACTAGATAGAACCAAAGCCCAGCCTTTCCTCACCCAAAGGCCCCAAGCCCCCGGTAGCTAAAAAGGGATAACCCAAGATGGCGGAGTGAGAGAGGACAAGAAAGGACAGCGTCACCTTACCAGAAAGAGGCGGGAACGCCATCTTGCCCGCCAGGGGTGTAGAAAAGAGCGCGAAGTCGGGCGGAAGTGGGGGACGAAAGAACAGGAAGTTAAGCACGCAAAGCGCCCGGAAGACATAAGGCGGGGAACCGCAGAGGGGAGGAGGGATCCAAGAGAGCCGGAAGAGCACTGGAGCCCCTTGAGGGCCGAACGCAGAACCCAGAAAAGGGAAGCCAAGGCTAGAATCTCTCCCCAGAAGCAGCAATTTCAAAGTGGGGAACCTCAAGCACCTGTCAAATAACAGGCGCGGGGAGAAAGCTTGCAGCGAGGGAAGGAAACAAGGAGAGAGCTAGCAGTGAGAAGAGAGGGAGAGGTGAGTCCAGCGACGAAGAAGCAGAGGGATAGCAAGGGGACTAGGAGAGGGCCATCTCTAACCAGAATCAACACTAACTGGGATCTCAGGGGAAAGCCCCCCCCCCTGCCATCTAGGTGACTGCCCAAGCCAGCCTGATTAGACTGGCCCTCTTCTTTCAGCTGCCCTATTGGGAACAGGAGCAGCCAATTCAATCAGACACAGCTCCATCAGACCCCTCAGCCACCCAACGCCAGTGCATGTGCCAAACTAGGTCTGAGGGCTCCTCACATTAATTCTTTAAGGCACCGAAGCTCCCCTCTAGGACATAAACCACTGTCCTCAAGACACGCCCCACACACAGAGAGGGGACAACAAGGGAGGAAAATGACTACACCCAAAACCTTTAAGGATGCCAAGGGCGTCCAAAGGAGACAATCTGCGGCAGAAGAAAATACACTAAAAGACATTTTAAAAGAACTACAAAGATTGTCAGATAAGCATGACCAAACACAAAGAAAGGTAGATACGGTGGCCGCCAGGCAAGAAGCGCAGATCAAACTAGTCCAAGATCAAATACAAAATATGAAAGCGGATCTGACAAAGGAGATAGCCTTTCATGAAGAGATCAAAGAAATAAAGCAAGACAAAGATAAGATAGTGGCATCTCAAGGGAAACTACAATCCAGAATTGAAAGGTTGGAAATAAAAAATACGAGACTGGAACAGATACAAGAAAGACTCGAGCAAAACGACCTGGACTCCTGCCTGCGCTTCAGAAACCTATTAGAAGAACCTAGAGAAGATCTGAAGAGGATAATTGGTACTCTGACATCCACCATTCTCCAGAAGAGTGACGGAGACATCTCTCAGGAGATTGATAAGGCCCACCGTATTTCCACCTCGTACGCGAGGAAGAACAACGTGGCCCGAGATGTTGTGGTTCGGTTTAGTAGATGGAGCTTGAGAGAGGAGATTCTCAAGAAGAAGAATGCCATAGAGGTGTCCTACAAAGGGAAAAGGGTGACCATTCTAAAGGAATTCACCGCCACAACCATCAACAAAAGAAGAAAATACCTATTTCTAACGGAGGAGTTAAAGAACAGGCACATAAAATTCAGATGGGAGCGAACAGAGGGCATAATGGTCACGTACAAGGACCAAAAACACTGGCTAACAACTGAGGACAAGGCGAAAGCCTTCTTCTCAACCTTAAAGAAAGACCTTGAACATAAGACCCCTTCTCCGGAAGGACAGAATACAAACTACAAGAAGAGACGTATCTACTCCCCAGAACTTGAGAACGCCCAGCGCAACCGCAGACCCCAAGGCAAAGAACATGACCCGGATGCATTCCTGATGGATAACGGCATAGACGAATCGAGCCCCTCCAAAACTGCTCAAGATGTGTGAACTCCAAATGCAAATCTCATGCTATTCAAACAACACCAACGGTTTGAATGCAGCATCCAAAAGGAAAAAAATCTTCAACTCATTGAGGAGGAAACATTACGACATCGTGGCCCTCCAAGAGGTACACATCAAGCAGTCCCACGCCTACCTGCTAGAACATAACGCCATCGGTAATTCATTCTACTCTCTCGCAGAGGGGAAAAAATGTGGAGTGGCAATATATGTCAACAAAAAACTTCCAGCAGATTTGGCGTTCAAAGACCAAGAGGGTAGAATAGTAGGAGTGAAAATACAGATCGGCCTTCAGACGCTCCTGGTATGTAGCATCTATGCGCCTAACGGCCCCAAATCCAAATTTACAAAAACCCTCCAGACCCTCATTGACAATCAGGAACATGATGACTTGCTAATACTGGGGGACTTCAATGGGGTGATGGACTCTCGAATTGACAAATCCCACAAAACCAAAAGAAGAAAGGGGACAGGAATGGACCCAATCAGCACCCTCCCAAAGACCTTCCTACGCCTTAAGGAGAGCTCAAATCTGCAGGACGCATGGCGCTGGTACAACCACGGGGAGAGGGACTACACATTCTACTCGCACAGGCACCAAAGCTGGTCGAGAATAGATATGGTGTGGTCGTCCAACTCACTGACAACCAAAATTTCACTGATAAAAATACTGCCAAGGAATCATTCGGACCACTGCCCAATGGAGATAATTTTCCACCACAAACATCCGGCAAGAAGGTGGCGCCTAAATGACAATCTCCTGAAAAAAGAAGACGACATCTTAAGGTACAAATCAATAATCAAAGACTACTTTCAAAACAACGACAACCCAGAAATGAGCCCGGAAGTGATATGGGACGCTTGCAAAGCGGTACTCCGGGGACACTTCATTCAACACAACGCAGCCAGGAATAAACAGTGCCAGAAAAAGATGCAAGAGCTACAGGACCACATAGGGCAAGCAGAGAAAACCCTGAAAGAACAACCAAAAAATCGGGATCTAGTCAAAACCCTGGAAGCATTGCACAAGCAGAAACACCACCTGGAGTTGGAGCAAATATCTAAGGACCTGAAGTTCTTGAAACAGAGATACTTCCAAAATGCCTACAAACCAGGCAGGTGGCTCGCAAGAAAGATAAAACAGAAAAAACAAGCAGGATTCATCACCAAGATCCGGATTGGAGATAAAATGACGGCGGCTGAAGATAAGATAAAGGAAGAATTCCAAAGGTTCTTCACCACGCTCTACGCGGAAGAAAAGACCAAAGAAGATGATATCAGGCAATATCTGGAAGAACAACACCCAGGTAAAATTCCAGCCAGATATAAAGCCATTCTAAATGGGGCGATCACCGAGCAAGAAATAATAAGAGCAATCAGGGGTCTGGATATGAGCAAAGCTCCAGGTCCAGATGGCTTAACTGCTAGATTTTACAAGGCACTATCAAGTGAGCTAATCACATATTTGCAAAAAATCTTCAACAGGGTCCTAACAGAGGGCGTGACGCCAAACTCCTGGAAAGAGGCTAATATAATCCTGATTCACAAAAACGACACTGACGAGACAAATGTGGCGAATTACAGGCCAATCTCGCTGCTCAACAATGACTATAAAATACTAGCCAACATTCTGGCCGAGAGGCTAAAGACTTGGCTTAATGTCCTGATAAGTCCAGATCAGAATGGCTTCCTCCCAAACAGACAAACTAAAGAAAATGTTAGAACGGTCATTGATTTAATTGAATACTACCGAATGAACCCCCACAAGAAAGTGGCCTTCCTGGCCTTGGACGCGGAAAAGGCCTTTGACAATTTGAACTGGAGCTTTTTTCAACTGCTAATGAAGGAGATGGACATGGGGCACAACTTCCAAAATGCCATAGGAGCGATTTACAAAGACCAAAATGCGAAGGCTTGGATAAATGGCCAACCAACAGGAAAAATTCAGATCCAGAAAGGAACGAGGCAGGGATGTCCCCTCTCCCCCTTAATATTCATAATGGCAATCGAAATCCTACTAAGAAGGCTCAGAGCAAACAAACTGCTCAAGAGCCCGAAAATTGGAAAATTCTCCTTTAAGGTCAAAGCCTTTGCAGATGATCTGATCTGCTTCATTGAAGAGCCGACGGACAACATACAGGCCTGGATCTCAGAATTTGACAAATTTGGCAAACTGGCCGGCTTTAAGATAAACAAAAGAAAAACAAAGATGCTAACAAAAAATATGTCGAAAAGCCTCCAAGAAAAACTAGAAAGGCAGTCAGGCTTTCAAATCACCCAAACAATTAAGTATCTCGGCATTACCATATCAGCCCAGAACTCGCAGTTACTGAAAAATAACTACGAGGTGCTATGGAAGAAAGTCCAGAAGGAGTTAGCCAACTGGAAAAACACAAATCTCTCCCTTATGGGCAGGCTGGCAGCCATAAAAATGAATGTGCTGCCAAGGCTGCTCTACCTATTTCAAAATATCCCGATTATCAGCTCCAACAGGATTTTTGAAAACTGGAAAAAGGACATCTTGAGCTTCATCTGGGAAGACAAAAAGGCAAGAATTAAATATACAATCCTAACGGATCGGAAGGAAAGAGGTGGGTTAGGCCTCCCGGACCTAAAAGTATATTATGAGGCCTGTGGGCTGGTTGCCTTGAAGGATTGGGTTGCCCTAAAGAAGGAAGACCTATTAACCCTGGAAGGGTTTGATCTGAAAAACGGTTGGCATAACCATCTGTGGTACAAAGAGATCAAGCCAGAAAAAAACTTCAAAGACCACCCAGTGAGAGCGGCACTACTGAAAATCTGGGAGAAACACAAAAGCTCTTTCTACTCCAAAACACCCTTATGGATATCGCCCATAGAAGCCCACCAAAGGAACATCCTGGGCTGGAGCCAATGGCCCACTTACGAAGACCTGACTACCATAAGGGAGGGGAAAAGGCAATTGAAGTCGAGGGAACAACTAAAAGCCCAATACAAAGACCTTACCTGGCTCCAATACCTGCATATTGAAACTTGCTTTAAAAAAGACAGTCAGCTGGGATTCGCAGAAAAGGAAGGATTCTGGAGAGTTTTTCTGAAGAATAAAAGGAGGCAAATCACAAGAGCATACCAGAAACTACTAGAATGGGCTACGGAAACAGAACTGGTGAAAAACTGTATGATTAGATGGGCCCAGAACATTGGCCGACCAATTCTGCTACATGAATGGGAAAAAGCTTGGAAGAAAAAACTAAAATTCACGTACACAATGGACCTGAAGGAAAACTGGTATAAAATGTTTTTCCGATGGCACATGACCCCACAAAAACTAAGTCTAATGTACAGAGGTACACAGAATAAATGTTGGAAATGTGGTTCCCAAACTGGAACATTTTTCCACATGTGGTGGTCATGCCAGGAGGCAACAACGTACTGGAAAGCCATACATCATGCGGTCCAGAAAATCCTCCAGGTATCCTTCGAAATGAAACCAGAATACTTCTTGTTAGGATTGTCCTGCAAAGATCTGTTCCCAGACGAGAGTACGGAGAGACTATTTGTATATCTAATTACGGCGGCGAGATTGGTCTTTGCAAGAAACTGGAAGAATGCAATGACTTCAAGCATGGAAGAGTGGGAGAACAAGATCAGTGACATCAGAGACATGGACAAACTCACCTTTTACCTGGACGAGTCAGAAGGCATCATGCCAAAGAGAACAAACTGGTCTCTACTCACGGACTACATGGAGACTCGAGGTGACTCCCACCCAACAAATAAGGCCCGGACCACGCATGCTAAGAAAAGCGGATCCAAGGACAGCTAGAGTATATGATCTCGAAGGATGATCTCACACATGTGGCATTGTCCCCCTGATGTGCAATGGGAAGTTGCTGCCAATATGAGAGAAATAAGGTTGAACCCTGTGAAAGCCAACCACTGCATGGCTACCAGCCTCCTCCCAGTAGACTCAAATCAAGGGAAAGCTTAATGAGAACCACCACTCCTCATAATGTTCCCCCAGCAACAGCAACAGCATCCCTCTGGGCAGCTAAACCAGGAAACCCCAACTGGGTGGCCCCCTACGAGGGAGGGTCTGCCTCCAGAATGGGCAACTTGGAAGTCCCTGAACAGTCTGAAGAGCAGAGTGGGCAAATCGAAAGACCACCTGGCAAAATGGCACTACCTAGAAGAATCCTCCACTTTGTGCGACTGTGGAGCAGAATAGACAACTCTGTATTTGCATGCTTGTCTGCAATGTCCTGCCTTATGCACAGAGGAAGAGTTGTTGGAGGCTACAAACAAGATGGTTGCTGTTGCCCATTTTTAGACAAAAGATATTAAGCTGCTTGTGCTCCTTCTATTTTTATCAGTTTTATACTTATTTATGCAATGACTTTGATATGAAATAAATAAATAAATAAATTTATATTCTGCCCTATCTCCCCAAGGGGACTCAGGGCAAACATTCAATGCCCTTATACAATTGGCAAGGACAGACAGCACATAAACGGAGGTAAAGGCTTCCCATCTTTTTCCATCTCCATCATCTGGAGGCTGTGCTCAACTCCAGCCACTGAGCGGGGAGAGGGGGAGTGTAGTCACTCCATCTTCTCTGACAAGGAGCTTTTTCTTGTCCGTAAATGACCTCCTGGTCAACACGCCCTTATAGGCACCTTTTATTACCACCCCACTTAAAGTGATACCTATTTATCTACTCACTGTTTTAGATAGGTGGGCAGAAGCTAGGCTGATGGCTGGGAGCTCACCCTGACCTGGGCTTGAACTGTCGATCTTTTGATTGGCAAAAATTTCTGCAGCTGGCAGTTTAACCCACTGTGCTAAAGCCCAGCATAATAATTTCATAGACAACAATAATAAATAAATTCAATAACCAAAGGCACAGCTCTTCCTTTGATGCACTGTTTCTTTGGGGGGGGGGGCTTTGCCCTCACCTCTTTGATACCCTGCAGGTGGCGGTTGTTGTGTTTATTTACACCCTGCTGTTGTTTCCCTCTGTAAGGTTTCTGGAGGAGCAGCCCTGCAGGGGCCCCCCCCGCCAGTACCGTGTCTGCAACCAGGAGGTAGATGAGACCCCCTCAATAAGGGGAAGGGGCCCCAGGGGCTGCATCATGTCCTGTGGCCCCTTCCTGCCTTTCTCTCTTCTTTCTCTCCACTTTCTCTCCCCAGGAGTGCCCGCCAGACTCCGTCCCGTTCCGCGACTTCCAGTGCAGCCTCTACAACGGGAAGCCCCTTCCAGGGGGCCGGGATCCCTACCAATGGGTCCCCTTCCACGGAGGTGAGGCAACCCCCTCCCCCCTGAGGGACACCCACTTTTGAGGGATCCCCAAAGGCCATCTAGCTCAACCTCTTCAGATCTTGGGAGAGAGAGAAAGAGATTCCAATAATTGTAATGTAATATGATAGAGCAGTGTAAGAATCCCATGACCATATAAATGAATAATACATTATAATGAGTGTAATGCTTGTAGCCGCCAACTCATGCGACCTGGCCTGCCTGGCCCTGGGCCACCACTTCTACTACACCTTTGGCCGCGCCTTGGATGGAACGCGCTGTGGCCCACCCCCATCCCAGCACTTCTGCATCAGTGGGCACTGCTGGGTGAGCATATTGCATAATGTTCATTATTATTAGTCTCCTGGGCAGAGAGTGGGTTGGGTTGCTTATATTCTATTAAATACTATTATTATTGTTCTTCTTCTAATAGAGAGCAGGCTGTGACGGGATGCTGGGCCCTGATGCGGGGCAAGAGGATGCCTGCGGCGAGTGCAATGGCAGGAACAGCAGCTGCCTGTGGGTGGAGGGGGTCTTCCAGGAGGCCTTCCCACCCACCGGTGATTGACAGGCGCCCCCCGCCCCCCCAGGGTGAATGCTTTGGCTTTGGCTCTTCCGCTCCCCCTCCTTCCCCCTCCTCCTGTCCCAGTTGTGGGCCTCACCTGTCTCTCGGCACACCTGTCCCACCCCAAAAGAAAAGCACAGCGGCAGAAGAAGCAGACTTCCCGCTGCTGTGCTCTCAGTCTTTATAGAACCCCTCGCTCAAGGACTTTAATGACAAAAAAATCCATCTCTTCCAAGGATTGTGCCAGTTAAACCCAGGAGGAGAAATGGGTTGAAGCCTTTATCAGTAATTAAATCTTGCTGACTGTCTAAGCGTCCTCCATCTGTTCCCTGTGCAACTAGTTCACCTTCCAAGCAGCTAGATAGCATGGGGACAGAACAGAATCTTAAGAGCCGGAAGGGACCCCAAGATCCATTCAGTCTCACCCCAACCTGCAGGCAGAAAGACACCATTGAATCCCTCCTGACAGTTTGCCCCCTGCTTCTGATATGCCCCCTCCTGACCGTGCATGACACATCCCATTTTCTGTTGCAATTGATGATGTTGCAGTGTTTTCCCTTCATTGGGTGGCACCCCCCCCCCCAATACCCCTCCTTTTGCCCCCTTGGCACCATGCTGACGCTAATGCTGCTGCTGAGAGCACCGCCCCTCCCCCCACAACTCAACATACGCCCCTCCCCCTCCAGTGACCCTTGCCCTTTGTCATCCCTCACCTTTTTTGACCCCCCTCTCCTTGGACAGGCTTCTTTGGCTACAAGAATGTGACCCGGATCCCATCTGGAGCGAGGCACATTAAGGTCACTGACCGCAGTCGCAACTACCTAGGTAAGTGGGGCCAAAGAGCTCGGACATTGGGGCCCATGGCTGCCCTTTGACCCTCCTCCCTCTGCCCCCAAAACAGCTCTGATGGACGCCCAGCAGCGCTTCCTGCTCAATGGTGACTGGACAGTTGACCGGCCGGGCCTTTACCCTGCGGCTGGGACCGAGGTGCTCTATTCCCGCACAGCCGATGTCCTGGAGACCCTGGAGGCCCCAGGGCCCACCTGGGAGGAGCTGACCATCATGGTGAGACCTTTGCCCTTCTTTTTTTAAATAAAAAAATATCAATCTACATATTCATCAAAAACCCAATGAAACTGATCTAGCCAGATCCAGCAACTTCCTTGAAGCCAGCCGTTTGGAAGAAGGTGATGAGAGGAGCAAGTAAGCCAAACACCTTGCACATTGAGAAGTTTCATACTGCTGCACCCTAGCACTGAGGCACCTGTTCACCCAGCACCACATCAGAGGCCAGGAGTACAGTAATAAAATGTTTGTTGAGAAAATAATATAAAAGGGGGGAAAAGGTCAAATCCAAAAGACAGTCAGGCTATAATATGTAATATCTGTATCTGTATATATAATAAAAGTCAATGTTTGTATGTATGTATGTATGTATGCGGAGGTGCGTAGGGCGGATATGTGGCAGCTTTCTGATTGGCTCCCATTGTGGGATTATTTGCATAAAGGACTCTGATTGGCCAGCCTCAGAACTCCTATTATGAAAGTCTGGTTAGAGATAACTCAAAAAGTAGTTCAACACAATATTCAAATCATACGTTCATTTATCAAGCATAAATCATTAGAGAAGTATCATATATACATAAAGCATTGTTATGCAACCGTCTTTGTACCGTGTCCGGCGAGTGGCTGGAATATCAAGTCCATCTGATATAATCAATATGAGATTAGTCCCAAGTCACTCGGGGTATCCCTATTGGCTCAATAAGAGCAAAGGACACGGTAACCAGGATGCGGTGGGTGAAATCAAGCACCATAGACCGTGATGAACCAGAGCCGAGCAATCCGGGCTCTCGGGAATAAAAGTAGAGCAAGCCTGACGGAGGAGTATTCCTTGCAATCTGGGCCGCTGGGTTCCGTTTCGGAATCTTTATCAAAGGCATATGTCCATTATGCAGGTTCAGGTCCTGGAGGATTACATATTTATATACAATAACACATATAGGGCATGGTGAACAAAGCATAACCAATTATAATATACATTTAAGCGTAATCGCTATACATACCAGGAATAGGGAGAGAAGCCACACACAACACATCCAGTGCGGTAGACCAATTAAGGTGATATTACACCACAGAGTATACACTTAAGTACATTATCCTAAATTAGGAGGGAATGCAAATTAATTTGAGTCGGTTAATTTGAGTCGGTTAATTTGCATTCCCTCCTAATTTAGGATAATGTACTCTACTTTTATTCCCGAGAGCCCGGATTGCTCGGCTCTGGTTCATCACGGTCTATGGTGCTTGGATTTCACCCACCGCATCCTGGTTACCGTGTCCTTTGCTCTTATTGAGCCAATAGGGGATACCCCCCGAGTGACTTGGGACTAATCTCATATTGATTATATCAGATGGACTTGATATTCCAGCCACTTTCGCGGACACGGTACAAAGACGGTTGCATAACAATGCTTTATGTATATATGATACTTCTCTAATGATTTATGCTTGATAAATGAACGTATGATTTGAATATTGTGTTGAACTACTTTTTCAGCCTCAGAACTCCAACATTCTAAGGCAGCAGAGGGGATTGCTTGCCCTGAGGGAGCATTTGCATAAAGCACTCTGATTGGCCATCTACATTCCAGCATTCTAAAGTGACGCAGAGGGAAAAGGAAAGGCCTCAGGCAGTCAGTCACTGCGGCCCACAGCAATTACGGATCAGGACCACACTTGGCACACAGAGGTCCAATGGCCCACTTAACAACCTGGAGTGGTTTAGGGCAGGATGTGACACGAATGATGGGATTTGCAGTACCTTCACCCGATTCACTTCCCAGATAACACTGTAGCCCTTACAAATCACAGACCAGGCCCAAAATTGACAGTAAGGCTTCATTAACTGGATTTTCCTGGCTAGGCCTCAACTCATGGGATATTGTTAGGCTTCCTCAACTTGATTTTCCTAAGTAGGCCCCCAACAATGACAGAACAAGACCAAACAAGGCACACAGACCCCCCCCTCCCAAGATGCACTCTAAATCCTGGTGCAGTTTGAGGGAGGATGGACCATGGATGATGGGACTTGCAGTACTTTAATTCACTTCCTTAGAGCACTTGACACACAGAGGTCCAATGGCCCACTTTACAACCTGTTGCGGTTTACGGCAGGATGGCCCACAAATTATGGGATTTGCAGTACCTTCGCCTGATACATTTCCCACAGAACATTGTAACCCCTACGCAATAAAGACCAAACTTGGCACAAAGAGCCCCCATGACCCACTCTACATTATACTGCAGTTTTTCTAGGAGGTTAGACCATGGATGATGGGACTTGAAGTACCTCCACGGAATATGGGATCTGTAGTACTTTCAAACCCTTCATTTTTCACAGACCACTGCGGCCCTGAACAAAGAACGATAAAGACTACATTTCGCACACAGTGCCCCCATGACCCACTCTCCATTCTACTGCAGTTTAGAGGAGGGTGGACCATGGATGATGGGACTTGAAGTACCTCCACTCACTTCTCGAGTGCGCTGCGACCCTCATCCAATGACTGCTCAAGACCTAACTTGGCACACATAACCCCCATTACCCCCTTAACATCCTGGAGTGGTTTAGGGGAGGTGGACCACGGATTATGGGATTTGTAGTACTTTCAAAATGCTTTTGTTCCAACAGACCACTGTGGCCCCCAACAAAGAACAATAAACACCTAACTTGGCACACAGAGCCCCTATGACCAACTCTACATTCTCCTGCAGTTTGGAGGAGGGTGGGCCATGGATGATGGGACTTGAAGTACCAAAGACCAACCTTGGCACACGATGCCTTTCTCAAATCACCCGGGCACCACCGGGTCCCCAAGCTAGTATTAAATAAGCCAGAGTTCAATAGCAGTAATTCAAAAATGCCAGGGAAAAATCCCAGAACCAAGAAATCCAAAAACATAAATAATCCAAGATAATTTCCATGGACATGAACACAGGAATCTCTCCCAGGTAAACTTATCAAAGGTACATAGGCAAAGACAGGAACATGAAACAAGAATCTTGACGATTTGAGAAACAGGAACTTGGAAACAGGAACAGGAGACTGATACCCCGTTAGCAACGTTGTCTCCTCTGAGATGCTTGAAGCCAAAGCACTTAATCTAAAGCCATTCAGATTTCCATGAAATTTATTTATTTATTTGTCGAATTTCTAGGCCGCCACTCCCAGGAGGCTCGGGGCGGCTCACAACAGGGCAATAACAATAAAACACATCAAAACACATAAAGCACTCTAAAATATCAATACATTAAAATCATGTCTAAGGCACCTGGATTTCAGGGCCTTATCTCGAATTTGCTGGGAAGACCTAGTTTTCCGGCTTTTCATGCCCTGCATTTTCAAATCTAATCTACACTCCCTTGAAACCTCCTTGACCTTCTCATCTTCCCAAGGCCTTTTCTCTAGGGACCCATTACTTTGTTTCATCCTGACCTGCCTGCAATTCTCCCTGAACACTCTCGGATGTTTCATTTTGAAACCTTTCATCCTCTGAATCCTCCGACGCTTGCCAGACTACAACACCTACAAGTTTTAATGGTTAGTCCTGGGAGGAGTTAGAATTTTGACTTATTACCTTATTTAATGACTGCTCCAACTCTGTTCCTGGTGAGATTACAGCACCTTATAACAGTGATTTTCAACCAGTGTGCCACGAAACACTAGTGTGCCATGAGAGATCATCAGGTGTGCCATGGGAAATTACAGTGGGGAGAGAGAGAGAGCCTAGCAGGAAACTTCAGGCAGCAGAAATGAGGCTTTTCTGGCCGAAGCAGCAATGCCAGCCAGCCTGGCTGCAGTCAGAGAGAGCCCTCGGCATCCAGAACTTTCCTCCCTCCCTCCCTCCTCTCTCTCTCTCTTTCCCTTCCTTCCTCCCCCCCCCCCCCCTGCACGCCAAGGGCTACCTGGCCGGGCTGCGGCTCCTGCGGCTCCTGGGCGCTCTTCTGCCCTTCTCCCCTCTGGCAGCAAGGAGGAGAGGGAGGAGACGTCCGAGGGAGCTGCCCCCGTCTGACCCCACTCCCGGAGGCTCGAGACAAGGCGTTCTGCCCCTCTGCGCTGAGGAAGGGGAGCAACCCCTCATCTCCTGGCCTCTCCTGGGCTCCGGGTTCACTGCAGAGCAGAGCAGAGGCTGGGATGCGCAGCCCCACAGCCCAGCTTGGTTCCTTCCCGATCTGGCCCCAAGGCGACAGCAAGGAAGCTGAAGGGATGCCGGGGGGGGGGGGGGGGAGGAATTCCTGGGTGGGCTGAACCCCTTCAGGAAGGAGAGCTGGGGGTGGCGACGGCTGCGAGCCTCCATCGCAGTTTGTTCCGAGGCTCAGAGCCACCCTGTGTGCTCAATTCCTATTCGTCCTGCTCAGCCGAGCCCGCGTGCGCTTCGGCCACTCAGCGCAGCCCTCCCCCACGGGATGGTGACGGGCCTCCTGCGCGTGGGTTTCCCAGAGGGGGGCGGGGGCGGGAGGGGGGTTTGGTGGAAAAAGCGGCGTCACAAGGGGGAGAGTGACAGTAAAAGGACAGAGTGTCATTTTGGTTGGTGGTGTGCCTCAGGGTTTTGTAAATGTAAAAAATGTGCCGCGGCTCAAAAAAGGTTGAAAATCACTGCCTTATAACATTAATTCATCATGCTTTCCAGGTCCTCTTCCAGGCCCCCAACCCGGGCATCAAGTTTGAGTTCTGGGTCCCAAAGGAGGGTGGTGGCAGCCCTAATCCTTTGCGGCGGCAGCAGCAGACCCGAGAGGCCCAGGGAGAGCAGCCCCCAGAGGCCCCCACGGCCACAGCGTCCCCCCAGCAAGGTAGGCCTCTTGACCCCCCCCCCCCCCAATTCCTTGTGTGTTTGTGACGGGGCGCCAATCTAGTGGTGCAACTTTCCTTTATTCCCCTCTTGCAGAACAGTGCGGCAAGTGCCCTGCGGCGAAAGGGAAATCCCAGCGCATGCGCCACTACTGTAACAGCGACTTCGGTGAGTCATCTGGCAGGAGGGTTTGGCTTGATGGGGGTCTTCCTGACTAGTGGAAGTGGGCTGGACTAGATGCCTTTTGGATGCCCCTTCCCAATCTACAATGCTATATATTTTGTATCTGTGGCTGGCCGGCCCACTGTCAGAAAGGCTTATGGTGCTTTCCTTTCTGGCAGGTGGGGGCTGGACTGGATGCTCTTTGGAGGCCCCTTGCAATTATATGATTCTATAGCTATCATACACACCCAGACACACACATCTCACATATCTTTTCTTATCATATGTATGGTCAGGTGATGCCATCCTTTATGGCAGGCTTTACAGGGCTGGACTGGATGGCCTTTGGAGGTCCCTTCCAAAGCCATAATTCCATATTGATTTTATGTGTGTATGTGCATATACGTGTGTAAATACCATACCATATTTCTCCAATCCGGGGCTTGGGCAATGCCTTCCTTTCTAGAGGATGGACTGGTTGTCCTTTGGAGGTTCCTTCCAAAGCCATGATTCCATATTGATCATCAATCATCTACCTATCTAATCATATATCTCCTATTTCTGGCAGTCCCTTTCCTTCTGGGGGGCTGGACTGGCTGTCCTTCAGAGCCCCCTTCCTGACGCTCCCCGTCTGACCTATTATTAGAGACATGATAGACCCATGTTGGGGAAGAGTCACTCAAGGTCAAATTGAACACAAGGTGGGTGGGTTACCTGAGGTCATGACACATCCATGCTTAGCGTTAGCAGAAATAGAGCTTATGTGTTTATAATCTTGTTCCTGATCTAAATTACAAAAGCAAGGTCAGGAATATATTTATGGGAAGGCCTGTCATTTCATCTGGCACCCGAACAGGGACACCAGAAGCCGCCTGCCGGGAGCTCTGTCAGCCGGCTTTAGAGGCCCCTTCCAGATCCATAATTCCATATTGATCATATCTTTGATCTATCATATCTCATGCCCCCCTCCTCACAGTCTTCCGTGCACAGATCCTGTCACGGCGCCCGGTGGGGCGGGAGATGCGCTATGACCTGCGTGTGGAGGAAACTTACCGCAACCGCTTCCCACTGGAGCGCCGGGAGTTTGCCTGGGCACCCGGAGCCTGTGTCTGCCCCTTGCTGGAGGAGGGCCACCACTACCTGCTCATGGCCCGGCGCCATGTCAACTTCGAAGGGACCCTCAATCGCCTGCTCCTGCCCCGGGGGGGCTATGCCCAGCCATGGACCCCCCGCGAGGACCGCCAGGCCCGGCAATTGGCTGGGAGGTGCCCCTGAGGGCACAGGAGGTGGAGAGAGACAGCTGAAGTTGGCCGGTACCAGCGCATTGGCAAAACCTGGAGGAGGCCCCTGTCCTGTGGGAAACCTGATCATTACCTGCCTTGAGTGACAAAGAAATAAATGTGGTTGTGTGGTTTCTGGCCTGCATGACCAACATATTCTAGCAGCATTTTATCCTTTTTTTTGGTTCCGCCTGTATCTGTGGCTACTGGCATTTCCAGAGGACCTGGTGGTATTAAAGCAAGTGGAGTATACAATATACCTGTGAAATGATGTGCAGGTTGGGAGGAAAAACAAATGTCTGCTAAACTAGTGTGAAGGGTGCAATAAGCAAGCTTGGAAGTTGCCTGGCCTTTGTTCTGTAAGCTAATATAGTTTGTGTTTTATTTGTGTTCTGAATACTCCACAACCAGACGGAGACTATAGACTCAAAAGAATGTCCCAAAAATACCAGAGCTGGGTTCAAACACTTTGCATGTAATTTTTATTCAGCATTTAAAATAATATAGTGATTTGATTCCCATTAATATGTCCCAGACTCACAAGGCCCCTCACAAAGAGTTTGGGTGAAAAAGGGATCAGGTAGGCGGCCGAGCTGCAACAGAGAGCACCTCTCTCCATGAAGTACTACAGGAGTGGGGGCTCCCGTTCAGAAGCACAAGGCCTTGCCACCAAAGGGCCCCCCTCCTCCTCCTCAGACCAGGCCTCAACACGTGCTTGAATTGGAGGGAAGCCCTGGCTGGCAGGTGGTCAGTGCCAGGACCCGAAGCAGTGCACTGGGGCTGCAGCCTGGATAGGGAGCAAGCAGGGAACTTCAGGGTCCAGCTCCCGGCAGCGGATGGGGGGCTCCAGGTAGGGGTCCAGCAGGAGCAGGTTGGGCCAATGCTATTGCCCTGGCGCTGGCCCAGCAGGTAGAGGCACCCCGTTGGCTGCCACACAGGCCTTGAAGAAGCACCGGCCCAGGCAGGCCACCCCCTGCCCTTCCTTCTCACCCTCAAGGAGGGTCTATTCGCCCCGTGTCCGCTTCCAGGCGCAGTGCCCCTCCCCGCCCACCGTGAAGAGAGCCCCATTCAGAGCAGTGGTCGTACCTGAGGAAGAGAGGAGAAACACTTAAAATACCTGACAGAGGAAGAGGGAGTATGCTTGCTCTCTGCAGCCCTGGAGACCTGGAAGGGCTTCCTGTTATGAGAGCTGTTTGGCAGGGGACTCTCTCGGAGTGCAAGGAGGCTTCTAAACAGAGGCTGAAGGGAATCTGTCAGGGGGGCTTTGATTGTGCCTTTTCTGCCAGGATTGGGTGGCCCTCAGGGTCCCTTCCAACTCTAGGAATCTATTCTATACCTATCGCATATCTATCTATCTCTATCTTATCTCTATCTTACGGGGCTGGACTGGATGTCCTTTGGGGTCTCTTCCAACTCTAGGGTTCTCTTCGATATATCTCAGTCCTATCAATATCTTTAGCTAAAATTCTCTGATATACCTATTACATCTATCCATCTATCTATCTCAATCCTATCTCCCTCTCTCTAGGGGCTGGGCTGGATGGTCCTTGGGGTCCCTTAACTCTAGGTTTCTATGATATACCTATCATGTCTGTCTGTCTCCGCTTTGAGTCTCCTTTGGGAGAGATCAAGCAAAGTATAAATAAATGTAATAATAATCTCAATCCTATTGATCTATTTCTCTTTCATAAGAGGCTGGACTGAATGGCCCTTGGGGTCCCTTCCAACTAGGATTCTCTGATATAGCTATCATATCTCTCTCTGTCTTAAAGGGCCCCTTCCAACACTAGGATTCTCTGATATACCTCTCATATCTTTCTATCCCAATCCTATCACTCTCACCCCTAGCTTGATGGCCTCCTGCCGCCCCTGTGCTGTCCTCCTGCTCCCCCCTTCCCCCCAAGGCCTCTACTTCCTCCCTTGGGGCCACTCCACCCTTCCTCACCAGGGGAGCGGGACACCAGGTTCCAGGCATCACCCTGTGTGTCCAGGCGCTGCACGGCGGGGCAGAAGTCTCCACTCTCCTCCAGGCCACCCATCACATAAAGCAGCCGGGCGCCGGCAGTGGCAGCCCTCTTCACGGGGCGAGCCATGGGGCTAGCGCTGCACCAGGCGGGCTCCCCGGGGGCCAGGCTCTCCACGGTGGGGGTCAGGCCCCCCTCATCCAGGGCGCCTCCTGCCACAAAGAGGTGCCCTCCCACCCTGGCCGCAGTGGTTGTGCCGGGCCATCTGCAGCAAGGGCCCCTCCTCCCAGCGATCCTTCCAGCCACTATAGGCCAGCACCCCGTCCGTCGCCAACCAGGTCCACTCCTTCCGGGTGGAGCTGCCCATCACATACAGCAGGTCGCCTGCCAGGGGAGCAGACAGGAAGTATTCCAATAGTCACAAATGCATTTGCAGAAATATTCACAAAATATTTAGAGAAATAATCATAATATTCATAAAATATTTGAAAAAATAATCACAAAAAATTTGCAGAAAATCTCAAAATATTCACATAATCATAATATTCATAAAGTATTTGCAGAAATAATCATGAAATAACCACAACATATTCAAAAATATTTGCAGCAATATTCATAAAACATTCACAGAAATTATCACAAAAATATTCGTAAGGCCATGAGTGTGATGTGGCAGCGAGAAAGGCCAAGGCGATTATGGGAGGAATCAATAGGAGTATTCAGGCAGTCCCCGAGCAAGCACATGGCAAAGAGGAAGTGCACATATAAGCCATTTCTACCTCTAGGGATCACAGGAAGTGACTCAGATGCATCTCTAGGATCTCATGTCTACCTTCTTGAACCTTAGAGTGGACTGTGCTGTGAACACATGTGCATTAGAACTGTATTTTTCGCATACACTGGTGGAAGAGCACCTGCCGGTTGGCCGGGAAGAGCCCCCGTCCATCTCTAGCACCACGTCCGGAGTGGGGTTAGTGGCTCCAGGTCTCGCAACCTGAGCAGCCTCCTCCATTATTGTAAACAGACCAGGCTGGAACTTCCTCCCCTCTCTCCTTGGCAAGAGAACATCAGCTGGGACTGATTTAGAAGGCAGTGGGTGACTTCGGCTCTTAAAATAGAGGCCAGCCTCGGCTCCTTCTTCAGGCTGCTGCTTCCCTTCCTTCGTGCAGGAAAGCCCTTCTTCTGCCTTCCACCACAAAGAAAGCAGGAAGGAAGAAACCCTTTGTTTGTCCTGGAAGAAGAAGCTCTTTCTACAGGAGAAGAACCTTTCCAGATTGCCATTCAGAGGAGTCAGCATCATATTTCTCTGCATCAGGACAGCAAGCAGGAAAGGGAGGCATGCAATGCCCCAAAGCTGGACTCCAGGGAGGACTACATACACCAGGGAGGTGTATGTAGTCAAGACACACTTCTCTGCCCTGGTGTCTAGAGGGCAGAGAAGTGTGTCTTGACTACATACAATGCTCATCAATCCAAGTGAATGTGGCTGGGGATGATCAAGCTTTTAGTAGGAACCAGTGGCTAAAGAAGGCCCATTAGAGACCTGTTTTCACAAAGCAAGGAGTGTTGAGAGACCTCGGTTTTTGTTGTCTAGGAAACAAAGAGGTGTCCTGAGATACTTTGTATTCAAACAATGAGAAATAACCCACTTCGGAAGTAGATCAGGACTTTCTGACTCAAAGGGTTGACACCTGCTCCCTCGACCCGTGCCCCTCCTGGCTTGTTAGATCCTGCCTGGAGGGGTTACGTGGGCCTCTGCTGAACATCGTAAATAGCTCCCTTGAGCAAGGAGTCTTCCCAGAGTGCTTTAAAGAGGCGGTGGTAGCTCCATTACTGAAGAAACTGTCACTAGATCCTGCGGTCCCTCCAACTACCGACCAGTGTCGAACCTCTCGTACCTGGGCAAGGTAGTTGAGAGGGCAGTAATGGAGCAGTTGCAGTCCTTCTTAGATGATGCAACATGGCTAGACCCCTTCCAGTCCGGCTTCCGTTCGGGGCACGGGACGGAGACGGTCCTGGTCTCCATCACAGATCAACTCCGCTGCCAGCTCGACCAAGGCGGGTCTGCGCTGCTCGTGTTATTGGACCTCACGGCAGCGTTTGACACGGTCGACCACAATCTACTGATCCACCGCCTGGCCATGGCTGGAGTGAGGGGACAGTTCTTAAATGGCTGACCTCCTTCCTCCACCAGCGGTCTCAGCGTGTGAGGAGGGGCGAGGTGGTCTCCGAGGGCTCCTCATTAGTTTGTGGAGTTCCGCAAGGCCATTCTCCCCCTCTGTTATTCAACATCTACATGCAGCCGCTTGCACAGCTGGTGCGGAGTTATGGGCTGGAGTGCCACCAGTACGCTGACGACACCCAGCTCATTCTGAGGATGGAGGACAGGCCGGGATCCATCCCGATAATTTCCAACACTGCCTCGAGGCCGTTACTGGATGGCTGCGTGCCAGTAGGTTGAGGGTGAATCCGGCGAAGACGGAGATCTTGTGGTCGGGCCGCTCGGGTGGTGTAGATGTCCAGCTTCCGACCCTGGACGGTGTGGCGCTATGCCCATCGCCTTCCGTTAAGAGCCTGGGGGTCCATCTGGACTCCCAGCTGACCATGGAGGCCCAGGTCTCCGCGGTCAGCAAGGTTGCTTTTTCATCTGCGACAGGCTCGGAGGCTGGCCCCTATATCTCCCGGAATGACCTGGCCACGGTGATCCAAGCTACGGTCATCTCAAGGCTGGATTACTGTAACGCTTTACGTTGGCCTTCCTTTGTCGGCGACCGGAAGCTCACGTTGGTGCAGAACACTGCCGCCCGGCTCCTGTCTGGAACCCCAGCAGGCCGCCACATCACACCTGTTTTGCAGGATCTGCACTGGCTCCCAATCGAGCACGGATCTCCTTCAAGGTGTTGGTTCTTACCTTTAAGGCCTTGCATGGCCTGGGGCCAGCGTACTTGAGGGACCGACTCACCCCACACTGTCCCCGAGATCACTACGCTCCGAGGATGCTAATTTGTTAGAGATACCCTCGGCGAAATCGGCTAAACTGACATCTACTCGCGGAGGGCGTTCTCCGTTATAGCCCCTACGCTGTGGAACGCCCTCCCGGCTGGAACGCGAGGCTATAAAGGACCTGCTCCCGTTTAGAACGCGCCTGCAAAACGTATTTGTTTAAGCAGGCCTTGGTGAGTAGGTCCTGCCCATGTTCGCTTTAGCCGCTGTCCTGGGGTGTCACGCTATCTAATTTCTGAACTGTACCTGGGGGTTTTGTATTTTGCTGTTTTAACTGTTTAATTGTCTTAGATGTTTTATCGCATTGCTTGTGTGTAGTTGTACCTTCGGTTCCTGTGAGCCGCCGCGAGCCTCAGGGAGTCGGCGGCATAGAAACCCGAATAACAAATAAATAAATAAATAAATATTGTGCTCCTCCTCCGAACCCCCAAACAGGACGTTGGCCTTGGTAAAGACTCTTGATCCCAAAGCCTTACAAATGGGTAAGCACACAAGGCAGTTGAGAGAAGATTTATTATGATTAGAGAACAGCACAGGAGAGAGAGAAAAACCCTAAGGAAATGTTTTTGACCTTGAAGCTGAAGGTTTTCTATTCAAGCCCCACTCTAGGGCTCAACCATCTGTTCTTTGGAGGAAAAAATAATACACAACCAGGAAACAAAGAAGCACCATTAAGGTGAGGGTCTTTATGTTCTTTGTCGAGCAGGGAAAAATATTTTCCCTCTCTGGCCTATTTTAGTGCTGTTTCTGCCTCAAGGCCGTGGTCAAGCTTTCCACAGCCTCTCCCTTCACAAGGCTCAATGTCCCGATGTCCGAATTCTGCCCTCCTGTCCATCCTGCTACCCATCCTGCTGCTGGACGAAGGGGTTGGGGATGGCCTCCATGCCGTCCTGGGGGCAGATTAGGACCACTGAGGTCCCTCGGCAGACCACCAGCCCCAGTGGGCGTGTGTCCTCCGTCAGCTTGTACTGGTCATCCGGGTCTGGAAGGGAGGAAGAAGGGAGGAGGAAGGAAGGGGGATTTACTGAGGGGATACACACTTCCTGGCCCCAAAACGGCTCCCTCCCCTCTTTTGGGACCCAAAGATGGCCTCATTGAGATGAATCTGAAGGGGAAGGTTGACTCAAGTGAGTTTTTAACTCTTCTCAGGAAGATCATACTTCACAAAAGTTTACCACCTCTAACATGGGGCCTGTCCAGACAGCACAAAGGAGTGGCTGTCCAGACACCATTCCGACCGCCTCCCCACAAGCCCCCAGACTCTTTTGAAAAGTAAAAAGAACTTACCAGGCCTGAGGTATATCCTCGGAGCAGCTCTCCTGGCACGTACAAATAACACGCCAGGAGAGCCAGGGGGGGGGGGGCGGCGGCGTTGGGGGTACATCTGGACACCCACCCCAGATGGCAGCATGTTATATTAAATTATTATAATTTATTATGTTATGTTTTTGTAATTATATATGATATTACATTATTATAATATATTACATGATGTAACACGATTTTTGGATTATCAATGTCATTTCCTAATTGGTCCTATCACAAAAACATGGGAAAAGTGTATTAAACTGCAAACACTTTGCTTTTGTGGGAGAGACATTCTGCAGCAGCACATTTTTCTATGGCTTTTCAAGGACTATCTCAATGACCTCCACACTCCCCTATATCCCAGGATCCAATCCCAGATTATCTGCGTTAAATTGGATTATATAAATCTCCACTGCCAGATAGTTTGGGATCAGATCCTGGGATCCATAGAGATCCATAGAGCCTTGACGAATTCAGCTGTAAAAACAACAAAGTTTCTGGAGTAGAGCAACTCCTTCCAAAGGAAGGGACGCATAATGAAACCGGAATAATGCTTTCAAATCAGGAAGAGAACGTTTTCCCAAATGTTGTGCCATAGTGTAATGCTGACCTCCTGTCTGCTGTGCTCACCTCTCATGTACTCGATGGTCCCATCCAGCACAAGGTTGAGGAGTGGGTCGAAGCCTTTCAGGACGCCGCTGGCTGCGAGGAAAGAAAGAAATTAAATAAAATTAATTATTAATATTAACAAGGGGAAAATGAAACTTATGACAAAGAATTTAAATTTTAAAAACAAGAGGAATTGGAAAAAATCTCTGGCCTTAAACTATCAACGAAGATAAAGTATCTGGGTATATGGATTACACCGAGAAATATTCATCTCTTAAAAAATAATTTCCTGGAAAAAATAGAAAGGAATTAAAAAAGAAATAGAAGGATGGAAATACCTAAACCTCTCACTGTTAGGTCATATTGCAGCCATACAAATGAGCCTCCTACCAAAAATGTTATAGCTATTCCAGAATCTTCCAATCATAAGGAATATGAACATTTTTAAAGAATGGAACAAAGATATAATGAGTTTTATATGGAAAGGAAAGAAACCAAGGAAAAAATATACAACAATGATCTCATTAAAGAGGGGGCTTTGGCCTGCCTGACCTTAAAACTTACTTTGAGGCAGCTGCATTTTCTTGGGTCAAAGATTGGATTGACTTGGCAAAAGTAAAGATATTAACCTTAGAATGTCATGACCTAAGACGCAGTTGGCATGCATACTTATGGTACGGTAAAGTTAATGTGGAAATTTTTTTTGGTAATCATTTCATTAGGTCTTCCTTAATTAAGGTTTGGAATAAATACAAAAATTATTTCTATTCTAAAATCCCATTATGGCTTTCACCTATTGAGGCAAACCAAAGGAGGCTATTAGGCTGGACCAAGTGGCCAGCATATAGCGAACTCCTGAAGAAGAATGAACGGAATGAACCTGAACTTAAAACATTAGAAGAAATATCGCAATTATATAACTGTGTGGGTTGGTTTCAATACATGCAAGTTAAGAAATAATTTGAAGAAGAAAAAAAGGGATTTTTGTATAGAAGACCTATGGTATAAAATAATACATTCCGATAAGAAAACCATTACCAAACTCTACAATAGACTAATAGATTGGGCAACTGAGAAAGAAGCAATTGCGAACACGATGATAAACTGGGCAAGGAATATAGGTCATCCAATAAAATTAAAGGAATGGGAGGTTATCTGAACAAAGAAATTAAAGTACACTTACGCTATGGATTTGAAGGAAAACTGGCTAAAGATGATCCATAGATGGTACATAACTCCGGATAAATTGGGTATTATGTATGCAAACAGGGACAATAAATGCTGGAAATGTAAAGAATCTGTAGGCTCATTCTATCACATGTGGTGGAGCTGCACTAAGGCATCCACCTATTGGGAAATGATACATGAAGAAACCCAGAAAATCCTTAAAGTTACATTATTAAGGAAACCAGAATATTACCTACTTAGGGATTTATGAAAAAGAAATTTTTACCAGAAATCAATAAGGACAAACTCTTCACTTTTTTGTTGCGGCAACAAGAATAACTTACCTGAGGTATTGGAAATCAGATTTAATACCAACGAAAGATGAATGGATAGCAAAGATATTGGAAATAAAGGATATGGATAATTTAACTTACCTGCTTAGGAGAACAATGATACAAACAGATTGGTCATGTCTAACAAATTATCTAACAGAAAACAATTGCGTGAACTATATATTTTTTCCTTTTTATTTATCAATGAGATTTGATTCTATGGTGGAAAATACTCATGATAAGAATTTTTGAAGTGACTAATATTAATGAGACGGCGAAAGGAAAAAGATTGGAAGTCACTTTTTTATATACATATATAATTTTTCAATGTTTCAATTTTTTTTAATTTTTTATCTCTTTTTCTCTATCTTCTCTATATTTTTTTGTTTGCGTTTTTTTTACTTATGTCTATTTCTAACTTTTCCAACTTTACTATGATATATTGTTCTCCCACTTTCACTGTATCTATTTGTTTTGGTAGCTTTTATAGATAATTAATAAAATTTATTTTTTTTAAAAAGAAAGGGGAAGAGAAGAAGAGCTGCTCAACAGCAGAACTTTCTGCCTCAAGGTCCAGTCGAAGGACCTTTTTTGACACAGAAGCCAGGTGGCCAACTGTTGGGAAGGATCACATTGTATCCTGCTTGCCATGCATAGGGTTGGGCTGGAAATTATTATTATAATATTTATTTATACCCAGCTTTATCTCTCCCAAAGGAGAATCAAAGTGGCTATGTATCCATCGAAATCCAAGGAAGTCCCCTGAGGGGACAGGTCCGCAGTCTTGGGGGGGGGGGGGAGTTCCTCCTAGACTCAGCGCTGACACTTGATGCTCAGGTGTGTGGCTGAGAGGGCGTTTGCACAGTTAAAACATGTGCACCATCTGCAACCGTACCTCGAGAAGCCTAACTTGGCCATGGTGGTCCACGCCATAGTTACATCCAGAATAGACTACTGCAATGCACTCTACATGAGGCTGCCTATGAAGATGGCTCAGATACTACAACTGGTGCAAAGATCGGCAGCTGGACTTTTAACTGAAGCTAGCTATAAGGAGCACACTATGCCCCTAATAAAGCAGCTCCATTGGCTGCCGATAAGTTTCTGGTCCCAATTCAAGGTGCAGGTTATCACCTATAAAGCCTTAAATGATTCAGGCACCGCCTATCTTAGTAATCACATGCCCCTCTGTGCGAGTGTTAAGATCTGCTGGGGATGCCCTCCTTGCGGTCCTATCTATCTATCTAAATAAAAATGTAATATTTCTTTGTTGAATAAACATAACTCAAAAACCACTGGATGAATTGACACCATATTTGGACACAAGACACCTATCAGGCCAATGAGTGACAATCACTCACAAAAACACAGCGGAAAGGACTTAAAAAGCCAAAAAAGCAAAAATACACTACAGTGCATGTGCAAAAATGACTCCCCCGGGCCCTTTAGGAGAGGAGGATCCAAATGCACTGCTTCCAAGCTGCAAGCTTTCTTCTCTTTGGATTTCTTTGAGAGCATCCCAATCCCTGCATAGTTCCAATTTCCTATTCCTGGATCTGCAACTCCCAGCAATCCAAGATAGAGATAGTGGGTAGATTGATCAGGAGGACTGCTGGGAGTTGCAGTCCAAGAATAGGTAGAGAAGGAAGAAAGGGGAGAAAGGGGAAGGGAAAGAAAAGGGGGGAAAGAAGAGAAAAGGAAGAGAGAACGAAAGAAAGAAAGGGAGGGAAGGAGAGAAAGAAAGGAGGAAAGAAAGAGGGGGGGGAAGGTCGGCCAGAGCAACGCGTGGGGGGTACAACTACTTATATATTTCTTAATATTCTATTGATGATGGTTCTCTCGCTTCCCTTGCTCCTCCTTCTCCCCCGCTCACCTTCGCGCCCGCCTTGGAACTTGACGCGGATGGCTTTGTCGATGTACTTGGCCAGGTCCAAGATGCTCTCCTTCTTTTTCTTCTCCTTGTCCGCCATCTTGCTTCCCACAGGCATCCTACTCCCGCTCCACCCTCCACGCCACTTCCTCTCGTTGCTGCCTCTTCTCCTCCAATCAGAGGCTCGCTTTGTAGCCCCTGGCCACGCACCTCCCTCCCACTCTCCCGCTCTAGCCTCCGCCGGCTCTATGGGCAAAGGCTCTTTGGCTTCCTCCCTTGCCTTTCCGGTTTGGGACCGCAACTCCCTTGAAAAGTGAGGCGTTGCCGGGTAACGGAGGGCTGCCTTCCCGTCTGGGCCGGAAGTAGGCCTCCAGTCAGGACTATGGCGGCGGTTGGGGGCTGCCGCTCGGGACCGGGGCTCTTCCTCCTGCTGCCGCTCCTCGCCCAGGTGAGCCCTGGCCCCGCAGCCTGGGCCTCTGCCGGGAGGGCGCGCGCGGTGCCTTTCCTCCTGCTGGAGGGACGTGAAGAGCGTCGCCTTAACGGCTCTCCTTGGGCTCCCCTGCAACTGTGCTATACGCATCTAGCGCAGGCAGGGGCCAACTTGAGCCCTCCCTCCTGGGGTTTTGGACTCCAGCTCCCACAATTCCTCCCGGAGGAAGGGCCTAAGGTGGCCCAGACCCGATCCAGTGCATCTCTCGCTGTCTAGGGCTGGGTGGCCATCTGTCGGGAGGGGTTGGGTGATGCCTCTCCTGCTGCAGTGAGTAGGGTAGCATTGAATTATCATCAGCATCATCATTATTATATGTATCCCCCACCTTCTCTCTCTCATAGGAGACTCTAAGCAGCTATCTACTATTACTATATTTATTAACTAGCTGTACCCGGCACGCGTTGCTGTGCCCTATTTAGGAGATGCGAGAAAGTCTGAGTATGTAAGGGTTGGAATTGTTGTTAGTGAATTGGGTGTGTTATGTTTGTGCCTCAGCTCTTTGCCTGCAGTCCTTCGGGTTTGACTTGTACCATGGCCAGGACGGATCAGCTTGGGGAGGGCTTGTCCTGTCAGGGGATCTCTATCTTCACAGGTGCGTCCAGTGTCTGTTGGGGGACTGTTAAAAATCCTTTCCATATCCTTTTTAGCCACCTTTCTCAAGATCTTCATGTCTAGATTACTTTCTGCTCCTCTCTTTTTCAAGATGTCCTGCTCTGTGTCTTTTGTCCCCTTGAATGGTGTTGATCTCCATCATGGTCTTCTGATTTGAAAGTGTTGGAGGAGGCTGTGGCACTCATCTGACAGTTTGTTATGGGTCGGAATGTTCATGTTGGCTGGCCAGTACAGCAGTTATGCAAATCCGCCCTTATTGGCGGATCATGTTGTCAGAATGTAGAGGCTGGGGGAGTCTTTGGCAGCCCCGGAGGTTTTAGTTTTATTTTTACTCGTTGGTTTGGGGGCCTTTTAGGTTTTGGGGGGGAAAGTTTCTTTGCTACAAACGTACCTTGCTTGAGGCCTATTTCTGTTGGCAAGTTTTGTGTTTCTGCGTTGTAAAGTTTCTCTGTTTGAGGTAGTCTTCACATGACGACTGTTCCTTTATATATATATAGATCTTTCCTGAATTTATTTATTTATTTATTTGTTCCATCTTGTATTCCGCTCCTCCCTGCAGGCTCGGGGCGGATAACAGCACAAAATTCGGCAGACATGCAGCATCCATGTCGCCGTACAATAAAATGAACATAAAACACACAATAAAACAGAATACAATAGGTCCCGGGATTAAAATTACGTACATGCCATGGCATTCCCTGAAACCAGGGTGCTAGTTAGGAAGATGAGTACATTCGGCTTACTCGCCTAGCCGAAGGCCAGCCTAAACAGGGCGGTCTTACAAGCCCTACGAAACGGAATGAGCTCCGTGGCAGCTCGAACGTCGTCCGGGAGAGAGTTCCAGAGTACCGGAGCCGCCACAGAGAAAGCCCTTTGTCTGGTGGCAGACAGGTGACAGGCGCGGACCGATGGAATCAGGAGCAAGTTCAACTCCTCAGAACGTAGTGATCTCGGGGGAATGTATGGGGCAAGGCGGTCCCTCAAGTACGCAGGCCCTAGGCCGTGTAAAGCCTTAAAGGTTAATACCAACACCTTGAAGGCAATTCGGTACTCAATAGGCAGCCAGTGCAGTTGCCGCAGGATGGGCGTGATGTGCTCCCTTACCGACGTTCCGTCAGCAAGCGGCGGCGGCATTCTGCACTAGCTTGAGTTTCCGAACTGTCGCCAAGGGAAGGCCAACGTAGAGGCGTTACAGTAGTCTAATCTCGAGATGACCGTCGCTTGGATCACCGTGGCCAGGTCGTTCCTGGAAAGGTAGGGTGCCAGTCGCCTAGCCTGTCGTAGGTGGAAAAATGACGCCCTGCTGGCCGCAGAGACATGGGTCTCCATGGCCAGCAGGGGTCCAAATGGACACCCAAGCTCTTAACAACAGGCGATGGACTAAGCCGTTCGCCGTCTAGGGTAGGCAACCGGCACTCATCCGCCCAGGGCGACCAGGCCACAAGATCTCCGTCTTCGACGGGTTCACCTTCAGCCGGCTAGCCCGCAGCCAACCAGTCACGGCCTCTAGGCACTGATGGAAACAATCGGGTACGGTGTCCGGCCTGCCGTCCATTCTCAGCAGAAGCTGGGTGTCATCAGCGTACTGATAACACTCCAGACCAAAGTCGCGGGCCAGCTGGGCCAGGGGGCGCATGTACACGTTGAATAATAAGGGGAGAGGATGGCCCCTGGGGACCCCACAATCCAGTGGGGATCTCCCAGAGACCTCCCGCCCCCTCCACACGTTGTCCCAGGTCCCGGAGGAAGGAGGCCACCCATTTAAGGGCGGTCCCCCCGACCCCGGAGCCGGCTAAACGATGGGTTAACAATGCGTGATCTACAGTGTCGAAAGCTGCCGTCAGATCTAACAGGACGAGCAGTGCCGATCCACCCTGGTCCAGCTGGCGGCGAAGTTGGTCTGTAATGGCGACAAAGCACGGTCTCCGTCCCGTGCCCAATACGGAAGCCGGACTGGAAGGGATCAAGTCCAGCTGTGTCTTCAAGAACTGCTGCAGCTGATCCGCTGCTGCCCTCTCAATCACCTTGCCTAGGAAAGGCAAGTTGGAAACTGGCCGGTAATTGGAGGGAGCCGAAGGGTCTAGATTCGGCTTCTTCAGCAGCGGTCTCACCAATGCCTCTTTTAATCCCCCCGGAAAGACTCCTTGCTCAAGGGAGCTATGGCCCACTAGGTCTCTTCCAACACCGTGATTCTAAGGAGACTCAAAGCAGCTTGACGTAAAAGCACCAGCATTCAATTTAAATTATTATTTTTATTATATTATAATATGTTATAATATGTTATTATATTTATTTATACCTTGCTTTATCTCTCCCAAAAGAGACTCAAAGCAGCTTCACATAAAAGCATCCGCCTACAATTTAAAATATACAAATATGTAAACATTAAAACAGGATTAAACACAAACCGTATTAAGAAAATTCACAGTTTAAATCCATCCAAACATGAATTTGGGATGGTGTGCATAGTAATAATAAATAATACATTCTATTATTCTTTGTGCAGATTTCTGCTGAGATTGGGATGATGCACATAATAATCTTAACAATAATAAAATAATACATTCTTCTACGATTCATTGTGCAGGTGTCTGCCGAGTTTGGGATGGTGCGCGTCTTCTCGGAGAAGGGTGGCCCCAAAGGGAAGGACTACTGCATCCTCTTCAACTCCCAGTGGGCCCACCTCCCACATGACTTGGGCAAAGCCGTGAGTGGGACTCTTGGAGTGTTCCAGATGACCTTTTAAGGGCCCCCATTCTCCTTTCTATTAGGTTCTATGGGCTCCCTTGGAAGGAGGACAGGCCCTTCTTTTGAGGTCATGTTCCAGATGACCTTTAGGGAGCCCCCTTTCCCCCTTTCTATTGGATCCTATGGTCTCCCTTGGAAGGAGAGCAGGCCCAACCTTTGGGGGATGGTCCTGATGACTTTTAGGGAGTCCTCTTTCCCCTATCAATTGGGTTCTGTGGGCTCCGTTGGAAGAACAGCAGGCCCTTCCTTTGAGGGATGGTCCAGTTGACCTTTGGAGGGCCCCTGGTGCTGGGGAGACCTCCCTCCTTCTCTCTTCCTCACTGACCACCCCTCTCTGTGCCTCTCCCTCCAATGCAGTCCCTGCTGCAGCTGCAAGACCAGACCCTCTCTGTGCTGTGTGCACCCTCGGATGTCCCGGAGGGGGGCTTTGGCAATGCAGTGCCCATGGTGCTTAGGGGCAACTGCACCTTCTATGAGAAAGTGCGCCTGGCCCAAGTCAACGGGGCTCGCGGGCTGATCATCGTCAGCCGGGAGAAACTGGTGGGTCTTTTTGCCATCTCTTTTCGCCCTCACCCCGCACTCTGCTAGTATGAGTTTTCTTACTACTTCTATTTGAAAATGTTTAATAGAAATACGTAATATTTAAACTGATCCTGATGTGGGGTTGTTTGCGCAGGTCCCTCCTGCTGGGAACGTGAGCCAATACGAGGAGATTGACATCCCGGTGGCCTTGCTGAGCTACGCTGACATGCTGGACATTGGCCGGGTAAGGATGGCCTGCTTGCTTGTTTGTGTGCTGGAGGCTCTTGGCCTCGGCCCTTTCCCAGCCAAACCGCCCCCTTGCCTTTTCTCCTCCCCCAGAGCTTTGGGCGCTCGGTAAAGGTGGCCATGTACGCCCCCAATGAGCCCGTCCTGGACTACAACATGGTGATCATCTTCCTGATGGCCGTGGGCACCGTGGCTGTGGGCGGATACTGGGCTGGCAGCAGGGACGTCAAGAAGTGAGTCCAGTGGGAGGGTCCTTTGGGGCCCCTTCCAAATCTAGGGTACTGTATCCATCTCTCATATATAAAATGTAATGTTCATTTGTGAAACGCACATAACTCAAAAACCACAGGAAGAATTGACAAGAAATTTGGACCCAATACACCTATCAAATGACCATTGTTCATAAAAAACCAAAAAAACCCACAGCGGCAAGGACTTTAAAACCCCTAAAAGCTAAAAGACAATGCAGCGCATGTGCAAAAATGACTCCCCTGCCCCCCTCCCCAGCATGAGGGAAGAAATCCACCAAACAGCCAAGAAAGGAGCCGCTTGAGAGAAGGAGGGAAAGATGCTCCGTTAATCCTTTGCGCTTTCCCCCACTCACTCCCCCCCCCCCCCCTTTACAAAGTGACGCAGGGCAAAGGCCGGATGGAGGACTCCAGGGGTCTGGCATGGGGACACCCGGTAGAGACTGAATTGATATATAATAAAAAGCTATAGCAATGTCCTTCCAAAATCACAAAAACTTCCCAAACACTTCTAGTCTCAAGCGTTTCAGATAAGGGCTAATCAACCAGCTTGGCAATGCCATCAACGGTGCCCAAGGGGCTTCCGAGGCGGCAAGCAGCAGACTCGGTGAAAAGGACGAGGCTGCTGCCAAGTGGGCGGAGAGTCCTTACTTCGCGGATTTCCACTTATTGCGGGTGGTCCTGGAACGGATCACCCGTGATAAGTGTGGGAATGTTGTACGCACACACACAATATCTTGGGTCTCCGGTGTTATTATATATCATTATTATTAAATATTCTATCATATATCATTATTATTTACTAGCTTGGGTAGCCAGCGTTGTCTGAGTTATTTGAAAAAGTCATTTCATATACAAAATGCATAAGGTTGTGGGCAAACTACAACTCCAATCACACCAGATTAACCCCCTGAAACTCCATCAGTACTTAAAGTTTGTTACGTTGGGCAAGTTTGCTCTAGATGCATCATGGATGGGGTTCAGTGTGCTCTCTGGCTGCATGGTAAGCTACAACTCCCACTATGGTGAGTCAGTCCCCTCAAACCCTCCAGTAGGTTGAATTAGTCATGGGTATTCTGTGTGCCAAGTGTGGTCTAGATCAGGGCTGTCCAACTGCCGGCCCTGCAGGTGTTTTGGACTTCAAATCCCAGAAATCCTAACAGCTGGTAAACTGGCTAGGATTTCTGGGAGTTGAAGTCCAAAACACCTGCAGGGCCGGCAGTTGGACAGCCCTGGTCTAGATCCATCATCAGTGGAGGTCACAGTTTCTCTGGTTGTGAGTGAACAACAACTCCCAGAAAGAAGGTCAGTTCTCCCCCAGACCCCTTCAGTAATCACATTTTGGCATATCAGGGGTTTTTTTTTGTGTCAAGAGCGTCTTGAGAAACTGTAAGTCACTTCTGGTGTGAGAAAACTGGTCCTCTGCAAGGATGTTGCCCAGGGGACCTTGTCCGGATGTGTTACCATCCTGTGGGAGGCTTCTCTCATGTCCCCTCATGGGGAGCTAGAGCTGACAGAAAGGAGATCACCTCACTCCCCAGATTCAAACTGCCGACCTGTCAGTCAGCAGTCCTGCCGACACAAGGGTTAACCCATTGTGCCACTGGGCTCCTGGCATATCAGGTCTGTGTTTGGGTTTACAGTGCTCTCTGGATGTAGGTGAACTACAACTCCAAAACTCAAGATCAGTGCCCACAAAACTTTCCAGTATTTTGTGTTGGTCATGGGAGCTCTGTGTGTCAAGTTTGGTTCAATTCCATCATTGGTGGAGTTCAGAGTGGTCTTTGATTGCAGATGAAATATACATCCCAGTACCTACAACTCCAAAATGTCCAGGTCAATTCACCTAAAAACTCACCAGTATTTAAATTGGGGCATATTGGGTATGCATGCCAAGTTCGGTCCAGATCCACCATTGTTTGGGTTCATAGTGCAGGCGAACTACAACTCCTATAAATCCCTCCAAAGACCTCCTGTATGTTTTGTGGGTCATGGGGGTTCTGTGTGCCAAGTGAATTCCAGGTCACTCAGGGAGCCATTCTCTCCCCTTTATTATTTAACATCCACTTGCCAAATTGGTGCGGCGTTTTGGTCTGGAATGTCACCAGTACGCTGATGACACCCAGCTGGTGCTGAGGATGGACAGCCGACCGGACTCTCTACCCGATTGTTTCCAACTATGCCTTGAAGTTGTGACTGGTTGGCTATGAGCCAGTCGGTTGAGAGTGAATCCATCGAAGACTGAGATCCTTTGGCTGGGTCACCTGGGTGGATATGGGCTCCGGCTGCCTACTCTGGACGGCGAGGCACTACGCCCATCGTCCTTAGTAAAGAGTCTGGGGGTCCAGTTGGACCCGCTGCTGACAATGGAGGCTCAGGTCTCTGCTGTCAGCAGATCCGCTTTTTTCCACCTGTGACAGGCTAGGCGGCTGGCGCTCTATCTCACCGGAAATGACCTGGCCATGGTGATCCAGGCAACGGTCATTTCGAGGCTAGACTACTGTAACGCCCTTTACATTGGTCTTCTTTTGGTGGTCATCCGGAAGCTTAAACTGGTGCAGAATGCTGCAGCGAGACTCCTGGCTTTAGTGCCGGACAGGGCACACATTACTCCACTCTGCAGCGACTGCACTGGTTGCCAATTGAGCACCGGATCATCTTCAAAGTGTTGGTCTTGTCCTTTAAGGCCTTGCATGGTCTGGGGCCAGTGTACTTGAGGGACCATCTATTCCCGTATGTTCCCCAGAGATCTCTTCGATCTGAGGATCACAATCTTCTGCAGATTCCTGCCCTATGAACCATTCACCTGTTGTCAACCAGACAGAGGGCTTTCTCTGCTGTAGCACCAAGCCTATGGAATGTTTTGCCACCTGATGTTCGAGCAATCAGTGAGCTGCCGGCTTTTTGGAAAGCTTACAAAACTGCTCTCTTTCGACGAGCATTTAGCCTTTAGTCACCCTTGGTTATGGATTAACATTGTCTTAACTGTTTTACATCTCATTGTTTTACTGTTTTATCGTTGTAGTTCGATATGCTGTAAACCGCCCTGAGCCAAACTGGAAAGGACGGTATACAAATCGAAATAATAAATGAAATAAAATAAATAAATTGTTGGTGGAGTTCAGAGTGCAGATTGCAGGTGAACTATACATCCCAGGACCTACAACTCCTATAAATCATGGTGAATTCTCCCCAGACCTCTCTAGTATGTTCAGTTCCTGTGTTTGCTGTGTGCCATAGAAAAGAATAGGAAACGGTTAAGGGAGATGCAGTGGGTGGGGGTGGGAGTGGAGGTCATGCAAATTCCACACCAATGGAGAGAGTCAGGAGCACTGGGATGCCTGTGGTGGAGGGAACACATGAGATCTAGAATGAAATTGTCCCCGTCTGAAAGCCCTTCACTTGGGTGGTGGGCAGTATGGCGTTGGTGGAGGACATTGGCAGGGCTCTTGGACATGTTCACGGCACTCACTATAACCTACAATGTCATTGGAGGGAGGGTCATTGCTGTCTCCTGAGTGGTGGGAGCTTCAGCTGTTTGTGGAGACAGGAGCTTGTCTGTGTAAGTGGACACCCCTGTCACTCACACACACACATACATATTTTCACTTTTATTAATTTATAGCTATAGACCAGTGGTTCCTAAACTTCTTTGGCCTACTGCCCCCTTTCCAGAAAAAAATTTACTCACTGCCCCCCTATAATTTTTTTAATTTAATAGCAATTAAACAGAAAGATATATGTATTAATGCAGTGGTTCTCAACCTTTCTAATGCCGTGATCCCTAAATGAGGTTCCTCATGTTGTGCTGACCCCCAACTGTATTTTCGTTGCTACTTCATAAATAATTTTGCTACTCCTACGAATTCTAATGCAAATATCTAATATGCAGGATGTATTTTCATTGTTACAAATTGAACATAATTAAAGCATAGTGATTAATCACAAAAACAATGTTTGGGGGAGAATGGACAACGGATGATGGGATTTGCAGTACCTTCAATTGATTCAGCTCTGACTTCCACAGACCACTGAGACCTCCACAAATTACTGAACTGGACCAAACTTGGCACAGAGAACCCATATGACCAACAGAAAATACTGGAGGGTTTTGGGAGGAATTGTCAGTGATTTAGGGGACATGTAGTTCACCTACATTTGGAGAGCACTATGAACCCAAACAACTATGGATTTGGATGAAATTTGGCACAAATACTCAATATGCCCAAATGTGAACACTGGTGGAGTTTTGAGAAAATAGCCCTTCTCATTTGAGAGTTGTAGTTGCTGGGATTTATAGTTCACCTACAGTCAAAGAGCATTGAATGGAATTGAGCCAAACTTGGCACACAGAACCCCAACGTCCAACAGAAAATACTGGAGGGTTTTGGGGGAGTATGGACAACAGATGATGCTGTTGAAGGTATTTGAACTGCAGCCTTCGCACTGCAGCCTTCGCACTGCATTGCATGTGGGGGTCAAAGCAAAGGGGGCGGGGCCAAAGAAGACACACACACACAGATGTCCCCAAGTTACAAACATCCAACTTCCCCCCAAAAAATCCTAGTTAATGAGTGTGAGACAACAGAAAGTGAGAGGAATGTTCCCTTTGGAAGGAAGTTATGATTATCATGGGGGAAAGGGGTCCCCAATGAAGCTTTATCCCCAATCCTTGTTTCCACAACATACCAATACTTTCACAATCCAATGATCACAGGGAAAGAAAGTGAGGTGGAATCTCCTGAAGAGGGGCATGGACAGTAAGACAAACCCCCACAGGGGTGTTCCCCTTCCCCATGTGATCCAAAGCGAAAACAGGTCTCCCTTGCAGGCGCTACTTGAAGCACAAGCGTGACGATGGGGCGGAGAAGCAGGATGACGAGACGGTGGACGTGACACCCATCATGATCTGCGTCTTTGTGGTCATGTGCTGCTCCATGCTGGTCCTGCTCTACTGCTTCTATGACCAGCTCGGTGCGTCTCGTAGCGGCTCAATAGGCCTCTCTGTAGGGGCTCACGGCAAGATCTTTGGGGTCTCTTGGGAGAAGGGCTCCAAACAGTGGGCAAGGGAGGGGGTCTTGCAAATAGTAATAGTAATAATAATAATAATAACAAGACTCTTATTCCCATGCGGCCTGCCTCCTCCCAGTCTACGTCATCATTGGGATTTTCTGCCTGGCGGCTTCCATCGGCCTCTACAGCTGCCTTTCCCCATTTGTTCGGCGCTTCCCGGTCGGCAAGTGCAGGTATGCGGCCCCCAGGGAGGCTTCATGTTATTCTTTTAATTGTTGTTGTTGATATCCCTGCTGTACCTCTCCATCTGTCAGGGTCCCCGATAACAGCCTGCCCTACTTCCACAAACGGCCCCAGGTCCGCATGCTACTCCTGGCCGCCTCCTGCATCGCTGTCAGTCTCGTCTGGGCCGTCTTCCGCAACGAGGACCAGTGAGTCGGCTGATTATTATGATGATTTGCAATGCCCCATGCCAATATGAATATTATTATTTGAAAGGCCCCATTCTCCCAGAAGGGTCAGGGCTCTCTGCTGGGGCCTTCCTTGGTTCCCTACCCAATATTATTACCATCATTATTACTATTATTACTATTTGCAAGGCCTCCTTCCTCCCCACCGAAGGGCCTCCCTCAGCTACCCACCTGTTAATATTATTATTGCTACTACTATTATTATAATTTGCAAGGCCTGATTCCTCTCCCCAGAAGGGTCAGGGCTCTCTGCCCTCTCTGTTCCCTACCTGTTGTTATTTTCAAGGTCCCGTTCCTCCTTCTAGAAGGGCCAGTGCTTTCTGTCGGAACTTCCTTAGCTCCCCACCTGTTGTTACTATTTACAAGGCCCCCTTTCTCCCCGCAGAAGGGCTAGAGCTCTCTGCAGGGGCCTTCCTTGGCTCCCCTCCTATTGTTTTTGTTGTTATTTGCTGTCACAATGCACGGACTTGGCGGGCCCCTTAATCACACACACAGAGACACACTGAAGGCTAACTACTTTATTGAGTATAAAAACAGTTCCAAAGAATATAGAGTCCAATAATATGCAAATGTCCAAAAGGTAGAAAAGCAAGATTGTCCAAAGTAACGTAGCAAATAGGCTAAAGGCTTGGCAAGACTCCGCAATCCAATGCGGTCCAGGAAACCAGGCACGGCTCCGCAAACCAATGCGGTTCAGGAAACAAGGCTGGGCTCCGCAATCCAATGCGGATCAAGAAACAAGGCAAGGCAACGCAAGGCAAGGCTTGATGACCACGACTTGCTTGTGGTCCCACTCCGCTTCACGCCTATCCAGGAAAGACGTGGCCGGAGAACTGAGGATTTGTTCCCACGGATCCTATACTTAATCCCTCGGCCGAGGTCCTCGACGCTCTAGGCTTCTTCGTCTCCAATCTCTGCTGACGGACCTCGGTCGATCTAGGGCTCGGGACCAATCCCTCCTACTAGCCTCAATGCTCCGTCTCCTATCAAAGGTTCGACCTTGTCTTTCGGCAGCTGTGTTGCTATCTCTCTGAGAGCTTTCCTCCCTATCCATTTCCCATGCGCTTTGTTCCATATCTTCCTCCAGGGGCTCCTGGGAAGATCTCCCCCCCGGGTGTTCATAGCTCCCTGCTTCGCTATCAGACTGCACCTGGTGATCTGAATAATCCCTTGGACCAAAACACATTTCTTCCCATGCCAAGCTCTCTGTAGGTGAAAGAGGCTCTTGCGGGGAAAGCTGCTCTGTGCCCCAATCATCTAGCTCATCCTCAGAATCCAGTTCTAGCCCAGCCGGTTCTAATGCTAATGGAACCCCAGGCCCTGTCCCCTGCCCTCCAGGCACAAACGAGAACTGCTGTGCTACATTTGCAAGGCCCCATTCCTCCTCCGAGAAGGCCAGGCTCCCCACCTGCTCATAATCTTCTTTTTTTTTTTTTGCCATCTCCTTTTTAAAAAAAAAATTAAATTAAATTTTATAATTTTTA
The DNA here is from genome assembly GCA_030556195.1 of Anolis apletophallus. Classification (NCBI taxonomy): domain Eukaryota; kingdom Metazoa; phylum Chordata; class Lepidosauria; order Squamata; family Anolidae; genus Anolis; species Anolis apletophallus. Next base: position 55,046,034 of record JARBWK010000011.1, on the reverse strand, counting down.
TTTTTGATACACATAACATTTACAATTCCCACCACCAACACAAAGATTATTTTCTTTTACATATATTCATTTCTTTTTTGAGACAATTTTTGTATCTTTATACATTTCCATCCTATATATGCTATATAACATTTGTAACATTTCTTATGGCTTGATCTCCGGATTGATTCATTATATAGTTCTTTATCATTGTCCATCTTTCTTCCATTTCCCTCATTCTAATTTCATTGATTTTTAAATCATTTAATTTTACATTCATAATTGCAAATTCCATTTGCTCCACCATATATTGATGCCATTTATTTTTTGTCCATTTTGATTTATCTTTCCACCCTAATACTATTACTGCTTGAGCACATTCAATTATTGCTTCTTTTATTTCCCTATTATTTCCCATTTCCTCTCTTTTCCCTAATACTTCTATTTCCTTTGTTATGACCCACTCATTTCCTAATATTTGATTTGACTCGTTTTGTATGGTCTGCCAAAAATATTGTACATATGCACATTCCCACATCATGTGCATAAACCGCCCTTTCTGTTGACATCCATGCCAGCACTGACTAGTCCCCCTTTTATAATAGTATGTAATTGGCAGGGTGTGCAATACCATTTGTGCAATATTTTCCTCCTCATTTCTCGTACTTTGGTATTCCTTTTCATCCCTATTGTCTCTACCACATTTCTCATCTCTTGTTCTGTAATTTGTTTCCCACATACTTTCCAAATTCCGTATTGTATATCCATCAGCCTCTACTAGCATTGTATATATTTTACTGGCCTGTGCCTTCTTTCCTTCCCCTTTTTCTCTTATTATCTTTTCAAAGGCAGTATCTTCTCTCTTAAGCGTATTAATGTTTTCTTTTATTTTGCAATATGCACAAATTGCTCTTATATGTAGCCAATTTTCTTGTCCAAGCCATTGTTTAATACTAGTTTCCCTTACCATTCCCTCTCTGTCATATAATTGTTCTACTCTCTCTATTCCTTTTTCCTTTAGTATCTGGATAATTCTATTCATATTTGTTTCCTTATCCTTATTGATTATCCATAATGTTGACATTTTGGATTTTAAGCTACTTATTCTCCCTTGCCATTTCTTCCACACTTGCATTGTTCCTTTTATTGGTCCTGTTCATTTATCTATATTTCTCTTATACCATTTTCTAAAGATTATTTCTTCACAGTTAACTCTATTCATTTCCTTTTCAAATCTCACCCATTTTTATTTGTCACTTGTAATTCTATTGCTCTTTCGATTTGGAAGGCATCACTATATTTATTTTATTATTTATTTATTATTTCAATTTATATACTACCCTTCCCAAGAAGGCTCATGGTGGTTTACAACAACAACCAACTCAATCACAGTAAAAGATTAAAACATAAAAACAGCATTAGACCAGAGTGGACTATGCACCATTAAAGATTAAATGCCTGTTGAAAAATATATAAATATAGCTCTAAGCATGGACAGCCCCATACCCCTTTCATTTCTTTTGCAATTATCAATTTTTCCTTACTCTTGGTCTTTCCCCCCCTTCAACCCAGTGATTTAATTTCCTATCCCATTCCTTTAATTTTGCCATGGGGGAGTTCCTGGGAGAGCTTGAAATGAATACATCATTTCTGGAATTATCAATATTTTCAATGCCCTTATCCTAGACATCTGTCTCAAATTTTTATTCTTCCACCTCTTCCATGCCATTTTGTAATTTCCATCTATTATTTTATCAAGTGTCCTATATAAACAAATTCCCAAATACTTCATCTTTTTAATACCCAATTTTAATCCTGCTTCCTTCCTTCCTTATCTCTAATTGTTCCCTCGGGGGTGTATTGATAAATAATATCTCAGATTTCTCCATATTAACTGATAGCCCTGACTCTTTTTTAAACTCCCTCAAAATTATTTTAATTGATTTAATCATTTCCCTTGGTTTCAGTGTGAAAATTATTGCATCATCCGCATACAGGTTCAATTTCAATTCCTCCTTCCTCCCAATCTTATACCCTTCCAATGTTTCATCCATCCTTATTTTATATGCTAGGGGTTCTATTGCCAAAGCAAATAACATTGGTGATAACGGACACCCTTGTTTGGTCCCATTTTCAATTTGAATGTTTTCTGTTCTTTGTCCATTCACTGTAATACAAGCCGTATTCTCCCTATATACATTTTTAATCACTTCACAAAAATTATTCCCCAAATTTAATTCTTTACATAATCTGTACATTCAAACTCTTTATACACATCTAACTTTCGAATTGACAGTTTTCTTTTTGTTTTTGTCGCATTGCCCCGTACTCTTACCCAAGATCACTGTGTTCAGATGAACAGAATCTGTTATTGGTGCCATCAATCCGCTCCTGCCATCTGTCCGCAACTAGGCAAAGAGCCTTCTCTGTGGCAGCTCCGGTGCTATGGAACTCCCTCCCAGATAGCACCCGAGCCATCTCGGAGCTTGCCCCCTTCCGAAGGGCCTGTAAGACCGCCCTCTTTGGACTAGCCTTTAATTAGGCACATTGACCCAGGAAATGCGCCTGTATGTCATTTTATACCTCGTGATGTAATGTGCTTTTTAATGTGTTTTATTGTAGGGCTGCATGATTGAGACATGCTCCCTACCTATATTATTGTTATCCGCCCCGAGCCTGCAGGGAGGAGCGGAATATAAGACCGAACAATAAAATAAATAAAAATAAATAAATCGCATTAACAACATTTCTTATTGGCTCATTGATTCTCCGCCCTTTAACAAACCCATATTGGTCTTCTCCTATAATCTTCGGTAGAATGGTTTCCAGTCTATTTGCTATAATTTTCATAAATATCTTATAGTCTTGGTTTGCTAAACTGATTGGACGATATGATTCTGGGAGCTATCTAGCTTCAAAACTGGAATAATTTCTGAAAGTTTCCATGTTTCCGGGACACTACCTCTCATATATACCTCATTAAACATTGCTGCCATATATGGTACCAACTCATTCATAAAGGTCTTCTAAAATTCTGCTGTATATCCATCTATACCAGGCGTCTTATATTGTTTCATTCTTTTAGACCACAGTAGACCATGCATTTTTAGCCCATCGCTTAGCTGTGACGGGGGTGAGGGGGACTGCTCTCAAATGGGTGTCCTTCCTCCTGGATCGGGGACAGCAAGTGGAGAGGGGAGGTGTGGTTTCCGAGAGGCTCCCGCTAAATTGTGGGGTCCCTCAGGGAGCTATTCTCTCCCCTTTATTATTTAACATTTGTATGCGACCACTTGCTAGTGTGGAGTTTTGGTCTGGAGTGTTATCAGTACGCTGATGACACCCAGCTGGTGCTGAGGATGGATGGCCGGCCGGACTCGGTACCCGATAATTTCCAGCTGTGCCTTGAAGCCGTGACTGGTTGGCTACGTGCCAGCCGGTTGAGAGTGAACCCATCGAAAACGGAGCTCCTATGGCTGGGTCACCCGGGGGGGTGAGCTCCGGCTGCCTACTCTGGACGACGAGGCATTACACCCGTCGCCCTTAGTAAAGAGTCTGGGGGTCCAATTGGACCCACTGCTGACGATGGAGGCCCAGGTCTCCACTGTCAGCAGATCCGCCTTTTTCCACCTGGCGCCATACCTTGGTGATCTAGGTACGGTGATCCAGGCAACGGTCATCTCGAGGCTAGACTACTGTAACGCCCTGTACATGGGTCTACCTTTGGCAGTTATCCGGAAACTCAAACTAGTGCAGAATGCAGCAGCTAGACTCCTGGCGGGAGTCATATCACTCCAACCCTGCAGCAACTGCACTGGCTGCCAATCGAGTACCGGATCACCTTCAAAGTGTTGGTCTTGACCTTTAAGGCCCTATATGGTCTGGGGCCGGTGTACTTGAGGGACCGTCTACTCCCATATGCTCCCCAGAGATCCCTTCGGTCAGAGGACCAAAACCTGTTACACGTCCCTTCCATTAGGTCCTTTCACTTGTCATCAACTAGACAGAGAGCCTTTTCCATCATCACACCGAGCCTGTGGAATGCCTTGCCGGCAGAAGTTCGGGCGATAAACGAACTAGCAGCCTTCCGGAAGGCATGCCTTCTGGCAGGCATTTAATTTTAAAGCCATGCCTATCTGTATGCTGAAATAAACATTGTTTTTATGCTTTTTTAATGTTCTTATCGTTTTAGTGCTATGTTACCCTGTGCATTTTGTAAACCACCCTGAGCCAATTTAGAAATGGCAGTATATAAATTGAAACGATAAATAAATAAATAAATAATCTTATTGACACTCTTATTCCTCCTTCTCTCGATGCAGGTGGGCCTGGATCCTGCAGGATGCGCTGGGCATCGCCTTCTGCCTTTACATGCTGAAGACTATTCGGCTGCCGACCTTCAAGGTGGGGGTCCCTTGGGGTCATGGGGTCTCCTTTGGGGCTTCGGCCTGTTCGTTCATTCATTGTTGTCCCCCTCCCCTCCCCCTTGCAGGGCTGTACGCTGCTGCTCCTGGTTCTCTTTGTGTACGACGTCTTCTTCGTCTTCATCACACCTTACCTGACCAAGGTAAGCAACATTGACTAATCTTGGGGATTGGGCCCTTTGTGATTCTTTGAACCCGTGTTTTTAATTAGATGTATTTTTTAAATGATGTAAGTCGCCCGGAGCACCATTGGTGGAGGGCGACTCACAAGAAATAAAGTTATTATTATTATTATTATTATTATTAACAGTCAGGAAAGCCAAGAGAGATTTTGAGGCACACATAGCAAAGAATATTAAAAAAAATAACAAAAACTTCTTTAAGTACATCAGAAGCAGGAACCCAACTAGAAAAGCAGTTGGGGCACTCGACGACAATGGTCAGAAAGGGAAAATCAGTGAAGACAAAGAGATTGCTGAGCGACTAAATGACTTCTTTGCCTCCGTTTTCACACAGGAGGACAGACAACATATGCCTGCAGCTGAGTCAGTTTTTTCAGGAAGGGAATTAAAAGAATTAAAACAGATAGAGATAAACAAGGAGGATGTTCTCACATGCCTTACTAAACTAAATGTCAACAAATCACCAGGTCCAGACGGCATCCACCCCAGAGTTCTTAAGGAACTCAAGTGTGAAATTGCTGAACTTCTAGCTAAGATATATAACCTTTCTCTAAGATCAGGCACTGTACCCGAGGACTGGAGGGAGGCAAATGTAACACCGATCTTCAAGAAAGGATCCAGAGGTGATCCAGGAAATTATAGACCAGTCAGTTTAACCTCAGTTCCAGGCAAAGTGATGGAAACCATTATTAAAGAAAAAATTACTAGGCACATAGAAGAACAGGCATTGCTGAAAGAAAATCAACATGGTTTCTGCAAAGGCAAATCATGTCTTACTAACTTGTTAGAATTCTTTGAGGGTGTAAATAAACACATAGATAAAGGGGACCCAATTGATATTGTTTACCTTGACTTTCAAAAGGCTTTTGACAAAGTCCCTCACCAAAGGCTCCTAAATAAGCTCTTCAGCCATGGAATCAGAGGACAGGTCTTGTCCTGGATTGGAACCTGGCTAAACTGTAGGAAACAAAGGGTGGTAATAAATGGACATTTCTCTGGGTGGAAAGAGGTGAGAAGTGGCGTACCCCAAGGTTCAGTTTTGGGTCCGTTACTTTTTAATTTATTCATTAATGATCTGGATGTAGGAGTGAATTCTGAGGTAGCAAAGTTTGCAGACGACACTAAATTGTTCAGGGTAGTTAAAAATGAAACTGATTGTAAAGAGCTCCAGAAAGATCTCTCGAAATTGAGTGAATGGGCAACAAAGTGGCAAATGCATTTTAACCTTAACAAGTGTAAAGTCATGCACATCGGGGCAAAGAACCCCAACTACACCTACCAATTGATGGGGTCAAAGCTTTCTGAGACAAACCAGGAAAGGGATCTTGGGGTTTTGGTGGACAGCTCAATGAAGATGTCAACCCAGTGCGCAGCAGCAGTGAAAAAAGCAAATTCTATGCTTGGCATGATCAGGAAGGGAATCGAAAATAGGTCGGCAAATGTTGTATTCCCTCTCTACAAATCTATGGTAAGGCCACATATGGAGTACTGTGTACAATTCTGGTCTCCGCACCTTAAGAAGGATATAACGGAACTGGAAAAGGTACAGAAAAGGGCAACAAGAATGATCCAAGGGATGGAGCGGCTCCCTTATGAAATCAGGTTGCAACGCCTTGGTCTTTTCAGCCTTGAAAGACGGCGTCTAAGAGGTGACATGATCGAAGTGTATAAAATCATGCATGGGATAGAAAAGGTGAATAAAGAAAAAATATTTTCTTTGTCACAAAACACTAGGACTAGAGGGCACTCCCTGAAGCTCCAAGGTAGGAAAATTAGGACTAATAAAGGGAAATATTTCTTCACCCAGAGGGTCATTGGGTTATGGAATTTACTTCCAGAAGAGGTTGTGACAGCTGTCAGCCTGAACAACTTCAAGGCAGGATTAGACAGATTCATGGATACCAAGTGTATCGGTAGTTACTGAAAAGGACATTCAAGGGAATGTCCTCGGAGTTGGTTGAGGTAGGCAGGATTTCCCTGGGTACTGGTTGTGGGGGGTCCGGAGCAGGTCAGGGTTTTGCCCTCCCTTCTGCTCGAGATCCCCGTGTACAACTGGTGGGCCACTGTGTGATACAGAATGCTGGACTAGATGGGCTGAGGTCCGATTCAGCATGGCTCTTCTTATGTTCTTATGTATGTTGAGAGTGGGCTCCGGGGCCATGCCATGCAGGCCCTACTTTCTTCTCCCAAAGCCAGTAGCTTCCATTCGGCCTGCCTTTCTCTCTTGCAGACCGGGGAGAGCATCATGGTGGAGGTAGCAGCCGGGCCCACAGACTCCCTCACTCATGAAAAGGTAACATCGTTTTTCATGCCCTTTCTTGATTGGTTCTATTTGCATCAGCCACAAAAACAAAGTTTCTGGGGTAAGACAACTGCTGTTATCATAATCCAAAATGCCTGGAAGGAGAGCTGAAGTTGGCCCAGGCCTATCCTAAAGTCATATGTATTGGTGCCCAGGATCTCAGGGCTCTTTGACACAGCTGTCGCATGTTGAATGGCACATGTCCTGAGACCTTTTTGCCTCCTCCTCCTCCTCTGCTGCAGCTCCCGATGGTGCTGAAGGTGCCGCGGCTGAACTTCTCCCCGCTGGCCCTCTGTGACCGGCCCTTCTCTCTCCTCGGCTTTGGGGATATCCTGGTCCCAGGTGAGAGGGCAGCGTGATTTGCATGAAAGGGGGCGTGTCCAGGAGAAGTATCAGAGGATAGGAGAGAAGAGAGGGATTTGCATAAAGGGGAGTCTGTCCCCGAGGAGTGTCAGGAGTTAGGAGGAGGGAACAGAGAGGGGTAAAAGGGGGCGTCGGGATAGAAGAAAGGCATTTGAATAAAAAGGGTGTGCCCCAGAGAAATATCAAGATAGGAGGAGAGAGGCATTTGAATAAAAATGGGCATGTCCCTCAGATGTATCCCCCTAACAAATCAATACGAGGTGAGACTAGAGACAGGCAGACACAGAGGCCAATGGAGGAGGGCTTTGTCCACCAGCCCACTGATCTGCCTCTCTTGAGTCCTTGATGAGGACTATGCAGTTGAGCAGAACAGTGGTTGAGTCCCAACCCTTTCCTTGTTGGCTGGCTGTTCCAGGGATGGAAGAGGATCCCTTCCTTTGCCCACCATTTTCTCCTCCTTTCTTTTTTTCCTTCTTTCCTCCAGGTCTGCTGGTAGCCTATTGCCACAGGTTTGACATCCAGGTCCAGTCGTCGCGTGTGTATTTTGTCGCCTGCACCATTGGTAGGGCCTCCTCCTGCCTGCCTGTCTGCCTTTTCCCTTGGGCGCTCCCCTCTGACCTTTGTCCCTCTTTCTCCCTTCCTCTCCCTCCGCAGCCTATGGGATCGGTCTCCTGGTGACGTTTGTGGCGCTGGCGCTGATGCAGAAGGGCCAGCCAGCGCTGCTCTACCTGGTGCCCTGCACCCTACTGACCAGCTTTGCCGTGGCCCTCATCCGCAGGGAGCTGGCCATGTTCTGGACCGGAAGCGGCTTTGCGGTGAATGACAACCCCCCCTTTGGTTCGGGAGGGGGAAGAGGAGGAAGGCCCCTGACTAAGAGGAGCCATGGTTGAGTACAGCAGGCATGCAGGGAGGGAGGGAAAGGGCTGCATGCTCTGCTCCCTGCCCTGTTCTGGCTTTGGGTCTGGAGGGGAGCGGTCCCAGGGTGAGGGCTTTCCGTGTGTTCGTCCTCTCTTTGGCTGCCTCCTTTCTTCCCTTCTGTTTCTCTCCTGCTGTGTCTCCCTCCCTCATTTATTTTGCTGCTTCCTTTGTTCCTTGTTTCTCTCTCCTTCCCTCCCTCCCTTCTTGTGCTTCTTCTTTCCTTCCTTCCCTCCCTCTATCAATCCTTTCTTGGGTGATCTCTTTCCTCCCTCCCTCAATGCCTCCTTCCTTCCCTCTGTCCCTCATTTCTTTTGCTTCTCCCTCGCTCCTTTCTTCTGTTTGTCCTTCCTCATTCCCTGATTTCTTTCTCTCCTCCCTAACAAGGCTTCTTCCGCTTTTTCTTCCACAGAAAGACCTCCCTCCACCGCCCTTGGTTGTCTCCTCTGCTGGCTGCCCTCCCTCAGAGACCCTTCCTCCTCCTGTTGCTGCTGTGGCCCCAAAAGACGAGGAGGACGAGGGCGAAGAGGAAGCCGCTTCTCTGGCGGCAGCAGCAGCCACAGGGTCCCCTGGCCCAGAAGAAGAAGGAGGCATTGATGAGGGGCCAGCATCCTCTGCTGCGCCACTGCCGGCAAAAGAGAGCCTGGAAGCCCCTGTTCCTTTGGTGGAAGAGGGAGAGGAAGAAGAGGGGGAGGAAGAAGAGGGGGGCCCCGCTCATGGAGCCCCCATATAGAAGAGCCCGCCCCCGCCCGGGGGGGGGGGGGGCAGGAGGGCAGCGCCCATCCGACTAGCTTGGCCCCTCCCCCCTCCCTCCCTGTCCTGCCAGGGACCCCAGGTCTTGGCCAGCAGCATCTCCTCTCCCCACTCCCTTCCTCCCTTTTACCCATCCTACCATCCTTGCTCCTTCCCTCCCTTCCATCTATTCTTCATCCCTCCCTCCCATCTATCCATCCATCCCTCTTCCCATCCTCCCTCCCTTCTTTCCCTCCCTCCCCCTCCTGAATATGGTGCTTTTACAAAGAGGGTCCGGTACAATTTCAGCAGCGGCGGAGTGTGGACGCCATCCCTCCTCCCCCTCCGCTCCCTCTGCCCTGACTTTTTTGCAAGAGACTCCAACCTCACAGAGACAAATAGTATTTGTCGCTTTGTCCACGGCTGTGCTGCTCCTCCAGCTTTGGGCCTGCGTGGGAGAGACTCACTTGGACTCAGCTCCCTGGCCCGACATGGAAGACGAGGAGGAGGAGCCCGCCTGTTTGTCCTTCCTTCGTCCTTTGGGTTTCCCTCCCCATTGAATGGTCTTGACACCAACATATTGAGGGAGGGTATTAGGCTGCCTCAATTTGTATCCAATGTTACCAGCGGGGCAGAGCGGCAGAAGGGCCCTACTTGGTACTGTCAACGGACCTGAGGGTCTTTTCAGTGAGAAGTGCTCCTCTCTGAATGAGTCTATGTTCACCCATTAGCTTTGGCTTGGCCTCCTCTCAAGGCAGAGAGAGAGGGAGAGAGAGAGTGTGTCAGAGCAGAAGGAAGAGGCCCAGGAACTGAGATCCCTCCCCAGATAAGTCTTAACTCTTTTGGGGTGGAAATGGCCCCTCTCTTTTGTGTTTTTGGGGGTTATGTGGGGTCTGTTGAGATTTAGGGTTTCTTTCCTTTGTGTTTCGTATGTCTCTGTGTCCCCATCCTTTCTTTTCTTTCTTCCTTTCTTCCTTCCTTTCTAGGAGCCCAGAGCTCCACCTCTTTTTCTAGAAAAGTGTGTGTTATTGGCTCACCTGCCCAAAGTGTGTTGGGGGCCCCTCCTCTTCCTCTTCCATTTTGAGGGGCAAAGAGAGACAGAGAGGCCCTCCTTCTCGCTCTTGCAGGATGACAGGCGCTTGCTTGTTCTCTTAGACACTACAGGATTATGCCTTAATTTAAGCCATTTTATACATAACGATGATGATGATGTAGTAGTATTCGGAATGGTTGCCTGACCACAGGTTGGGTGAGAATAATAAAACTTGATGGAACACGTGTTTGTGGTGCTTGTGTGTGCAGGGGAGGAAAGGGTTCATTCACTTGCTCGTTAATTTGCGCCGGGGCCCTTCCTTCCCTTGAACCCCAGGAACTTCCCAGTCCAACCCCCTCCCTTCCAGCCACACGCCTGCCCACCCCAGGAGAAATCAGACCCCTCCTGATAGGTGGGTGCTGGGGAGTATAGTCTGCTAATGGGAGCCAGAGAGGGGAGGGAGGCACCCAGGGGGACACTTGCTGCTCCTCCTTCTGGCTTTCTTCTCTTTCCCTCCTCCTCCATCCCTTCCTTCCTTCATTTGGGGCGTCATTCTTCCCTCCTCTCCTTCCTTCCCTTTCCTTCCTTCCCTTTCCTTCCCTTTCCTTCCTTCCCTTTCCTTCCTTCCATTCTCTCTTCCCTCTCCTTCTCCATTCCATCTTCCCTTCTTTATTTCTTCCCTTCCCCTTCCTCCCTTCTTTCCCCTCTCCTTCCCCTCCCTTCCTTCCTGGACACATGAAATGCTTGACAGCTGCATCATCATGTTATTACTATTACTGTTATGATGGTGTTTTAGCAGCCCTGGGCAGATGCTGTGGAGTCTAGTCCTTGGTCTAAGGTTGTGCAAGTGGAAGCAAGGGAGGGAGGGAGGCGTTGATGGGGCCAATGTTGCAGCTGCTACTTGCTTTCTTCTTTTTCCTTCCTTTGCTCCTTCCTTCCTTTTGGGTGTCAAATACCTCCCTTCCCTCCTCCCTTTCATTCATCACTTTCCATTTGTTCCTCCCTCCCTCACCTCTCTCCTTCCTCTCTCCTCCTCTATTCCTTTCTTCCTCCCCTTCCACTTTCTCCCACTCATAATTCTTTCCTTCTTTCCTCTCTTTCCTTCCCCTCCTTCCCTCCCTTCCTAACCCCCTCCCTCCCTGGACGTAGGAAATGCCCGATAGCTGCACCATCATAATAATATTAATGTACAGATGATGATTGTGTTTACTTCACAATCTGGGGAGTGTAGGCAGTGATAGTGTGGCCACTGCTGCTGCTTCTCCTCCTGGCTTGTTTCCTCCTCTAGGCCTTGGGCTCAAAGGTGGCTCTTTCCCTTGTCTTCCTTCCTTCCTTCCTTTTGGGGCATCAAAGGCCTGGCCACAGCAGGGGGGAGGACAATGGGCCCTTGTGCTCATCCCGGGACACAGAAGGTGTCTCTGTCCTGGCCTGGCAGCCCCGGGAAGCCATGGGTGGGACCTTGGGAGGAGACCTGGGAAGGTGAGCAGCCCAAGAGGAGGAGCGGCAGCAGCTGGTCTGCGGCCAGGGGGCTCCTCCTCCTCCACTGCCACCCAACAAAGGGTCCCTGAATGGCCTCTGCTGCAGGGAGACCAAGCCATATCTGAGGAAGAGCACCAGCAGCAGGAGGAAAGCTTTGCAAAGGAGGAGGAGGAGCAACCACCAGGCAAACAAGCCAACAGGTGAACCTGACTTTGTGAGAAAGGTGCTGGTTCTAGGGTCTCTGCTTGTTCTTGCCTGTTCCAGGCACCCAAAGCCCTGCAGCAGAGCCCAGGACAGGCTTTCCTCTTTCCTCCCCAGGCTCCCCAGTCCTGAGCCAGGTAAGGGAGGGGTGCCATGGGGCAGGAGAGAGAGGGAGGCTCATTTAGATGCAATCAGGTCAGCACAGCCCTCCCCTGGCAGTGATCCGGTTCCCTTCCTCTCTCCAGGGCTATGGAGCTCCCGGCTGCAGCACCAGCAGCAGTCAAGGCGGCCGGAGAGGGCCCCCCCAAGGGCAGCTGGGCCCCGGCAGCACTGGGGATAGTCCTGGCCAGTGCCCTCTTGGCTGCAGCCACAGGGACCCTTCTGGGTGAGTCTAAGCAGCCCTCTCCCTGCCTCTATCATAATAAGGACAACAACAACTGTAATGCTCTTCTTTACTCCCTCTATTTCTATCACTTCATCTATGCCTGTTTTATTGACTCTTCTGAAGGCTTGGACTGTGTGCATCATAATTAAATTGTGGCAAGTTTTTAGTCATACACAAAGGGGGATACCAAGCTCCCTTGCCTGTCTCCTGAGGAATCTGTAGAACAACCAAGTCGTAACAGTAAGAAGAGACCAGGGAACAACAGACTGGTTCAAGGTGGGGAAAGGAGTACAGCAGGTTGTCTACCCCTCCCTATTCAACTTGTATGCAGAACACATCATGCGAGGACGTGCGGGGCTTGAGGAACCCAAGGCTGAAGTTTGAATGGCTGGAAGAAACATGAACAACCTGAGATATGCAGATGATACCACTTTTATGACCGAAAGCGAGTAGGAGCTGAGGAACCTTATCATCAAGGTGAAAGGAGGACGGGTAAAAGCTGGGTTGCAGTTAATTAAAAAACCCAAGGTGATGACAGACAGACTGATGGCAAGTAGAGGGAGAAAACGTGGAGGCCGTGACAGGGTTTGTATTTCTAGGCACAAAGATTACAGCAGATACATACTGCAGCCAGGAAATCAGAAGACATTTACTTATTGGGAGAAGAGCAAGGACCAATCTCGATAAAAGTCAAGAGCAGAGACATCACACGGGCAATTAAGATAGGCATAGTTAAATGGTATTTCCTGTAATAACCTATGTAGGTGAGATCTGGACCATAAGGAAGGCTGAACGAAGGAAGAGAGACACTTTTGAACTGTGGTATTGGAGGAAAATGCTGAGAGTGCTTTGGACTGCAAGAAGACCCAACCAGTCCCTACCCCAGGAAATAAAGCCCAACTGCTCCCTGGAGGGAAGGATATTAGAGGCAAAGATGAAGCCCTTTGGTCACTCCAAAGCTTGAAGAGGAAAAGGATGTTGGGGAAAAGGGAAGGAAAAAGGAAGAGGAGCCAACAGAGGGCAAGTTAGATGGGCGTCATCCTTGAAGGGACTGGCTTGACCTTGAAGGAGATGGGGGTGGCCACAGCCCACAGGGAGCTCTGGCATGTGCTGTCCCAGGAGGGCACCATGGAGCGGAACAACTGAATGAATAAACAACAAAACTTCCTCCTGAAAGTGTTCCTGAGAGCCCTTATAATACTAATAATAATTCTCTTCCCTCCCTCTCTCCTCTAAGCAACCAAGAGAGCCCTTTAATAATAATCATCATAATATAATATATACATATAATAAAAGTGAAAAATGTATTTGTGTATGTGGCTGCGGTGTCCACAAATATCTATAACTTCCATCACTCGGGAGACACCAATAGTCCTCCCTCCAATGATATTGCAGGTTACAGTGAGCACCATGAACATATCCAAGAACCCTGCCAATGTCCTCCATAAACACCACACTGCCCACCACCCAAGGGAAAGCTTTCAGATGGGGACCATTTCAGCCTAGATTTTCTGTGTTTCCTCCACCACAGGCATCCCAGGGTTCCTTTCTCAATTTCTGTGGAATTCGCATGAGCCTCACCTACTGCCTCTCCCACAACCCTTTCCTATTATTTTCTATGTCACGGAGCAAACAGAGGAATTATATCAACAATTGAACATGCTAGAGAGGCTTGGGGAGAATTCACCATGATTTACAGGAGTAGTAGGCCCTGGAATGTATAGTTCACATATAATATAAGAACTGCACTCTGAACTCCACCAACGATGCACCTGGAACTCACTTGGCACATAGAAGCCCCATGACCAACAAAGAATACTGGAAGTCTTTGGAGGGATTTAGAGGAGTTGTAGTTCACTTACATCCAGAGTGCATTATGAACCCAAACAAGGATGGATCTGGACCAAACGTGGCACATCGAACCCTCATGACCAACTGAACCTACTGGGGGGATTTGAGGGAACTGACTCACCATAGTGGGAGTTGTAGTTTACCCTGCAGCCAGAGAGTGCACCGAACCCCACCGATGATGCATCCAGAGCAAACTTGCCCAACATGGCAAACTTTAAGTATGACAGCAAGCATGACAGCTTTGGATGTTGAATCAGACTGGAATTGGCTATATGGATTGATGACAATGTTTTTAATGTGTTTTAAACTTAATGTTCTAGTGTTTTAAACTGTTACATTTGTTTGTATTATCTGGTGGCATTAAATTGTTGCTGGTGTAAGCCGCCATGAGCCCCCCCTCGGGGGTTGAGAAGGGCAGGTTAGAAAATGTGGGAAATAATAATAATAATTTAAGTACTGATGGAGTTTTTGGAGTTAACCTGGCATGAGGTGAGTTGTAGTTCACCCACAACCTTATGCATTTTGGACAATTAAAATTTGTTGTTGTTTTTTTCCAAATAACCCAGGCAACACCGGGGACCCAAGCTAGTAATGAGAAATACTGCATCTCTTTCCTCTGTTCAGCCTTCTTCTAAGTGTCTGTGAGAGCCCTTCTCTTTAATATTATTATTGTTGTTGTTATACTTCTCTTTTCCCTCCATTTCTCCTTCAATTGTCAATGAGAGCCCTTCTCTGTAATAATAACAATAATGATCACCTTTTATTGTCTACTATGCAAATTCCATATGTATTGTTTTGTGTGTGCGCTCTTTTTTATTTTGGACTTGCAACGGCCTTTGGTCAAAAGCAATAAAATTTTATACCAATAATGATCATGATAATAATACATGATTTTCCTCCATCCCTCCTCTAAGTGTCCACAAAAGTCCTTCTCTTTAATAATACAAAAAATGATCCCTCTCTTTGCTGGCAGCCTGCCTGGCGCAGCCGCAGGAGTTCTCCTTTGAGCACCTGGCAGAGCTGCGTGGCCTCCCTTTCCACAGCAGCCTCTGGCAACGTGGATCGGACTACTGCCGGGCACTGACCCCCCTCCTGGAGCAGCTGGTGAGTGAGGAGCTGGTGAGACAGGAGAGGAGGGGCAGGAGGGGCCTGTTTGGGGGGGGGGTTCCTCTTCCTTCTCGCTCATCCATTGTCCTCTTCTCCATTGCCACCCACACAGTTCCAGAGCAGCTTCCAGAACTCCTCCCTGGAGGGCAGCTGCTCCCGCTGCTCCATCCTCCAGTACAGGTAGGCCCCTCCAGAAAACAGCATCAGAAAACTCAATATAAGAAGGTTGCATGTATCATCAAAGGCCTTCATGGCCGGAATCACTGGGTTGCTATGAGTTTTCTGGGCTGTATGGCCAATGTGTTCCAGAAGCAGTTTCTCCTGACATTTCACCTATATGTGCAGAAATATTGGCAAAAATATTTATAAAAATATGTGCAGAAATATTTGCAGTAAAATCTTCAGAAAAATATTCCTAGTTCCTCTCTGCAGGAAGGGCAACAACGGCAGCAGCAGCATGGTGGTGCGCTTCTGCCTCTGGTTCTCGGTGGAGCCGCCCAGCCCTAGCGCAGAGGAGGCAGCCCTGAGGCGAGGGCTGGAGGCTGCCCTGGGTAATGAGGGGCTCGCGTTTCCCGGCTTCGGGGCCCTCTCCTCTGTCGCCATCACAGGTGAGCCAAAGAAGTATGTGTGTGTATTTGTGAGTGTTCTCTATGCCCCCCATGGCCCTCAGGGGAAAGTCAGGGCCCTGGGGCAACACACCTAATGCAGCAACGTGCAAGAGAGATTCTGTCAGGTTGTTCTTAAGTTGAATTTGTAAGTAAGTCAGAACAGGGACATTTTCTAAGTACAATGCCAGCTAAACACAAACACACTCATTTATAAAAGCTTTGGATGGCATTGGGTCAACAGCACTGTGGGGTTTCCCTTGCCACCTGTGCCTCTTTTCAGTAGATACCACATTACTTCTTTCCTGTCCCTGTGAGAACTGGATTTAAAAAATGGTGATAAAGGAGAAATACCGTATATACTTGAATATAAGTTGAGTTTTTCAGCCCTATTTTTGGGCTGAAAAAGTCCCCCTCGGCTTATATTCGAGTCAAGCCTCCATAGCCAGCTCCACTGAGCCTCGCTGCCTGCCTGCCTGCCTGCCTTCCTTATGAGACCAGGGGGTGCCCTACTGTAATTGTGATTTTGCTGCATGAAGGGGGTTGGACTAGATAGCCTTTAGAGCCTTCCAAATCTATTTCTATTTTTATTCATATTAATATTAAGACTGGATGGCCATCTATTGGGGGTGCTTTGATTGTGCTTTCCCTGCAAGAAGGCAGAATGAAGGGGGTTGGACAAGATGGCCTTTAAAGCTCCCTCCCAACTCTATTATTATTAATATTAAAGCTGGATGGCCATCTGTTAGGGGTGCCTTGTGCTTTCCCTGCATGAAGGCAGAATGAAGAGGGTTGACTAGATGGCCTTTAGAGTTCCTTTCTAAATCTTCCTCTTCTTCCTCTTCCTCCTCCTCCTCCTCCTCCTCCTCTTCTTCTTCTTCTGCATATTAATGTTAATATTAAGGCTGAATTGCCATCTGTTGAGGGTGCTTTAATTGCGCTTTCCCTGCATGAAGGCAGAATGAAGGGGGTTGAACTAGATGGCCTTTAGAGTTCCCTTCCAAATCTATTATTATTTTTATTCATATCAATATTAAAGCTGGCCATCTGTCAGGGGTGCCTTGTGCTCTCTCTGCATGAAGGCAGAATGAAGAGGGTTGGACTAGTTGGCCTTTAGAGCTCCCTTCCAATTCTATTGTTGTTGTTGTTGTTGTTGTTGTTAAGGCTGAATGGCCATCTGTTGGGGATGCTTTGATTGTGCTTTCCCTGCATGAAGACAGAATGAAGAGGGTTGGACTAGATGGCCTTTAGAGCGCCCAACTCTTATTATTATTATTATTATGCATATTAATATTAAGGCTGAATTGCCAGCTGTTGGGGGTGCTTTGATTGTGCTCTTCGCATGAAGGCAGAATGAAGAGGGTTGGACTAGATGGCCTTTAGAGCGCCCTTCCAACTCTTCTTCCTATTATTATTATTATGCGTATTAATATTAAGGCTGAATTTCCATCTGTTGGGGGTACTTTGATTGTGCTTTCCCTGCATGAAGGCAGAATGAAGAGGGTTGGATTAGTTGGCTTTTAGAGCTCCCTTCCAATTCTATTGTTGTTGTTGTTGTTATTAAGGCTGAATGGCCATCTGTTGGGGGTGCTTTGATTGTGCTCTCCCTGCATGAAGGCAGAATGAAGAGGGTTGGACTAGATGGCCTTTAGAGACCGCTTCCAACTCTTCTTCTTCTTCTTATTATGCATATTAATATTAAGGCTGAATTGCCATCTGTTGGGGATGCTTTGATTGTGCTCTCCCTGCATGAAGACAGAATGAAGAGGGTTGGACTAGATGGCCTTTAGAGACCGCTTCCAACTCTAGGATTCTATGAAAGGAGTCCTAGAACCACAAACTGAACATGAGACAACAGTGTGATGCTGCAGCTGAAAAGGCCAATGCCATTCTAGGCTGCACCAATAGAAGCCTGAGAGAATGCAAAAGGGAACTGATATGACATTTTACCTCAGATGGTTGATACCATATTGTTTTTGTTAATCCCCCTTTTTCACTTACATAGCTTGTTTACTGATTTACTTTGAAATATAGCAAATATTCCAAAACATTTAACCTACTGATGCCTCAATGTAATTTTAATAATAATGCATCTATTTTCTTATTTTGAAATTTATCAGTAAGGGCTGCATTTCCCTACCTCGGCTTATACTCAAGTCAATAAGTTTTCCCAGTTTTTTATGATAAAATTAGGTGCCTCGGCTTATATTCGAGTCGATTTATACTCAAGTTTATACAGTAGCTTTAGTGGAGACCCTTTTCCCCATGATAATAATAACTCTCCCAGAAGTGGATTTCCCTTTCTTCCAATGTGTGAGGATTCTCGCACGTCCTGTTGTCTCAGTCCCGCCCTGAACTAGGAGTCAGATGTAAGCTGAATGTTTGTAACTTAGAGACTCTCCACCTCTCTCTCTCTCTCTCTCTCTCTCTCTCTCTCTCTCTCTCTCTCTGTGTGTGTGGGAGAGAGAGAGAGAGAGAGAGAGAGAGGTGGATATAGTATAATAAATTTGGATAGGGCCCTCCAAAAGCAATCTACTCAAGCCTCGCTCTTAACTTGGAGTCATTTGTAAGAGTGTTTGGCGACGTTGGTGAGGTCATTCGGAGTTTTGGAGTTCAGTGCTATGTCTGCACAGACGACACTCAACTCTACTACTCTTTTCCACCAAATTCCAAAGAAGCTCCCCAGATCCTTGGCCACTGTGATGGACTGGATGAGGGCCAGCAGAGTTGATGGCAGAGGATCATTGCTGGTGGTCTTTGCTTCTTCCAGCATGCTGACATTTGACCACCTGTCTTCCCAGGAGATTTGCAGGATTTTTCGGTGGCAACGCTGATGGAATCGTTCCAAGAGTTGCATGTGACATCTGTAGATAGTCCACGTTTCGCAGGCATATAGCAGGGTTGGGAGAACAATAGCTTTATAAACAAGCACCTTGGTATCCCTACAGATGTCCCAGTCCTCAAACACTCTGTGCTTCATTCGGAAGAATGCTGCACTTGCAGAACTCAGGTGGTGTTGTATTTCAGTCTCTATGTTGACTTTTGTGGAGAGGTGGCTGCCAAGGTAGCGGAAATGGTCAACATTTTCTAATGTTACACCATTAAGCTGTATTTCTGGCATTGGAGAGGGATTGGCTGGTGACTGCTGGAAGAGCATTTTGGTTTTCTCAATGTTCAATGACAGGCCGAGCTTATCGTATGCTTCTGCGAAGGTGTCTAGACTGGCTTCTGAATGCGCACAGATGACGTTGTCATCAGCATATTGGAGTTCTATAACATATGTTGTTGTAACCTTGGTTTTGGCTTTCAGTCTGCTGAGATTAAATAGCCTGCCAAATGTCCGATAGACGATTTCCACTCCGGTGGGAATCTTTCCATCAATAAGATGAAGTATCATAGCAATGAAGGTTAGGGCAATAATACATCCCTGTTTGACACCTGATTCCACCTTAAATGGGTCACTTTGGGAGTCATTGCTGTCCAAGACTGTTGCCATCATGTCATCGTGGAGGAGCCACAGAATGTTCACAAATTAGGGCACCCGATGTTTTGGAGCAGGGGTGCTCATTAGGTAGATTGCGATCTACTGGTAGATCGTGTAGGGCAGGGGTGCTCATTAGGTAGCTCGGGAGCTACTAGTAGATCTTCAGGCCTCTTCCAGGTGATCTTCGGGCCTCACCAGCCGGATGGGGCACTCCTGCCATGCGCACGCGCGCTCCTGCTGCTGGCTTCCGCTCTCGCGGTGCTTCTTTCACCTGCGGGGCATTGCAGGAAGAAGGAAGCATGAGGCGGGGCCTCTGGAGGGAGCGCCCTGCCTCTCTCTCGTCTAGAAGCAGCTGTGCAGCCTCCGTTGCCAGCGAGACAGGCAGAGTGGTGCGCTCCCTCTGGATGCCCCGCCTCATGCTTTCTCCTTCCTGCAATGCCCGGCAGGCGGAAGAAGCGCTGCGTGGGCGAAAAGCAGCAGAAGGAGCACGCATGGTGGCAAGAGCGCACGGCAGCAGGAGCGCGTGGGAGCGCACGGCGGAGGGGGAAGGTAGATCTTTTGGACTTGGTTGCTTTAAGAGTAGCTCGCATGCTGAAAAAGTGTGAGCACCCCTGGTGTAGGGTGTCCTGGTAGATCGCAGGCAGGGCGGGAGGAAGGCTCAGTCCCACCCCGCAGGCTCCCGACGCCGCCCAAGTGCTGTTGGCCCTGGGTTATCTGAGGTCCTTTCCACACAGTTGAATAAAATCCCATGTTATCTGCTTTGAATCAGATTATATGGCAGTGTGGACTCAGAAAACCCAGTTCAAAGCAGATATTGTGTTATATGTTTCACAACGCACCAACAGGGAGTCTACCTAAGCTGCTGGAGGTGGTCGCGGAGTGGGCATTGAGATTCCCTAAGCTTATTGTCTTGGGGGACTTCAATGTCCACGCCGATACCCCCTCAACGGCAGCCGTGGACCTGGGGTCCACCATGGAGGCACTAGGACTCTCACTTTGTAAGACCGGCCCCACACATCAGGCCGGGCACACCCTGGACTTGATTTTCACTGCCGGAATTGGGGTGATCCCAATCTCCATAACGGAGGTTCCATGGTCGGATCACAGTGTCCTGGAAGTCCGTCTGGAAGTGGCCTCCCCTCCCGGTAAGGGTGCTGAACCTATTCTGGTTCGCCCGAAGAGACTTATGGAACCCACTAGGTTCCTGAATGCTCTGAGGGACTGGGAACTTCCCAGCGATTCAGTCGATGGGCAAGTGGAATGCTGGAATTCCAGTCTTTCTGCTGCCCTGGACGAAATCGCCCCCAGACGCTCTCTCCTCCCCTGCAGAAATCGCTCGCCTTGGTTTACCGAGGAGCTACGAGCGATGAAGCGGAGGAAGAGACAGTTAGAGGACGTGTGGCGGAGTCTCCGTGACGAAGCATCGAAATCGGCTTATAAACAGTTCAAAGAGGTTTATGAGCAAGCTATCAAGGGAGCTAAAAAAGTCCACTATTCTTCCCTGATAGTCGGCTAGCTCACGCCCAGCTCAATTGTTTAAGATAATTCGGTCTTTGACAACAATCCCAACTGTCCCAAACGATAGGGGTTTGGCTCCTACAGCTGAGGTTTTTCAGAGCTATTTTGCCAACAAGATTTCGACTCTCCGCCGGGACATTCCTGCCACTCTTGATACAGTTAGTGAACTCGAGACTCCGCTGCCACTCGGCGGGCCCACCTTCACCCGCTTCCAGCTGCTGGACGCAGCAGCTGTCGATAAGTTACTCGCTGCAGCTAGACCAACTACCTGCTCCCTCGACCCGTGCCCCTCCTGGCTTGTTAGAGCTTGCCGGAAGGGGCTACGAGGCCCCCTAGGAAAGATCATAAATAGCTCCCTTGAGCAAGGAGTCTTCCCAGGGGGACTGAAAGAGGCTATGGTAAGACCGCTGCTGAAGAAGCCGAATTTAGACCCTTCGGCTCCCTCCAACTACCGGCCAGTTTCCAACTTGCCTTTTTTAGGCAAGGTAGTTGAGAGGGCAGCAGCGGATCAGCTGCAGCGGTTCTTAGAAGACACAGCTGGACTTGATCCCTTCCAGTCCGGCTTCCGTATTGGGCACGGGACGGAGACCGTGCTTGTCGCCATTACAGACCAACTTCGCCGCCAGCTGGACCAGGGTGGATCAGCCCTGCTTGTCCTGTTAGATCTGACAGCAGCGTTTGACACGGTAGACCACGCATTGTTGACCCACCGTTTAGCCGGCTCCGGGGTTGGGGGGGCCGCCCTTAAATGGGTGGCCTCCTTCCTCCGGGACCGGGGACAACGTGTGGAAGGGGGTGGGGTGGGGGTCTCCGGGAGACTCCCACTTGACTGTGGGGTCCCCCAGGGGGCCATCCTCTCCCCCTTATTATTCAACGTTTATATGCGCCCCCTGGCCCAGCTGGCCCGCGACTTTGGTCTGGAGTGTTATCAGTACGCTGATGACACCCAGCTTCTGCTGAGAATGGACGGCAAGCCGGACGCCGTACCCGATTGTTTCCACCAGTGCCAGGAGGCCGTGACTGGTTGGCTGCGGGCTTGCCGGCTGAAGGTGAATCCGTCGAAGATGGAGATCTTGTGGCCCGGTCAGCCTGGACTGGATGAGTGCCGGTTGCCTACCCTAGATGGTGAACGGCTTAGCCCGTCACCAGTTGTTAAGAGCTTGGGTGTTCAACTGGACCTCCTGCTGACCATGGAGACCCAGGTCTCCGCGGCCAGCAGGGCGTCATTTTTTCACCTACGACAGGCTAGGCGACTGGCACCCTACCTTTCCAGGGACGACCTGGCCACGGTGATCCAAGCGACGGTCATCTCGAGACTGGACTACTGTAACGCCCTCTACGTTGGCCTTCCCTTGTCGACAATTCGGAAACTCAAGCTGGTGCAAAATGCCGCGGCTCGCTTGCTGACGGGAACGTCAGTAAGGGAGCACATTACGCCCATCCTTCGACAGTTGCACTGGCTACCCATCGAGTACCGAATTGCCTTCAAGGTGATGGTTTTAACCTTTAAGGCCTTGCACGGCCTAGGGCCTGCGTACCTGAGGGACCTCCTTGCCCCGTACATTCCCCCGAGATCACTACGTTCGGAGGAGTTGAATTTGCTCCTGATACCATCGGTCCGTGCCTGTCACTTGTCTACAACCAGGCAAAGAGCCTGTGGCAGCTCCGGCGCTCTGGAACTCCCTCCCGGACGACGCCCGAGCCATTACAGAGCTTATCCCATTTCGCAGGGCCTGCAAGACCGCCCTTTTTAGATTAGCCTTTGATTAGGCAAACAAACCCAGCGTAATTCTCCTATGTAACCGGTACCCTGGCCCAGGGAATGCCATTGTATTTTATTTTATGTCTCGGGATATGATGTCGCGTTTTATGCTTGTGTTTTATTGTATGGCTGCATGGACGTCACATGTTAGCCTATTTTATATGCTGTTATCCGCCCCGAGCCTGCAGGGAGGAGCGGAATACAAGATGGAATAATAATAATAATAATAAAAATAATAATTTTTGTAGTGGGTAGGTAGATCATTTTGACTTGGTTGTTTTATAAGTAGCTCGCATGCTGAAAAAGCGTGAGCACCCCTGTTTTGGAGGATGGTCCAGAGAGCACTGTGATTCACTGTGTCAAATGCCATTGAAGGGCAATGAATGCCCTGTACAGAGGTTGATTTTGTTCCCTGCATTTTTCTTGAAGCTGTCGTGCAGTGAAGATTATGTCCACTGTTCCTCTGGAGGGCCGGAAGCCATTCTGGGAATCTGGGAAGGTGTCTTCTGAGAGAGGTAGAAGGCGGTTTGCAAGGATTCTTGCGAGGATTTTCCCAGCAGAGGTTAGAAGGGAGATACCTCGATAGTTTCCGCAGTCTGCTCTTTCCTTTTTTGTAAATTGAAATCTGCTGGGATTTTCTCGGTCACCCACACTTTTTCAATGAGCTGGTGGAGTCGTTGTGCCAGCTCAGGTCCTCCCTCTTTAAAGATTTAAGCCGGAATCCAGCCTGTGTTAGATGGGGTTACACTACCCCTGAAGGCGCAGGTTTGCAGCTTGGGTGTGTTCCTGGATTCATCGCTGAGTCTGGAACTCCAGGTGTCAGCGGTGACCAGGGGAGCATTAGCACAGTTAAAACTTGTGCGCCAGTTGCGCCCATACCTTGGGAAGTCTGACTTGGCCACAGTAGTCCATCTCGTATAGACTACTGCAACGCACTCTACATGGGTTGCCTTTGAAGATGGTTCTGAAGCTTCAAATGGTCCAACGCGCAGCAGCCATGTTGCTAACGGGAGCGGCGCTCAGGGAGCACACCACTCCTTTGCTACGCCAGCTTCAAGGCTGCCAGTTTGCTACTGGGCACAATCCAAAGTGCTGGATTTAGCCTATAAATCCCTAAACGGTTACAGCCCAGCTTTCCTGTCTGAACATATCTCTCCTTATGAACCATATTGGACTCTAAGATCTTCTGGGGAGGCTGTGCTCTCGGTCCCTCCCCCTTTGCAGATGCGTTTGGTGATGACGAGAGACAGGGCCTTCTCACTGGTGGCCCCTCAGCTATGGAATGCCCTTCCCATAGATATAAGATCAGCCCCCTCCCTCCTGCCTTTTCGAAAAAAGGTTAAAAACCTTGCCCTTTGAGCAAGCTTTTGCTACTGCAGCATAATTACATAAAATGAAATTCAGAACAACTTGACGATGCCATGGTTTCTTGGTCCATAGATGACCTTTGTGGCTTTGAAAAACCCCTGAGTATCATGAGTATCTGGTCTCAGTATACTCAGTATGAGTATACAATGCTCAGTATGAAATATACTGTTGTGTATGCGATAGAATAGAATACCAATAATATAAGCAAGAGTTAAAAACATAGGGGTCCTATGTAATACATGTTGCCCATTCCACATGGTTTTGTTAAAGGAGTGGAAGTCTCAGTGTTCCCAAACAGTAAATTAAGATCTGCTGTGTGACAAAGTCAAGATCAATGCAGCAGGAAAAGCATGTAGAGAAGCAAGTCCCCACGATGACTAGGGACAGACCAAAGCAAACATCAGACAATAGATCGATGTGCATGTGATCCCATGTATGCGCACAGGGCAAAATGGGCAGGATGTTTGTAATGAACACCGGATATCCATAAAGATGACGCGCAGGCAGCAATTCAATCTCACAAGATTTAATCCAGGTATCAGCACCTATAAAGCCAGAACTGGCTTTATCAGCAACAAACTTAACTTATATACAAAACACGCCCCCATCACCTGTCAATCATCCCAAAGACCAATCCCCCTGGCTTGCAATACCTAACAGAGATTGCATCATATCCCCTTTGACCCAGTTACACAATGTCCAGTGGATATTTCCTCATATCCCTTCTGAGTCAGCAATGACCATGCCAGGGCTTCTCACGTTGGTGTGGTGTGGCTCAAGGCCCATTTCCAGCTCTGTGCGTCTTCAAGGCCACACCTGGTCAGGATTACTTCTGTTGGAAGGTTCTAAGATTAGAGCACTCTTTGCTCTAATCGACGGATCCTTACAATGTTATTCCGGTAGTATGATGTGGATTAAATAGATGTATTATCCAAATTGAATAAATCTATATTGAGAGAAACTGCAGGTCAATGGAGCAGGGAAAAGACACTGTAACCTCTTGCATGGAATAACGCTGATACACAAAAGAGGATTTCTGTTGCTATCGTGGATTGAAAGTATTTAGAATCCATAGTATGTGGACATCATGTAACTGTTCTGTGTAGGCTGGAGAATTTCCAGATAGATGGGTAGAGGGGAGACAATGGAGGAGTGACAGTAACAGTTCATCAATTTATTTTTATAAGAAAAATCAAGAGGACGCAAAGAGATGCAACCAAAGCCAGGGTGTATTAGTCAGTCTAGGGCCCAGCAGTTATTTCGCCCCCGCAGGGGGCTTTTTCAAGGCATTAAACAGTGAACAATCACAGGTCAAATCAATCTACAAAGGAAAACATATAATGTATGTGTAGTATCCTGAAATATAGGCGCACAAATACAATGCATACAAAGATACATGATAAAGCAGCAAGAGACATGTCAGACATCTTATGTTTTATGCAATTGTTTATATTGCTTTTGTTTGATTTTATTTTATTGTTGTGCTGTCGAGCTTGGCCTCATGTAAGCTGCCCTGAGTCCCCGTTGGGGAGATGGTGGCGGGGTATAAATAAAGTTTATTATTATATTATTATTTTGTGGTGACTTATCTTGTAGTACACCCTGTATTGCTTTTGCTTGCAGTTAGTTAAGCCAGTGTTTCCCAACTGCTGTGACGCGGCACACTAGTGTGCCATGACGGACCTCCTGCTGTGCCACGAGAAAAGCTCTCTGCCCCCCTTCCTTCCCCCCTCCTCCTGCCGAACTCCTCCTGCTTGGGGGAGGAGGAGGAAGGGCCCGGCGGCAGCGAAGAAAAAGAAGAAGGGGCCGGGGCACCGCCTCCTTCGGTCTTTTCCCCAGCCAGCCTCCAATACGCCATGACTCTCGCCCCTCGTTTGCTGGAAAGCCGCGCGGAGAAGCCCTGTCCACTGAAGCCTGTCCACCGCTCTTGCTCCTCTTCTGTGGGAGAGCTGAAGCCGGGGTGAGGGGGCGGGGCATGGCCTGGCTCCGCCCCCTCCCCGGCTTTGGCACTCCCAGCAGCTGCTCCAGCCTTGAGGGGACAGTGCCAAGCCAGCATTGTGCTGTCTCTGCCACCGCTGGCTCGGCACTGCCCCCTCAAGGCTGGAGCTGGGGGGAGGGGGCGGGGCATGGCGCGGCCTGGCTCTGCCCCCGGCTTCGGCACTCCCAGCAGCTGCTCCCAGCAGGCCACCATCCCCCAGTCGTTCTTTACTGTGTTAGAGTGTCATTTTGTGTCATTTTGGTTGGTGGTGTGCCCCCGGATTATTTTAATGTTAAAAGTGTGCCGCGACTCAAAAAAGGTTGGGAAACACTAAGTTAAGCTACCCTTTGTCTTTCAGTATCATGGGTATCTGCCAGGTGTTGGATTTTGCCCACCAGATGTTCTTGAGTTCTCTTGTGTTTCTTTGGACGTCAGCTTTTGCACTGGCACTTAGCAGCACAGTTGACGTCTCTCTGCCATGTTTGGAAGGCTTTCCGTTTCTTGTCAATTAGCTATTGGATCTCGTCATTTTCGTGAAACCAATTTTGATGTTTCTTCGCAGGCTGTGATGATCGCGGTCTTCAGTTTGTTCCAATGTTCCTCAACATTTTCAGGGTGTTCTATGGATAGATGGTCCTTGAGTGTTGTTTGGAGAAGGGCTCGTTTGGAGGGCTTCCAAAGGGCTTGGGTTTTGCGCCATCTTTCTTCCTTGGAGTCTGCGTTTGGGGGCGACCTTGATAGCCATCATGAATCAGATTAGCCTGTCGTCTGTCCAGCAGTTGTCAGAACCTGTCATAGTTCTTGTGAGAAGCACGTCATGGCGGTCTCTGGCATGTGTGATTACATAGTCTAAGACAGGGGTGCTCAGAAGGTCGATCGCGATCGACCGGTCGATCTTTGGGCCTCTTCTGGGTGATCTTTAGGCCCTGACAAGGTTGCCGCTGCCGCACGCTCCCAGCACCGCCTTTCTCCGCTCGTGCGGCTTTGGAGACCGCTTTGAGCATTGGCGCATGCGCGCTGGGCAGAAGCGGATGGAGGCAGAGCGTGGAGCTCTTGAGGTGTGGGCTGGGAAGGGCAGGGCGGCAACAGAGGAGGAGGAGGAGGCCGAAGCAGCCCGAGGGGGAAGAAGCAGCGCCGAAGCAGCCCGAGGGGGAAAAGAGCCAGGCCCGGCTCGGCCTCAGAGGGCTCAGCCTCCTGAGGGGTGATGCGATTGACAGCCGGCGAAGAAGGAAGAAGCCGCGCTGCCGTAGGAAGGCTGCAGTGGGAGAGCGCGCGGGGCCTCCACCCTGCCTCTTGTCTGGAAGCTGTGGTGAGAGGGGCCGGAAGCCCCGCGCGACTGCCTGGGGGTCCTCCTGGACTCAGCGCTGATGGTTGATGCTCAGGTGTTGGCTGGCACACAGTTAAAGCTCGTGCGCCAGCTGCGAGTGTACCTCGAGAAGCCAGACTTGGCCATGGTGATCCATGCCTTAGTTACCTCCATATTGGATTACTGTAATGAGCTCTACATGGGGCTGCCTTTGAAGATGGCCCAGAAATTTCAATTGGTACAGAGGTCGGCAGCAAGACTGTTAACTGGAGCAGATTACAGGGAGCCGTCGACCCCTGTTAAAACAGCTCCACTGGCTGTTGATAAGTTTCCCATCCCAATTCAAGCTGCAGGTTATTACCTTCAAAGCCTTAAATGGTTCGGGCCCTACCTACCTTTGCAACCACATCTTCCCCTATGAACCTGCGCGAGCTCTAAGATCTTCTGGCGAGGCCCTCCTTTCGCTCCCATCTCCGTCCCGAGTGCAGTTGGTGGGGGCGAGAGAGTGAGGGGGCTTCCTTTTCGGTGGTGGCCCTCTGGTTCTGGAACTCTCTCCCCAGGGAGATTAGATTAGGTCCCACCCTGTCCACTTTCCATAAAGACCTACAAACGTGGATATTCCAATGTGCCTTTGATTAATCAATTCACTAGATGAATTGGCCCTTCTAGCCATAACTTAATATCTGGCTCTGCCCCTGTAGTTGTATTGCACTAATTGACTTGGCTCTTCTAGCCCTAAATTATCATCTGGCTCCTGCACTTTGCTATCAGCCCTGTCCTTTCAGTTGTATTGCACAAGCCCTTGCCTTTATTTCTTTATTTATGGTATTTGTACCCCGTAGTTTCTCACTCCCGCAGGGGGATTTAGCACGGCTTACATTTGCAGCACTACAGGCCGCACCACCACAATACAATATAAAAATACAAAAATACCTTGCCTCATAGTTCTGAATATGTGCACTATGCTCGGTTACTAGTTGTTGATGGTTGATGGTTTTATGATGTCTTGTATATGTATTTTATTGTGTTATTTGTAACCATTGTTTATATTGGGCTTGGTCCCCTGTAAGCCACTCCGAGTTCCTTTAGGGAGATGGTGGCGGGATGCAAAAATAAAGTTATTATTATGATTATTATTACGTGTACACACAGAGAGCAACCCTTTCTCTCCTCTTCTTCCCTCTCTCCACAGGTCCAGGAAGTGTCTTCTCAGACTCCAAGATGGACCTGAAGTCTGGTATGGTTCTGGGCTCCTTACAGCCTTGAGGAGGAGGCTTCCTATGACCTTTGGCCCTTCCCTGGCCCTGGGAAGCCTCTCTTGGGGAAGAGGGGTTCACACTCAGACCCCAAATACACCAAAGGGCTCCACGGAGTGTTGGACCAGAACTCCGCCCCCCCTTCTCTCTGGCAGGGCGCTGTCCGGGGAAGGCCTCCTTCTCTTGCCGCAGCGGCCAATGCGTCCTGTGGCAGAATCCCGAGTGCAACGGGCGCAAGGACTGCCTGGACGGCTCGGATGAGGAGGGCTGCGGTGGGTTCTTCCTTTCCTCCCCTATTTGAAATAGGGGGCGGGAAGATGGGTGAAGGGAGAGACCTGGCGGAAGAGAGCCCTGACCAGACCCCCCATCTTCCTTCCTTCCTTTCTTGCCTGCCTTAGATTGCGGGGGGCGTCCGGCCCTGCAGGCGATGCAGCAGCGCATCGTAGGGGGCTCTCAGGCTTCGCAGGGGGAGTTCCCCTGGCAGGTCAGCCTTCGGGAGAATGGGGAGCACTTCTGCGGAGCCGCCGTCCTCAGACCCACCTGGCTGGTCTCTGCTGCACACTGCTTCAATCAGTGAGTCAGTGAGTGAGTCAGTGCAGGCCAAAGGCTGAGGGGCGCAAGGGGGGCAGCAGATCTTTACCCTCCTCCTCCACTCCTTCTGTCTCTGACTCTTCTCTTCCTCCTATTCCCTTTCCCTTTCTTCTCCTCATCTTCCTACCGTTCCACCTCCTCCTCTTTGTCCTCATCCTCCTCTTCTTCCTCCTCTTCCTCCTCCTCAGGTTCCAAGACCCCGGAACCTGGACGGCGCATGCTGGGAGCGTCTGGCTGAGTGGCAGCGGGGGCCGCGGCCGAGGGGAGGGCTCCCAGGCGTCCGTGGCCCGCATCCTGCGCCACCCCTCCTATGACGCAGACTCGGCTGACTTCGACCTGGCACTGCTGCAGCTCTCCACACCCCTGGGCCCCTCCCGCTTTGTGCAGCCCGTCTGCCTCCCGGCCGCCAGCCACATCTTCCCTGCCGGCAGGAAATGCCTCATCTCTGGCTGGGGCTACCTCCGGGAGGACTTCTGTAAGGACCACCAGTGGGCAGGGAAATGGCCTTGGAGGGCCACATCCAGCCCACAGGCCTGAAATGAGTTATAGTTTCCAAATCATTGTCGGTTGGATGATGGGATAATGGGATATGTAATCCTCAATATCCACAGTTGCAGAGAATTAGCAGAAGGTGGTTGATGGTTATGTGAGCAAACAGCAACAAAAAGAACAAAGCTTGGCTTCTTGTAAAAAAACAGGCACAAACTTTAATTTACAAAAATAGTTTCAAACAAAACAAAAAGCAGCAAAATGCTCTTTAGTCCGTATGGAGATAGAAAAACAAACATATAACATAGTTCTCTTTCAGTATACTCCCACACATTCTTCAGCAACAGGCTTCTGTGTTAACTCACACAGTATTGCAGCTTCCAGCATTCCTGTCATCATTCCAGCATTCCAGCAGTTTATGAATGCATTTCTCCAAGCTTATCTTGAGGCTTCCTTTCGGCTTCTCCGACTCTTTCATAAACATTCCTTGAGTCAGCCAGCTAGCAACAACAGCCAGCAACCCAGCCTCTTCACACCAGTCAGACTTTTTTCCAGTCAATCAATCTGAGTCTGTTACATTGGAGATTTATACATACAGCTGCACCACACCTCCTGGAGTCAGGTAAAACTCAGCTGCAGCTATTCAAACATTATAACAAAAGCTTTACTCTCTACATAAACTAAACATAACAGATACTCACAACTCAAACATCTTTACATTCTGACAATCATGACCTCCCTAAAATGTTTCGCTCAGAAACAGACATACAAATACTCACGCCGAGTCACACAAGAGAGAGCAAGATTGAATAATTTCATCCATGTATAGCCACCTGCTCATAGGTCACCAGTAAGGGACAATGGCTGATGCAACCCTTTTGCAATGACATGTGCAATAACTCTCACACGGTTATGACTCAGCCATTGCCACCCCCCTTAGGTATTGCATCATGACACTCACAGTCACTACCTAGATGCTACCAATATTTCACATGTTCATCAAACAGGGTGATCTATAGGACTAGAAATGCTGTGTCATTTCTATCAAACAACTCCTAGGTGTTCACTCGGGTAGGCGACCTGGGGAAACCCCGGGCATTGCGGTGCATTCCTCCCCTCCGCTCCAAGAAGCAATGTTTGCTGAGAATACTCATTCAGTGTGCGAGGAACCATCCACAATCTCCCTTTAGTTTGAGTTTCCCTACAAGTTTATTTGCTGATTGAAAGTTAGGACATGAGTATACAATCCAAGTTATATGTAACTTTATATAAGTTAGTTTTGTTTAGAACTGAATGGCTGGAGAATGAAATGAAGGGGAGAAGGGCAGTTGGGGACAAGGACGGTGGGCAGTTGGTGACTGAGCCTCGTTGGCCTCCTCTGCCCCCTTCAGTGGTGAAGCCGGAACTGCTGCAAAAGGCCACAGTGGAGCTGCTAGACCAGGCACTGTGCACCAGCCTCTACAGCAATGCTTTGACTGACCGGATGCTCTGTGCAGGATACTTGGAGGGCAAGGTGGACTCCTGTCAGGTAAGGAGGGCACCCCTCCTCCTCCTCCTTTCTAGGAAAACACCTTCCTTCCTTCCTCACATTTCTGTTGCAGGATTTTCTCATTCATGAAATGATCTATAATTTCCAAATCATGACCTCTCCAAACCGTGTCCCAGAGTGAAGCAAAATGAAGCAGAGTCCTATCACAGCAAAAACATGCTTCAGCTCTGTCTATCAACAGAGTCCAACTGCTAGCCTCTGACCTTACTTAGACACAGTTTAGTACATTCATAGATTCAGGTTTTCATCCAAAATATCCAGAGGCTTTAATCTTCAACATTTCAATATATACAAATGTACAAACAGGATACGCAGATTCACTTTCAGGCTTGTCATTTCAAGCAATCAGATCTTCACATACAGAATAGACAGATAGTCACACTCAGTCATGCAGGAGAGAAGATGGAACCTTTCACCCTCTTACTATATTTATTTAAAGCATTTATATTTCGCCCTTCTCACTCCGAAGGGGACTCAGGGCGGAGCACAACATATAAACAGCAAACATTAGACTATACACATACATAAACATTAAAATCATTTTTCTCTATGTTAAAATCCACTGTTTAAACCGTCTCAATCATCCATATCGAATCTGGTTGGCATAATAAAATTTCCTATTGCTTTCTTATTGCACTGTCCCAAAAGCTTGGTCCCACAGCCACGTTTTTACCTTCCTTCTGAAGGATAGAAGGGAGGGGGCTGATCTAGTCCTTCCAGGAAGGGAGTTCCATAGCCGAGGGGCAATCACTGAGAAGGAAGCCCCCTCTCTTGTCCCTATCAATTGCGCCTGTGACGGGACGGAGACCAGTACCTTCCCAGAAGATCTTAGTCCCTGCGATGGTTCATAGAGGGAGATGTGTTTGGACAGGTACATAGGGCCGGGGACAAAGCCAGCACTTTGAATTGTGCTTGGAATAGCCACCTGCTGATAGATCATCAGTAAGGGACACCGGCTGATGCAACTCCATTGCAATAACCCTCACTTAGTTAAGACTCGGGCATTGCCACATTCCCTTAGGTATTGCATCGTGACATTCACAGTCATTGCCCAGGTGCGATCAATATTTCATGTTTATCAAACAGTATTTTTTATGTGATTAGAAATTCTGTGCCCTTTCTATCTAGCAATTTCCTCTTCCCTCCTCCTCCCCAGGGGGACTCCGGAGGCCCCTTGGTCTGCCCAGAGCCTTCCGGGCGCTTCTTCCTGGCCGGTATTGTCAGCTGGGGCATCGGCTGCGCAGAGGCCAGGCGCCCAGGGGTCTACACGCGCATCACTAAGCTCCAGGACTGGATCCGGGACACAATGGACTCCACCTCCGTAACTTCCACTCCCTCTTTGACAGACGCATCCTCCTCCACACATAACCTTTACTTCACTGCTTCCCGGCAGCCACCAGACACAGCCACCCGGCCCCCAAATGGTAAGGGCAGGAAGGCAAGGTAGGGACACCACGCTGGCCTGGAGTGACCCCGGGCCCCTCCTGCTCTGTCCTTTTACAGTGTGCGGCCGCCGCCCAGGCTTTTCCAAGCCCCAAAGGGTCGTGGGGGGCGCCACGGCCCTTCGTGGGGAGGTCCCGTGGCAGGTGAGCCTGAAGGAGGAGGGGCTGCGGCACTTCTGTGGGGCCACCATCATCTCCCCCCACTGGCTGCTCTCAGCTGCCCACTGCTTCATCCAGTGAGTAGGAGCTCTCCCTGGGCTCAAGGGGGGATGTCTGCCTGACTGCGTCTCCTGAAATCACCCTCAACTGCGCCTCCCTCACCTGCCCACCGCCAGGACCAAGCCAGGACGCGTGACAGCCTTTGTGGGCAGCACCTTGCTCTCCGCAGCCGAGAGCAGCTCCATCAAGGCTGGTGTCCGGCGGGTGCTGCCCCACCCCTCCTTCCGCCTCGGCCAGATGGAATTTGATGTGGCCCTCCTGGAGCTGCTGCGACCCCTGCCCTTTGGGGCACACGTCCAGCCCATCTGCCTCCCGCCAGCCAGCCCCAAGTTCCCTCTTGGCAGGAAGTGCTTCGTCTCTGGTTGGGGGCACCTCCGGGAGGGCAACGGTAGGGAACCCATCTCCCCACCTCCCAATATCAATGCAGGGGAAGAAGGAAGGGCAGGCCTTGTTTGCCCCTTTGGGCCAGCAATGCAACTCCCTTCCGGCCCTCTTTGCAGCCCCCTGGCCAGAGACCCTGCAACTCGCCTCAGTGGGGATTGTGGAACAGAAGGCCTGCAATGCCCTCTACAACTTCTCTGTCACGGAGGAGATGATCTGTGCTGGGTTCCTGGAGGGGAAGGCAGGTGCCTGCCAGGTGCGGAGCGGGGGCTTCAGGGGAGAGGGATGTGGCGGGGGCTGCTTCCTTTTCCTCACTCCCTTCTCTTTCTCCTCCTCCTCCAGGGTGACTCCGGGGGGCCCTTGGCCTGCGAGGAGGCCCCTGGCATGTTCTCCCTGGCCGGGCTGGTCAGCTGGGGAGCAGACTGCTCTCAGGCCAAGCGCCCCAGGATCTATGCCCGCATCAGCCACTTCACAGGATGGATCCTGGAGACCATGGCAGGGCCACGAGGTCCCACTCCCCTGGGTCCCTCCTCACCCCCCAAGAAGGACAGGACAACTGCTGCTGCCACCACCACCCCCTTCTCCTCCAGCTCTACCTCAGCCTCCTTTGGTCAAATCTCCACTCGGCAGGATTCTGGCAGCACCAGGCTCATTGTGGCGAAGGTCACCTCAAGAGCCACTCTGTTGCCAGGTGAGAGGGAGGCGAAAGAGAGAGATGTATTCATGAAATGATTTATAGTTTCCAAATCACAGTCTTCCTGAACCGCCACACTCTGGATAGCTAGTGTCCCGGAAGCAAACAAAATACAGCAGAGTAACATGCTTCGTCCTGTCTGACAGCAGAGTCCAAATTCCAGAATCTGACCTTATAAACACACTGTCTAGTAAACTCACGGATTCAGATTTTCATCCAAAATATCCAGAGGTTTTAATCTTCACTATTGCAATATATACAAATATACTAACAGAATACACAGATCCACTTTTCTTGCAAACGATCAGTCATCAGATAGTCATGTACAGAATGGGCAAGTGCTCACACGGAGTCACACAGATGGTTATTTCATCCTCCTTATATAGCCACTTGCTGGTAGGTCATCAGTAAGGGACACTGGCTGATGCAACCCCTTTGCAATACCCCTCACGTGGTTGCAACTCAGCCATTGCCACACCCTGTTAGGTATTGCATCATGACATTCATTACCCAGGTACTTGTATATGACTTGAAATGCAGTGGCTTGTCTGTCAAACAAGGGATGGGTTCAGAGGTCCCCAGGGCAGTGGGGCTCCAGGAAGAGTTCCCTTTGTGACTGGGGGGAAACAGAGAGGGCCCGGTCCCGGCTCTGCAAAGGTTCCCCTTTCCCTTCCCAGCGATGCCCTGCGGCCCCTCCACCTTCCAGTGCTCCAGCCTCCTCTGCATCGGGAAGCCCAACCCAGAGTGCGACGGGGTCCTGGACTGTGCCAACGGGCGTGATGAGGCCCACTGTGGTGAGCGAGCAATGGGCTGGAGCGAAGGGCCACTGTTGGACCCTTTGTAGAAGCAGAGGGTGGCCAGACTGATGTGGGGCGGAGGGTGGTTGGAGACTGGTGGCTTGCGGGCTGGGCTTTAGCAGAGCTGGTTAACCAGCAGCAGCAGATCGTGCCAATGGAAAGGTTGGCAGTTTGAAGCACGGGTTGGGGGGAGCACCTGACCTTCTGCTCAGCTCACTCTCCACCTAAGCAGTTCGAAAACAGCTGTGAGCTGTGAGTAGAGAAATTAGGCACCACTTAAGTGTGGAGGTATTTTATGGCACCATAAAGGAAATTCCAGAAAATGCTGGTGATCAAAGGATAGAAGAAGTCTGTGATCAAGGCTCTTTGTAATAGAAGATGGACCGACAGCACCCACCTGTGACCGGAATCGAGCACAACCTCCAGTACGCCAAAGTTGAGAAAAGTGCCAACATTAATACCTCTGTCTGTTTTCTATACTGTCTGTTGAATGTTTGTCAAGTATGTGTTCTGTGATCCACCCTGAGTTCCCTTAGGGGTGGGAAGGGCGGAATATAAATGCTGTAAATAAAATAGAGACCCAGCCTCCTCCTCTCTCCCTCCCTGCAGAGTGCGGCCGGGCCTCCTCCTGGGTCCTGGGCCGGATCGTGGGGGGCAGCGGAGCCTCGCGGGGGGAGTGGCCCTGGCAGGCCAGTCTCCGGCTGTGGCGCGGGAAGAAGCTGGAGCACAAGTGCGGCGCCGTCATCATTGCCCAGCGCTGGTTGCTCTCAGCTGCTCACTGCTTTGACCTGTGAGTGAGTCAATTATTCGGGGGCCACTCCTTGGGGCTCCACTTCTGCTGGGGGTGGCCACTGGGTGATGCCCCTCTTGCTCTCTCTGAGCACAGGTACAACAATCCTTCTTCTTGGCTGGCCGTGCTGGGGACCCCCTTCCTGGCAGAGGAGGGGGATGAGGAGGTCCGGCAGGTGACCCAGCTCCATCGGCACCCCTTCTATAATGCCTTCACACTGGACTACGACCTGGCCCTGCTCCGGCTGGACCGCCCCCTGCGCTTCTCCCCCACCCTCAGGTCTATCTGCCTCCCTGATGGTGCCCACCGCCTCACCCCCGGAGCCCAGTGCGTCATCACCGGGTGGGGATCCACCAAGGAGGGAGGTAGGAAGAAAGGTAGTGGGAGGAATAAGGACACCCAGACCTTGTGTCGCTTAGAGATATCCCAGGGCTCTTGGGCAGAGAAGGCTAAAGGTGTTCCAAAACCACAGCTTCCAGGATCCAATAATAACAACAAGAACAATAATACAATACTATGTCCCGCCAAAACAACGTTTTTGCAGTTTAATAACGTTTCTCCATGTTGTTTTTATGGTAGAACCAATGAGGACATGACATGTTTAACCCCGGGTCAAAAATCATAGTGCAACACTTAGCCTTGGGAGATGTCACACTGCATTCGTTCTCTATTGTTGAGGCACATTAATAAACAGACCTTGGCGCATTGGGAGAGTGAAAGAGGGGCTTCTGTGGGCTCCCGTTCTTTGGGGAGGTGGGCCTTTGGGTTCCTTGTCAGCCAAAGAGTCAAATCAAATCAAAAACTTTATTACGGTCACAGACCAGCACAAAGCCTCCATCCTTCCATCCACCCCCTGGCTCCCCTTCATTGCACCCTAGCCCCAAGGCACCTCTTGCCCAGCACCACACCAGAAGCCAATAGACCAAATACTAAAGGGTTTATTGAATAAAAAATATAATAAGGAAAAAATGTTATATCCAAAAGTAGCAATTGGGATATACCCTGCAATATGTATAATGAGTCGGATTTCAATAAGTCTTTAAAGAAAGTCAAGGAAACATCACAGGAACTAGGAACTGTTTTAAATAGATGAATAAGTAATAGAAATCCATAAAACATAGAAATAATCCAAGGTAATTTCAGGAAGATGAACACAAGAAACTCTTCCAGACAAAAACACTTCCAAGGTACATAGACAAAGGTACATAGACATGAAACAAGAATCTTGATAATAACATCCATGGACTTGAGAACTTGGTAACATGAACAAGAGACTGTTTCCCTTTAGCAAAGTTGTCTCCTCTGAATTGCTTGGACCCGAACACCTAATTTAAGCTTGTCCGGGCTCCCATGAAGTCATGGCTCAGCCACCTAGAATCACAGAATCATAAAGTTGAAAGAGACCCCTTGGCCCATCCAGTCCAACCCCCTGCCAAGAAGCAGGACAATCACATTGACAGCACCTGGATTCCAAGGCCTTATCTTGAAGGCGCTGGGAAGCACTGGTCTGTCTACTTTTCACGCCTTGCTTTCTGAGATTTAGTCTACACTCCCTATTGACCTCTTTGCCCTCCCTGAATTCCCAAGGCCTTTTCTCCAGGGAAACTTCAGTTTCACTTCCCTCAGTATGCACAGCATCAGCCAGGTCAGGCTGACCTATCTGCTGCAATTCTCCCTGAATGCTATATCCCTGAACACAGACACTTAATTTTGAAACCCCTCATCCTCAGAACTGTCTGGCTCTTGCCAGGCTACAACACCCTTCTCCTTCCTTACTTCTTAGGGCCGATATCGAAGCAGTTGCAGAAGGCGTGGGTCCAGGTGCTGGGGGAGGCAGAGTGCCGGCGCTTCTACCCGGTTCAGATCAGCAGCCGCATGCTGTGCGCGGGGTCCCCTCAGGGGGCCGTAGACAGCTGCTCCGTGAGTCCCACATACACACATTTTACTCTGGGGACCCCTCCCTTCCTTCCCCTTCCTCGAGGGAGCCTCACACTGTTCCTTCTTCCCTTCCATCCCCTTTGCAGGGGGACGCCGGGGGCCCCTTGGCCTGCAGGGGGCCCTCCTCATCGGGGCACTGGGTCCTGGCTGGCATCACCAGCTGGGGCTATGGCTGTGCCCGGCCTGCCTTTCCAGGGGTCTATGCCAGAGTCGCCGCCGTCCAGTCCTGGATCCGGCAGAACCTCCGGGCCTGACCCCTGTCCTCGTCCTCACCCCACCGCGATCAATATGATGAGTGCTTTGGATGAAATGGTATGAAAGCCGTAGGAGTGAGGCAGCCTATCTCGAGGCTGAAGGTGCCATGCTGGGAATCCAGGCCTGGGAAAACTGCAGGAAAAACTACTAAACTGCTGATCAGACAAGGACCAGAAACAATGGTGGAAAACAACATGTTTACATAGTCGAAAAGACAACGAAGTCCAACAATGCTCCTTACTTAAAAGGAAAACTAACACCTGCCCAGAACGGATTGAGTCAGCATATGTTTTTGCTGACTAAACAACCTGTTGGTCATTTACAACTTTTTAGAACAACATCAAGAAATATACTATAGCAGAGATCACTTTATTTTCCAAGTGTGACAGGTCTGCAGGGAGAAGCAATCTGACCCACGTTTGGTTCTCCAGGAGCAAGGAGGGATAGTAATTTATGC
The DNA here is from genome assembly GCA_030556195.1 of Anolis apletophallus. Classification (NCBI taxonomy): domain Eukaryota; kingdom Metazoa; phylum Chordata; class Lepidosauria; order Squamata; family Anolidae; genus Anolis; species Anolis apletophallus. The sequence continues at coordinate 55,008,205 of JARBWK010000011.1, read as the reverse complement.
ATGATGAATGTTTATATGTGTGCGCGAATGCGGAGTAAAACTGTAATATCCCCAATGTAGCTATATAAAGTCTGTGTGTCTATCCTATTTTTCTGTAAAGTGCCTAATATACTTGGCTTCACTTGGTGATGGAAATAAAAGAAGATTTTTAAGGCTTAAGAAGTACTTGTGACACCAGCACCCTGTTCTCATAATCATAGGATGCCAACAGCAGCAGGGAAAGCACCAACCACCTCCTCTTAAGACATGGGCAGGTTTGTGGAGAAATGGAGCTATTTCTCCATAAGGGGGACATCCAATCCAGCTAAAAAGGAACAATGTGATCCCTTCCAACAGATGACCACCCAGCCAAAGAAGGGGCCCCGGCTGGACCCTTGAGGCAGAGTTCACCTGCTGAACAGCCAGGAAGTCCTTCCTAATGATGTTTAAGCAAAACAGGCCCATTTCCTCAGAGCTGGCCTGGGCCAACTTCGGCCTACCCTTCAGGTGTTTTGGACTTCACCTCCAACAATTCCTAACAGTCTACTACAGGCATGGACCTACCAGCTATTAAGAATGGTGGGGGTTAAAGTCCAAAACACTTGGAGGGCCCAAGTTTGCCCATGTCTGGCCTACTGGCTGTTATAGATGTTATTGCTGTTATTTATTATTATATTTTAATATTGTTTATATTGTTGTTGTTGTTACTACTACTACTAGCTTGGGTACCCACCATTGCCTGGGTTATTTGAAAAAGTCAATTTTAATTGACCAAAATGCCTAAGGTTGTGGGTGAACTAATTATAATATCCATCTCTCTCCCAGAGGGGACTCAGGGCGGATTCCAACATAACAATGGCAAACATTCAATGCCTTCCTGAAACAAGCAAATACTGACAAAAAATCCCCGAGAAACTAACATTAAAATCTAACATCAAATTAAAGCCTAACATCAATTAACCAAACCACAATGTCAAACAAAATTATATAACATAAAATCTAAACTATAACTCACATCAGGGCTGTCCAACTGGCGGCCCCGGGGCCGGATCCGGCCCTGTAGCCTGTTGGACACGGCCCCACCTATGCCCTCAGCCGCCATTTTTAAATTTTTTAAAAAAATATCGATTTCTTTTTTTTAAAAAATGGCGGCCGGGGGGGGGGGGCGGGGCAGGGAGGAGGAAGAGAGCTAGCTCCTCCTTTTTGGCGCCCCCTCCCTACCTAGGAAGGAGGGGCGCCGAAAAAGGGCAGAAGGCGGCGCCAACGGCAGCGCGTCACAGGCCTGGCGTGATGCGCTGCCCCTTGGCACCGCCTACTCCTCCTTTTCGGCGGCTTTAGGAGGGGGCGGGGCCTGGCCTGGGGGCGGGGCCTGGGGCGGGGCCTGGGGGCGGGGCCGAGCAGCCCCGCAGGTCATCAGTGACCTCTTATCCGGCCCTGGACCCGCCAGAAGTTGGACAGCACTGACTCACATCATACCAGGTTAACCCCAAGAAACTCCATCAGTACTCAAAATTTGTGATGTTGAGCAAGATTGCTCTGGATACATCATCGGTGGGGTTATTTATTTATTTATTACTTCAAACTTGTATACCGCCACTCCCCGAAGGCTCGGAGCGGTTTACAGAAGTTCAAGTAACACAACAAGAGCAAGAATAACACGACACAATAGGGAGGGGAAAGGGTGGGGAGGGGGGGAAAGAGGGGGTAAGGGAGGTTCAGTGTGCTCTGGCTGCAGGGTAAACTACAACTCCTACTGTGGCGAGTCAGTCCCTCAAACGTCTGTCAGTCACGCGGGTTCTGTGTGACAAGTTTGGTCCCGGTCCATTGGTGGAGCTCACCTTTTCCCTGGTTGTGCGTGAACTACAACTCCCAGAAAGGAAGGTCACTCCCCTCCCCCACCCCAAACCTTTCCAGTAATAAAATTCCAGCATATTAAGTCTGTGTGCCAAGTCTGGTCCATCGGTGTTTGGGTTCACAGTGCTCTCTGGATGTAGGCGAACTACAACTTCCCCAAATCAAGGTGAATTTCCCCCAAATACCTCCAGTATCTTTTCTTGGTCATGGCAGTTCTGTGTGCAAAGTTAGTTCCAGGTCCATCGTTGGTGGAGTTCAGAGTAGTTCTTAGATTGCAGGTGAACTATACATCCCAGGATCTACAACCCCTCTAAATCATGGTGAATTCTCCCCAACCTCTCTAGTGTGTTCAGTTGCTGATAAATTCCTGTTTGCTGTGTGCCATAGAAAAGAATAGGAAAGGGCTATAGGAGAGAGTGGGCGGGGTCATGCAAATTCCATTCCAATGGACAGTCAGAAACACTGGGATGTTTTGTACATCAACTTCTAGTACACCATACTTACAATGTCATAGGTATCACTGAAACCTGGTGGGACAATTCCTATTGCTGGAATGTAGACATTGGGGGCTATAACCTCTTTCACAGAAATGGGACAAAGGGGAAAGGAGGGGGAGTAGCCTTATATGTGAAATGTGAGACTGCAATTCGGCAAACCAGCTTGAAAGCATGTGGATAAGAATCAAGGGAACTGGGAATCTGAGGTCCCTTCCTTGCCAGGCTGGGTGCCCAACCCTTGCGCCCAGCCTGGCGAGGAAGGAGCAGGCAGCAGCTGAGGGATGAGGAAGAGGACGCCGGTGCCAAGGCCCTCTTCCTCATCCCTCTGTTGCTTCCCACCTTGGTCCCTTCCTCGCCAGGCTGGGTGCCCAAGCCTGGAGTCCAGCCTGGCAAGGAAGGAGCAGGCAGCAGCGGAGGGATGAGGAAGAGGCGAAAGAGGCGACAGCCTCCTCCTTGCCACCTCCACTGCTCCCCGCTTTGGACGCCCCTTGCCAGGCTGGGTGCCCTTGAGCGCCCAGCCTGGCGAGGAAGGAACGTGTAGGAGTTATACAGTATTCCCTCGCTGCTCCCAGCGAAAAGGCGAATCCGCAATAGGCGAACCGTGAAGTAACGAGGGAACACTGTATTACCATATCATTTTCTCCCTCTTTGGAGAAGCACCTATTAGGCCAGGCCCTGCTTTCCTGCCAACGCATAGTTCCAAAACTTTCAAGATGCATCCTTTCCCTAAGCACAATGTCAGGGACCAGATCTCTGTTTTCCATCGCTAGCACAAGACTGGCTTGGCCCTGCCCTCCTCAAGCCTGGAGAAGCTGCTGGGACCTCCAAAGTCAGAGGGGAGAGGGCGGGGCTTGGCGCGGCCTGGCTCCCCCCCCCTCTGACTTCAGCTCTACCAGCAGCTTCTCCAGCCTTGAGGATGGCAGTGCTAAGCCAGTGGTGGCATAGCTACCTGACTCAGCTGAACCTGACTCCCTGCACAAAATCTAAGATTCCAAACGCACATTCTTCCTCTTCCCTTGAGAAAGAAGCCCCAAAGTAACCAGACTACTCACTTGCAAATCTGCCACTCTCTGAATACACCATCTCTCTCCTTCCCATGGAGCAGAGCATGACAGGTGGATCAGACTCCTCAGGTCTGCCACGATTTGAGCATTATATTAAACAGAGCCTTTTCTAGGAATATTCTGCTGATCTAGTCCCAACATTGTAAATGAATGATAGACGTCTTCCATCCTGGCTCCATCTCAGTTTCCTGGCCAGATGTTGACTCTTCCTGACTGGTGTCAGCCTTGTGCTGACTTCCTTCTTAACATAAGGAATGTTGTAAACATTCCTCTTAACTTGAAAGAACCGTTGTCACAGTTCTTATTACAGTTTACTTTTCAGTTCTTATTAGCAAGCTTTAATTACAGTCCAGCAAGCAGGTAGTTAGCCATTACAGGCCTTAATATTTTACTGGTACTTCCAAAGTTATTAACTCCATCCATACATCCTTCAATTCAACTCATTCATACCCACACATCATATTAAATTCACATTTATCAAATATGCATATTAAACTTTTGTGACACACTCTCAATCTCCTCCTAACAAACACGGAGGGCCTGATCAATGCAGTCTGAGTGGCCGTGTCGCAACACGGAGAGCCTTAAAGAGCCAGACCAGATATAAAGTAGAGTTTATTCAAAATGACACAAGTAACTCAAAAAATGGCCAAATTGGTGCAAAAACACTTTAACTTCAGTGTGAGAGTAAAAAGAACATAGCCTAGTGGCAAAACCTGGCCAAAATAGTATTTAACATAAAACCCGGATTATATTTCCCTTTAAACCAGATTATATTTCCCTTTAACCTTGATTAAACTCCAAAAATGCGAAACAAGCAGGAAAAGGCACACAAAGGCAAATGCAACAATGTCATCAATGGAGGGGGGGGGGGGGACGAAGAGCGAAGAAGCGTCAGCGAAGTCCAAGGTCGAAGCACAGTAAAGCAATAGACATGTTGTCCAAAAGCAGTCCAGCGTCAGCAAGGGAGAAACAGCAACGATTCCAATCCGGGTCAAACGAAGGAGAAGACAGCAACGTTGATACAGCAACCTGGGACTGCATGAAGCAGGCAGTAGCAGCTAATGCACGGAGAGCAATACAAAGGAAGCCAAAGGAAGACAAGCCGCAGAACCCAGCCCATACTGTACCCAAGTCCATGAAGATAGCGTAGGATCCAAACTCACGTCCAAAAGAGAGTCCGCAGGAACCAGGAAACACAGCACAGCATACAAAGCAAGACATGGGCACCCAGTAACACCTTGCCAACTGCAAGGAACCGCAAACTCGGGGCCCACACATCGGGCTGGACACACCCTCGATCTGATTTTCTCTGCGGGTGTCCAAGTGTCCGTCGCCTCTGTAATCGAGGTGCCATGGTCGGATCACTGTGCTCTAAGAGTCCGGGTTGAGCTACCCCCGGCAAGGGTGCTGAGCCGATTTGGGTTCACCCGAAGGGACTTATGAAACCAACCAGGTTCCTGAATGCCCTGAGGGACCTGGAGCCTGTCAGTGTCTCGCTCGAGGAGCTAGTTACCACCTGGAACAGCAAGTTATCTACCGCTCCTGACGAGATTGCCCCTAAACGCCCTCTCCGACCCCGCAAGGGCCGTTCCCCGTAGTTCACAGAAGACCTAAGAACCATGAAGCGAAGAAGAGATGGCTAGAGCGCGTGTGGAGGAAGCTCCGTGATGGACCTTTGGAATCAACTTATAAGCTCTTTATGGAAGCTTATGAGCAGGCTACCAAGGAAGCGAAAAATTCTTACTATGCTTCCTCGGTCTAATTGGCAACCTACTCCGTTGCCACTTGGACCGAGGCGGATCGGCGCTGCTCGTGTTATTGGACCTCACGGCAGCGTTTGATACTGTCGGTTACCAACTTTTGACACACCGCCTGGCGGTGGCGGGGGTGAGGGGGACAGCTCTCAACTGGCTGTCCTCCTTCCTCCAAAACCGCCTGCAGCGAGTAAAGTGGGGAGGGGTGGTCTCCGAGGGCTCCGCCTTACACTGCGGGGTCCCTCAGGGGGCCATCCTCTCCCCGCTGTTATTTAACATCTACATGCGACCACTCGCCCAATTGGTGTGGAGTTTCGGGCTGGAATGACATCAGTACCCCGATGACACCCAGCTCGTTCTGAGGATAGACCCCGGGGCGGAATCTGTACCCGATAATTTCCAACTCTGCCTAGAAGCCGTAACTGGATGGCTGCGAGCCAGTAAGTTAAAGGTGAACCCAGCGAAGACGGAGATCTTGTGGCTAGGCCGCCCGGGGGAGATCCAGCTGCCGACGTTTGACGGCATGGCACTATGCCCACAGTCCTCAGTAAAGAGCTTGGGGGTCCGGCTGGACCCGCAGCTGTCTATGGAGGCACAGATTGCTTGTGCCTGCAAGACAGCCTTTTACCATCTGCGGCACACGAAACGTCTGGCTTCCTATTTCTCCCGTCGCGACCTGGCCACGGTGATCCAAGCCACGGTGATCTCGAGGCTCGATTACTGTACATTGGCCTGCCTTTGTCGGCGATCCGGAAACTTAAACTGGTACAGAACGCGGCAGCTAGCTTGCTGCTAGGAGCCCCAAGAACGGCACATATAACGCCACTCCTGCGCGAACTGCACTGGTTGCCCATTGAATTCCGGGTCTCCTTCAAGGTGTTAGTTTTGAGTTTCAAGGCCTTATATGGTTTGGGGCCAGTGTACCTGAAGGAGCTGCTTACCCCATATGCGCCCAGAAGATCACTGCGCTCAGAGGGGCTTAACTTACTTGAAGTCCCAGGTATGAAGTCCTGCAGGCTCTCTACCACGGGGCAGAGAGCGTTTTCAGTGGCGGCGCCAGTTCTATGGAACTCGCTGCCGCCGGAGACACGAGCCTTGCAGGACCTGATGGTGTTCCGCAGCAATTTTTTTTCTTTTTCTTCTATATTTTTTTGATAATTTTTGATTTTTCTTATTTAATTTAAAGTCGGATACAGTTCCAAATTGTTCAAATGCTTTTATCCAATTGCCTATATTTTCAAGCGGATCCTCTATAACGCAGACTAAATTGTCCGCAAATGCCAAGATCTTGTACATTTCCTTTCCTACTTTTAATCCCTTTATATTTTTGTCTCCAAGTATGTTTTTTAGTAAGATCTCTAGCACAAAGTTAAAAATCAGGGGGGAGAGTGGGCAGCCTTGTCTTGTACCCCTAGCAATTTTTATTCTCTCTGATTTTTGGCAGTTTACAATTATAGACGCATTTTGATGGCTATAAATACTCATAATTGCCGTAGTGAAGTGAAAGCCCATGTCTAATTCCCTCAGGAGTATCTCCACAATATCCCAGTTAATTCGATCAACAGCTTTTTCAGCATCTATAAAAGCAAAAGCTGCTTTCTTCCCGATATTCCTATCCAGATACTTGATTATATTTATAATTTTTCTTATATTATTTTTCATATATCTCCCCGGGAGGAAGCCTGTTTGGTTTTTGCAGATCCATTTATTAAGGAAGGTTTTTAATCTGGTTGCCAATATGTTGGTAAAGACCTGGCTGTTTAGACAGGCGTTCGATGTCTGACAGCGCCTAATTAACGCTTGCCATCCTGCCATACCACTACCATTCTCCATGTACCAGCTATGTCTGGCTATGATTTTGTGTGACTGTTTTAAGATGTAATTTTAAGTGTTTTTAACCATGTGTTTTATATGCTGTTTTATATACTGTTTTTATATGTTGTAAACCGCCCTGAGCCTCGGGAAGGGCGGTTTATCAAATCGAAATAAATAATAATAAAAATTCCAAGCCTCACTTTATTCACAAATCTTCATCAGAGCTTGAATGAGCCAACACCCTCTCATTAGCCCTCTCATCTGAGACAGCAGCTTCACGTGTAGACCTTCACCTCCCTCTCCAATCTCTCCTACTCCTGTCAAGACTTAACTCCCCCAGGATGAAGCTTTTCCAACCCTGGAAAATCCCCACAAATGTCTCACTACTTGTTGGTTCTGCACAAATATCATGCACTTCCTGTACTTTAGTTCAGTCCATATCACTAGATCCGTCTTCAGAATCCCCATTCACATTTCCCATAGTTGGCTCCCCAGTGACAGACCCATCATCCCCAGAGAAACCCTCAAAAGAGTCCTAATCAGTGGATCCCTCAAGTATTTGCCAGATCTTTTTCCTTTGTTGCTCTTCATCTGATTCTTGCTTATGAGTAACCCGTTTTCCCCTCCTAGCTTCCAGTTCCATACTTTCAGGATCACTCAAGGACTCAACTACAACAGGTCGGATCCTTAGGGCCAAGTGACCATGTGCTCCTGCAGTTTGCAATACGAAGGAAGGCCAAAACTAAGACAAGTCAAAGCCGCATTCTGGACTTTAGGAGAGCTGCCTTCCAAAAAATGAAGGAAATACTGAGTGACATTCCGTGGATGCAGATATTAAAAGACAAAAGAGATATGAATGGATGGGAGCTTTTCAAGAGTGAAATACTCATGGAGCAATTGCAAACAGTGCCAACAAAGAGAACAAAACCCAGAAAAGTGCGAAGAAGCCAGTATAGATGTCCAAAGAACTTCTAACTGGGCTAAGAGTCAAAAGAGACACATCCAAGAAATGGAAAAGGGGAGAAATCACCAAAGAAGAATCCAAACAAATAACCAACTCCTGTAGGGAAAAGGTTTGCAAGTCTAAAGTGCTAAATGAACTCAGGCTTGCCAGGGACATTCAAAGGGAGTGTTTGCTTACCTCAGTAGAAAAAGGGAGAATAAGGAGGCGATAGGGCCTCTGTGAGGAGAAAATGGGGTGATGCTGACAGGGGATAGGGAAAAGGCAGAGCTACTTAATGCCTTCTTTGCTTCAGTGTTCTCACAAAAAGAAATGAACCTTAAATTCAGCAACATGGAGTGGACGAAGGATATGGGGAAATCCAACCCCAAATAGGGAAACAAGTTGTCCAGAAATACCTGGCGGCTCTAATCGAATTCAAGTCCCCAGGGCTGGGTCAACCACATCCAAGAGTATTGAAGAAACTAGCAGAAGTTATTTTGGAACCACTGGCAATCATCTTTGAGAGTTCTTGGAGAATGGGAGAAGTCCCAGGAGATTGGAAGAGGGCAAATATGGTCCCTATCTATCTTCAAGAAGGGAAATAAGGATGACCCAAAGGATTACCAATTGTCAGTTACAATTATCATTCTCATGTCGATACCAGGCAAGATTCTGGAAAAGAGTGTTAAGGGAGAGGTCTGCAAACACTTAGAAAGGAATGTGGACATGTCCAATAGTCAACACAGATTTAACAAAACAAGTCATGCCAGACTCATCTGATCTCTTTTTACAAGGCCGGATACCGTACCCGATTGCTTCCATCTGTGCCTCGAAGCCGTGACTGGTTGGCTGCGGGCCAGCCGGCTGAAGGTGAATCCGTCGAAGACGGAGATCCTATGGCCTGGTCGGCCTGGCCGGGATGAGTGCCGGTTGCCTACTCTGGACGGCGAGCAATTAAGCACGTCGTCAATTGTTAAGAGCTTGGGTGTTCAGTTCGACTCCCTGCTGACCATGGAGACCCAGGTCTCCGCGGTCAGCAGGGTGGCGTTCTACCACCTACGTCAGGCTAGGCGACTGGCCCCCTACCTGTCCAGGAATGACCTGGCTACGGTGATCCAAGCGACGGTCATCTCGAGACTAGACTACTGTAACGCCCTCGTTGGCCTTCCCTTGGCGACGATTCGGAAACTGAAGCTAGTGCAGAATGCCGCTGCTCGCCTGCTGGCAGGAGTGCCGGTGAGGCAGCACATTACGCCCATCCTCCAGCAACTGCACTGGCTGCCAATTGAGTACCGAATCACCTTCAAGGTGCTGGTGTTGACCTTTAAGGCCTTGTACGGTCTAGGGCCTGCGTACCTCTTGGACCGCCTTGCCCCATACGATCCCCCGAGATCACTCCGCTCAGCAGAGCAAAACCTGCTGGAGATTCCACCGATCCGCCTCTGCCGCCTATCATCAACTAGGCAGCGCTCCTTCTCAGTAGCAGCTCCAACGGCCTGGAATGCCCTGCCGGAGGAGGCTAGAGCCATACGGGAGCTCGCCCCCTTCCGCAGGGCCTGTAAGACCTTCCTTTTCAAGCAGGCCTTCGGTTGACATATAACGCCTCTTGCTTTCAATCGACTTATGACTCTGTGTTACCGTTTTTGTCACTTAGTGTAATTTTAACAATGTTTTAATGATGTTTTTAGTATCATTTTTGTTATTTTTATGGTTATAGCATTGTTTTATTTTGTTCGTGAGTCGGCATGAGTGTTGCCTGCCGATCACTATGTATGTCTTGTAACCCGCCACGAGCCCTCGGGAAGAGGCGGAATACAAATGCAAATAATAAATAAATAAATAAATAAAATAAATCTCGAGTTACAAGCTGGGTATTATTTATTTCCGACATTTTACCCCGCTCTTCTCAACCCCCGAGGGGGGACTCAGAGCAGCTTCCAAAAAGGCACAATTTGATGCCAACACAGTAAAACACAGTCTAAAACCCCCAAAAACATTACACATTAAAATACATTAAAATACAATTACATCAACATATCATACACATTCATTTAAGTTTTTAAAAAGTGTTCCGTCCATAAAAGCATTGAGCCCTATTCATCAACTTTCCATTAAAATCCAGTCTAAAATGCTGCCTTGTGCTAGTGTGCAAACGCCTGATCCCATAGCCAGGCTTTTACTTTTTTCCTGAATGTCAGGAGGGATGGAATTGATCGTATGTCGCTAGAAAGCGCATTCCACAGACGGGGAGCTACCACCGAGAAGGGCTTCTCCCTCGTCCCCACCAGCCGCATTTGAGAAGTTGGCGGGAGCGAGAGCAGGGCCTCCCCGGATGATCTTAAATTACGAGGTGGAACGTAGCGATAGATGCGTTCGGACAAGTAAGCTGGGCCAGAACCGTATATAGCTTTAAAGGTCAAGACCAGCACTTTGAATTGAGCTCGGAAGTGGATAGGCAGCCAGTGGAGCTGACACAACAGGGGGGTGGTATGCTCCCTGTATGTAGCTCCAGTTAGTAATCTGGCTGCCACCTGTTGGACTAGTTGTAATTTCCGAACTGTCTTCAAAGGCAGCCCCACGTAGAGTGCGTTGCAGTAATCTATTCGGGATGTGACCAGAGTGTGGACGACCGTAGCCAGATCACACTTCCCAAGGTACGGGCGCAGCTGGCGCACGAGTCTTAACTGTGCAAAAGCTCCCCTGCCCACCGCCGAGACCTGGGGTTCCCGGCTCAGCGATGAATCCAGGATCACTCCCAAGCTGCGAACCTGCGCCTTCAGGGGGAGTGTAACCCCATCCAACACAGGCTGTAACCCTATGCCCTGTTCGGCCTTTCGACTGACCAGGAGGACCTGTCTTGTCTAGATTCAAATTCAATTTGCTAGCCCTCATCCAGTCCGACACAGCAGCCAAGCACCGGTTCAAAGTCTGGACAGCCTCCTTAGTGACAGGTGGGAAGGAGTGACAGATCTGGACGTCATCTGCGTACAGATAACACCTTACTCCGAAACTCCGAATGATCTCTCCCAGCGGTTTCATGTAGATGTTAAATAACATTGGGGACAGTACTGAACCCTTAGGGACTCCACACGACAACGGTTGTGGGGTCGAGCAGGTGTCACCCAGTAACACCTTCTGGGTACGACCCTCCAGGAAGGATCGGAGCCACTGCAGAGCAGTACCCCCAAGCCCTATATCTGCAAGGCGACCCAGAAGTATACCGTGGTCAACGGTATCGAAAGCCGCTGAGAGGTCCAGCAGAACCAACAGGGACACACTCCCCCTGTCGAGTTCCCGGTAGTTGCTGGGAATGCTGTGGATGGAGTGTACATGGATTTTAGGAAGGCCATGACCTTTTTGCAAAGAAACTAGTCCAATATAAGCTAGGCAAAACTACAGTGAAATGGATCTGTCATTGGTTAAGCAAACGAACCCAGAGGGTGCTTCTCAATGCTTCCTCTTCATCCAGGAATGAAGTGACGACTGGAGTGCTATAAGCAGGTTCTGTCCTGGGCCCGGTCCTGTTCAGGATCTTGATTAATGACTTAAAAGGGTTAGAAGGCGTAATAATTAAGTTTGCAGATGGGACCAAATGGGGAGGGATAGCTAATACCCCAGAAGACAGGAGCAGAATTCAAAAAGATCTTCACAGATTTATTTATTTATTTATTTATAAATTCGATTTGGTAGACCGCTCTCTCTCTGGAGATGATGTAAACAGATAAAAGACGTATACCCAAAGCCCCCCCCAAAATGATCCCGCAAGCAATAATACGTTCAGGACGGTATGTTGGACAAATCAGCAAGATAGCAAATGGATGGTCTCCTCCGGCATTCCAGTCGGCCACTGTAAATGCTCTCTGGGGTGCTCTTACTAGGGACCTCTAGATGAGAGATGATGGGCCAAACGATTTTACAAATGGATGGTCATGTCGGGGGTGCTTTGAATGCGATTTTCCTGCTTCTTGGCAGAATGGGGTTGGATTGGATGGCCCATTGGGTCTCTTCCATCTCAATGATTATATGATGCTATGTCTGTGGTGGATGAAACACATGCAATCTAGGATGAAATTGTCCCCATCTGAAAGCCTTCACTTGGGTGATGGGCTGTATGGTGTTGGTGGAGGATATTGGCAGGGGTTTTTGTATATGTTTACGGCACTCTCTATAACCTGCAATGTCACTGGAGGGAGGGTCATTGGTGTCCCCTGAGTAGTGGGAGCTCTAGCCGTTTGTGCAGGCAGGAGCTTGTCTGTGTAAGTGGACACCCCCACCACACACACCTACATATTTACACTTTTATTATTATGTGTACAGATTATCATTACTGGATGTTAGGAATTGTGGGAGTCCAAAACCCTTAGAGAGAGTAAGGGAGTAAGGGAGGGTGAAGTTGGCTTGCTCAAACCGTTTTGAGTTTCAAAGAATGGATCCCAAGCAGGCGGCAATTCTGATGGGCAAGCAACATATTTATTAATCATGGTAGCAGTAGTCATAGTCTTGGGCCTGTGTGGCTCACATGTGTGCGCGCTCCCGCTGGAGGCGGGTGTTGTAGGCACGCGAGACGGCATTCCAGGCATCCATGTAGCGGTCCATGCACATTGCAATGCACTTCTGCAGGAGGGAGAGAAGGAGGGGGGGGGGGCTGAGCTTATTGTTTGCCTGAACATCAAATTGCATACTTTCTAACAGCTGTTCTATGGTACATGGGAAATTCAGTCTTGCTGGAGACAACATGAGTGCAAGGGGGCCTATTCAGTTGCACTGATTAGGATTTTTAGTTCAGTGAAACACTAATACTTCTTTAGCAAATTTTGTGAAATTCATTCCATAGCACTGGTCCATGGCAATTGAAATGGTATTAAACTGCATTAATTCCGCAGTGCAGATGAACCATTAATTCCACAGTGTAGATGCACTCGATCTACTGTCCACCCTGAGGATTTTCACCTACAACTTGCATCAATGTTAGCTAGCACTGACAGAAGTGAAGGATCTGGAGGACTGTAGTGCAAGGCCAACCCCAAAGTTAGGCCCCATCTAAGGGAGGAAGAGGGGGTGTGCTCACCTGCTCCGAGTTGTCGAGGGCACTTCCAGGCTTCCCGATGCACTTCCGGAAGCACTTGTCCGTCATCCTCTGCAAGGGGAAGGCAGGGGAGGCGTGAATAATTATAGCAATCATAATACACTTTATTTTTAATCTGATGCCTTCTCTCCTTGAAGAAACTCAGGGCGGCTCCCAAAGGCGAAAATGGCAAACATTCAAGGCCATGTGCAATAAAAGAATCAAACATTAAAACAAACACATTCAACACCTTGGCTGAAACAAATCAATCAGGCATCATAAATAACACAATGGACAGTTGAAATCAGAATAAAAATATAGGTCTTCTTTAAGTTAGAGTAATCATTGTCAAACGAGATAGAACGGGTGGTGAACTATTCATCTTCCACTCCATAGGTTAACATACAAAAGTAGGTTTTTAGTTGTTTCTTGAAGGAGAGGAATGAGGAGCCCATTCTGATTTCTGTTGGGAAGGAGTTCCAGGAGGAAGGGGCGACGACGAAGAAGCCCCCCCCCTCGTCCCTACCAGCTGTGTTTGGGGGGGGGGGGATCAAGAGGAGAGCCTCCTCTGTCCGGGTGGGTTTGTAGATGGAGATGTGGGATGTCAAGTAGCCTGGGTCTGTTTATGGCAGTGTTTCTCAACCTTCTGAATTCCACAACCCCTTAATATAGTTCCTCATGTTGTGGTGACCCCCAACCATAAAATTATTTTTGTTGCTACTTCACAACTGTAATGTTGCTATTGTTATGAATCGTAATATAAATATTTGATATGCAGGATGCATTTTCATTCATTGGATCAAATTTGGCAAAAATACCCAATACGTCCAAATTTGAATATTGGTGGGGTTGGGGGAGGGGATTGATTTTTCTCATTTGGGAGTTGTTGTTGCTCGCATTTGCAATTCACCTACAATCAAAGAGCATTCTGATCCCCACCAATGATGGAATTGGGCCAAACATCTCACACAGAATCCCCATGCTCTGAAGGTACTCGCTGGCACGAACCTGCCTCCAGCCTCATAGGCTCTCCCTTGCCCACACATGTGCACCATGCTGCCATGCGCCAAGCATGCCTGCTCTCCCCTCCCCGCTCGAAGTCTCAGAAACAGCCCTCCCTCTGGCTGAGAGGTTGGTCAATCATAGCGGAGGACTTTTGGTGGGAGGATTCACCATCTGTTTCCAAAAGGAAGAGAAGGTTAGACAGAGAGATCTTCCCTGATGGTCTCTGGCGACCCCTCTGAAACTCCGTCGCAACCACCTCCCCCAGGGGTCCCGAACACCAGGTTGAGAAATGCAGCTTTAGAGCTTTATAAGTAATTAGCTGTGCCCTGCCACACGTTGCTGTGGCCTATAGTAAGAATTGTCGAAGTAAAGGTAGATATCTGGACTATTATGAAAGAGAGGTACCTACTTATTCTCCCCCCCTTTTTTTCTTCCCTTTCGCCTTCCCCATCCCCTCCTTTCTCCCTTCTCTATCTCTTTCTTTTATTCCTTCTTTCACTCTTTGGTTTCATCCTTCCTTCTCTCTCCCCCCCCCTTCTCTACTTTTTCATCTCCTTTCTTCCCTCCGTTTTCTTCCTTCTTTCACTTATTTCCTTTTCTCCTTCCTTCCTTTTTTACCTCTTTCCTGTCTTTCCTACTTTCTCTTTCTTCCTGTCTGCCTTCCCTCTTTCCCTCCCTCTTTCCTTCCTTCCTTCCTTCCTTCCTGTCTGTTCTCCCCCAATACCATGGCAGAGTCCCTTCTAACTATTCTATGAGTGTATGTAATATAGTAGTAACATTATATTATATAATCTATTATATAAATGGGTTCACGTCATGTCATGTATACCTCAAACAAAGAAACCATACAACGCAGAAACACAATACTTGCCAACAGAAATAGGCCTCAAGCAAGGTACGTTTGTAGCAAAGAAACTTTCCCCCCCCAAAACCTAAAAGGCACCCAAAACAACGAGTAAAAATAAAACTACATTTACCAGTATCCGCCAGGGCAGCCAAAGACTCACCCAGCCTCTACATTCTGAACAACATGATTGGCTGCCAATAAGGGCGGATTTGCATAACTGCTGCACTGGCCAGCCAACATGAAAATTCCGATCCATAATAAACTGCCAAAACAGAATAAGGAAAAGGCCTGAGCCAATCCCCAACACAAACACCCAAATCACTTCCAACCGAAAATTTACACCCCAAAAAATCACAGACCATGCCCAAAATTGACAGTAAGGCTTCATTAACTTGATTTCCCTAACTAGCCCTCACTTACTGGGAAGCTGTTTACGCTCTGAATTGACAGTAAGACTTCATTAACTTGATTTCCCTAACTAGCCCTCACTTACTGGGAAGCTGTTTACGCTCTGAATTGACAGTTAGACTTCATTAACTTGATTCTCCCGACTAGGCCTCAGCTCATTGGACATTGTGTACGGCCTGAATTGACAGTAAGGCTTCATTAACTTGCTGTTCCTAACTAGGCCTCAGCTCATGGGACATTGTGTATGGCCTGAATTTACAGTAACCTACCTTGGCACACAGAGCCCCGACCATGCATGATGGGACTTGAAGTACCACCATGGAAAATGGGATTTGTAGTACTTCAAAACCCATCATTCCCCAGAACTGTGGCCCAGAACCAAGACCAATAAAGACCCAACTTGGCACACCATGCCCCCCATGACCCACACTCCATCCAACTGCAGTTTAGAGGAGGGCACACCGTGGATGATTGGACTTTCTCCTAAAAGGGCACAGCAACGCGTGCCGGGTACAGCTAGTTTATATATATAAGATGACAAGCACTTTGTGTTTAACCTGGAAGCGGATTGGGAGCCAGTGGAGCTGCTGCAGCATGGGAGTGGATCTCTCCCTGTAAGGAGCTCCGGTTTGTAACCTGCCTGCTGAGTGAAGCTTCTGAACTATCACCATAGGCAGTCCCACGTAGAGAGTATTGCAGAAGTCCAAACGAGATGTGACTAAGGCATGGACTACCGCGGCCATGTCTGGCGTCAAGGAATGGGCGCAGTCAGCGCACAAGTGAGAACTGCGCGAAGGCACTGCTGGCCACTGGCGACACCTGGGCCTCCGGGGTGAGGGCCGAGTCCAGGAATACTGACAAACCAATGAACCTGGAAGGAGACGCGAGGAGGGACAAGGGAAGCCCCGGAAGCCCTCCCTTCCCTTCCCTTGCGGCCTCGACCTGACCTGCAGCAGCTCCTGCGCGTTGGCCACCGCGATCTGGACCTTGACCTGCTCCATCAGCGCCCCCGCGTCCACCCCACTGCCCGCCGCCATCTTGGCCCACATGACGCTGCAGCGCATGCGCCAAGGCAGCACTTCCCTTTCCTGCCCCGCCCACTTTGCTACACCATAGAGGCCCGGGCACGAAGGCGCTTTTACACACTTCGGTGTATTTCGACATTTACTATCCCCACAAAGAAAAGCGTGGAATCCCCGCCTCTTCTCTCTCTCGGTGTGCAGAGTAAACGCGCTGCCTCCCTTTTGCCCCAGAGCTGCCATAGCAGGCGCAGAAGGAAGGAGGCAGGCCGACAGGAAGCTAGGGTGGGTGACGGGGGGGGAGCACGAACAAGGCTATTGCTCTGAACATCGGGAAGCAGGCCCCGCCGAGGAGAAAGGGAGAAAGGGTTTAGTAGTAGTAATAACATAATCTGTATATATCTGTATCTGTATATCTGTACACCTTAATAAAACGGAATGTTTGTATGTGTGCGGAGGGCGGAAGGGCGGAAATGTGGCAGCGTTCTGATTGGCAGCCACTTTCACAGGCCACAGCGACCAGCGCGGGTGATGGACCTGCACCAACCTTGGTACACATAACCCCCCTGACCCCCTTTACGTCCTGGTACGGTTTGGGGGACATGACCCACGGATTATGGGATTTGTAGTACTTTCCAACACTGGTTCCCACAAACCACTGAGGCCACCAAAAAGGACCAAAACAGACCACACTTGGCACACACAGCCCCCATGACCCACTCTATCTCCTGCTGCAGTTTGCAGGAGGGTGGACCGTGGATGATGGGACTTGAAGTACATCCACTCATTTCCTGAGACCGCTGCAACCCTCATCCAATGACTGATCACGACCAAACTTGGCACATAGAGCCCCCATGACCCGCTCAACATCCTGCTGCAGTTTGCAGGAGGGTGGACCATGGATGATGGGACTTGAAGTACATTCACTCATTTCCCGAGACTGCTGCAACCCTCATCCAATGACTGATCACGACCAAACTTGGCACATAGAGCCCCCATGACCCACTCTACATCCTGCTGCAATTTGCAGGAGGGTGGACCATGGATGATGGGACTTGAAGTACACTCACTCATTTCCCGAGACCTCTGCAACCCTCATCCAATGACTGATCACGACCAAACTTGGCACATAGAGCCCCCATGACCCGCTCGACATCCTGCTGCAGTTTGCAGGAGGGTGGACCATGGATGATGGGACTTGAAGTACATTCACTCATTTCCCGAGACTGCTGCAACCCTCATCCAATGACTGATCACGACCAAACTTGGCACATAGAGCCCCCATGACCCGCTCGACATCCTGCTGCAGTTTGCAGGAGGGTGGACCATGGATGATGGGACTTGAAGTACATTCACTCATTTCCCGAGACCTCTGCAACCCTCATCCAATGACTGATCACGACCAAACTTGGCACATAGAGCCCCCATGACCCGCTCGACATCCTGCTGCAGTTTGCAGGAGGGTGGACCATGGATGATGGGACTTGAAGTACATTCACTCATTTCCCGAGACTGCTGCAACCCTCATCCAATGACTGATCACGACCAAACTTGGCACATAGAGCCCCCATGACCCACTCTACATCCTGCTGCAGTTTGCAGGAGGGTGGACCATGGATGATGGGACTTGAAGTACATTCACTCATTTCCCGAGACCGCTGCAACCCTCATCCAATGACTGATCACGACCAAACTTGGCACATAGAGCCCCCATGACCCGCTCTACATCCTGCTGCAGTTTGCAGGAGGGTGGACCATGGATGATGGGACTTGAAGTACATTCACTCATTTCCCGGAGACCGCTGCAACCCTCATCCAATGACTGATCATGACCAAACTTGGCACATAGAGCCCCCATGACCCGCTCTACATCCTGCTGCAGTTTTCAGGAGGGTGGACCATGGATGATGGGACTTGAAGTACATTCACTCATTTCCCGAGACCGCTGCAACCCTCATCCAATGACTCATCACGACCAAACTTGGCACATAGAGCCCCCATGACGCACTCTACATCCTGCTGCAGTTTGCAGGAGGGTGGACCATGGATGATGGGACTTGAAGTACATTCACTCATTTCCTGAGACTGCTGCAACCCTCATCCAATGACTGATCAAGACCAAAGTTGGCACATAGAGCCCCCATGACCCGCTTGACATCCTGCTGCAGTTTGCAGGATGGTGGACCATGGATGATGGGACTTGAAGTACTTCTACTCATTTCCTGAGACCACTGCTCCACAAATCCAATGACGAATCAAGACCACACTTGCCACACATAACCCCCTGACCCCCTTTACGTCCTGGTGCGGTTTGAGGGACATGACCCACGGATTATGGGATTTGTAGTACTTTCAAACACTTTGGTTACAACAGACCACTGAGGCCACCAAAACGGACCAATACAGACCACACTTGGCACACACAATACCCATGACCCACTCTATCTCCTGGTGCAGTTCAGAGGAGGGTGGACCATGGATGATGGGACTTGAAGTACCTCTACTTACTTCCCAAGTCCACTGCAACCATTATCCAATTACTGATCGAGACCAAACTTGGCACACATAACCCCCATGACTACCTTCACGTCCTGGTGAGGTTCGGGGGAGGACTGACAATAGATGATGGGATTTGTAGTACTTTCACACCCCTCTGTTCCCACAGACCACTGCAGCCCCCAACAAACACCGATAAAGACCACACTTGGCACACAGAGCCCCAGTGACCCACTCCACATCCTACTGAAGTTTGGAGGGGGGCAGAACATGGATGATGGGACTTGCAGTACCTTCCCTCTCTTTCCAAGACTGCTACAAACCTAATCCAATTACTGATCAAGACCAAACCTGGCAAACAGAGCCCTCATGACCCACTCTACATCCTGGTGCAGTTTTGTGTGAGGCGGACCACAGATGTTGGGACTTGAAGTACCTTCACTCACTTCCTCAAAACAATGCAACCCTCAAGTGGCGGAATCTCCGTGACGGAGCGTCGAAATCGGCTTATAAACAATTTAAGGAGGTTTATGAGCAAGCTATCAAGGAAGCAAAAAAGGTCCATTATTCTTCCTTGATAGAGTCAGCTAGTTCACGCCCAGCCCAATTGTTTAAGGTAATTCGGTCTTTGACAACAATCCCAACTGTCCCAAAAGATAGGGGTTTGGCTCCTTCGGCTGAGGCTTTCCAGAACTTTTTTACTGACAAGATTTCGACCCTCCGCCGGGACATCCCGGCCACCTTGGATACAGTTAGTGAACTCGAGACTCCGCCGCCACTCGATGGGCCCACCTTCACCCGTTTCCAACTGCTGGACGCAGCAGCTGTCGATAGGTTGCTGACTGCAGCTAGACCAACTACTTGCTCCCTCGACCCATGCCCCTCCTGGCTTGTTAGATCTTGCCGGGAGGGTCTATGTGGCCCCCTGGGCATGATCTTAACTAGCTCCCTTGAGCAAGGAGTCTTCCCAGGGGGATTAAAAGAGGCTATGGTGAAACCGCTGCTGAAAAAGCCGAATCTAGATCTTTCGGCTCCCTCCAATTACAGGCCTGTTTCCAACTTGCCTTTCTTAGGCAAGGTAATTGAGAGGGCAGCAGCGGAGCAGCTGCAGCGGTTCCTAGATGACACAGCTGGACTTGATCCCTTCCAGTCCGGCTTCCGTATTGGGCATGGGACGGAGACCGTGCTCGTCGCCATTACAGACCAACTTCGCCGCCAGCTGGACCAGGGTGGATCAGCACTGCTTGTCCTGTTAGATCTGACAGCAGCGTTTGATACAGTAGATCATGCATTATTGACCCACCGTTTAGCCGCTGCCGGGTTGGGGGACTGCCCTTAGGTGGGTGGCCTCCTTCCTCCGGGATCGGGGACAACGAGTGGAGGGGCGGGGAGGTCTCCGGAGAGCCCCACTTGATTGTGGGGTTCCCCAGGGGCCATCCTCTCCCCTTGTTATTCAATGTTTACATGCGCCCCTGGCCCAGCTGGCCCGTGACTTTGGTCTGGAGTGTCATCAGTACGCTGATGACACCCAGCTTCTGCTGAGAATGGATGGCAAGCCGGACTCCGTACCCGATTGTTTCCATCTATGCCTTGAAGCCGTGACTGGCTGGCTGCGTGCTAGCCGGCTGAAGGTGAATCCATCGAAGACGGAGATACTGTGGCCCGGTCGGCCTGGGCTGGGTGGGTGCCGGTTGCCTACCCTGGACGGCGAGCGACTTAATCCATCGCCGTCAGTTAAGAGCTTGGGGTTGTGCTGGACTCCTCGCTGACCATGGAGGCCCAGGTCTCCGTGGTCAGCAGGACGTCATTTTTCACCTCCGTCAGGCTAGGCGACTGGCACCCTACCTGTCCAGGAAGGACCTGGCCACGGTGATCAAGCGACGGTCATCTCGAGATGGACTACTGTAATGCCCTCTACGTTGGCCTTCCCCTGTCGACACTCCGGAAACTCAAGCTAGTGCAGAATGCCGCGGCCCGCTTGCTGGCAGGAGTGCCAGCGTGGAGCACATTACACCTATACTCCGGCAACTGCACTGGCTTCCTATTGAGTACCGGATTGCCTTCAAGGTGTTGGTTTTGACCTTTAAGGCCTTGCACGGCCTAGGGCCTGCGTACCTGAAGGACCGCCTTACCCCGTACGTTTCCCCGAGATCACTGCGTTCAGATGAGCAAAATCTGTTGTTAATTCCATCAGTCCGCTCCTGCCACCTATCAACGACGAGACAAAGGGCCTTTTCAGCGGCAGCACCAGTGCTCTGGAACGCCCTTCCGGACAGTGCCCGTGCCATTACGGAACTGGGCCCGTTCCGGAGGGCGTGTAAGACGGCCCTCTTTGGACTGGCCTTCAATTAGGCGCACCGACAATTACCATGCTGCATACCTCCTCACCGATGTATGACTATGTAACTGGTTTTAAATGTGGCTTTTATGTTTTTTATGTTTTACCGATTGTAGGGCCGCTTGTTGATATGTTTTTCAACCGCCGCCCATGTATTTGTGTTGTGATCCGCCCCGAGCCTGCTGGGAGGAGCGGAATATAAGAGCGAACATAAATAAATAAATAAATAAATAAAATCCATTCACCAATACAGACCAAACTTGCCACACACAGCCCCCATGACTCACTCTACATCCTGCTACACTTCTCAA
This sequence comes from Anolis apletophallus, assembly GCA_030556195.1. Classification (NCBI taxonomy): domain Eukaryota; kingdom Metazoa; phylum Chordata; class Lepidosauria; order Squamata; family Anolidae; genus Anolis; species Anolis apletophallus. The sequence continues at coordinate 54,986,807 of JARBWK010000011.1, read as the reverse complement.
ATGACCCGGGCACTGCCGGGTCCCCAAGCTAGTACATATTATAAATATCAATATAATAATAATAAAATAATAAATGGGACCCCTCCAAATACATTGTCAAGTTCCAAGGAGGGCGCGAAGGTCAGTGAGGCAGGGGAAAGAAACCGAAGAATGGAGACGCCGCCACAGGCCTCAGAAGAGCGGCAAGGCCAAGAACAAAGCCGCGAGAGGAAAGACCAAAATCCCCCCAGGTGAAAAGGGTTCATGCCAGACAGGCATCAAGGGAACCACGGACCGCTGAGGAAGAGGCACAACCTACAATTTTTCTACAGACCCACCAGCAAAGGACAAAAGAGATCACCTCTGCTGGAGTCTACCAGATACCATGCAGCTGTGGACAAGAAGTCTCCATAGGGGCCACTGCACGCAGCAGCATTGCCCAGGCACGAACTAAAGAACACGAAAGGCACTGCTGACTAACTCAACCAGAGAAGTCAGCCATAGCAGAACACCTGACAAACCAGCATGTGAACAGAGTATTATTATTGGAGAACACAGAAATGTTGGACCACTCTCACAACCACTATGTCAGATGACACAGAGAAGCCATTGAAATCCACAAGAAGCATGTGGACAATTTCAACAGAAACGAGGAACCCATGAAAATAAACACTAATCTGGCTGCCAGAATAAAAAAAAACAACAACTCCAAAATTAGGACAGAAAATAAAGAGAAACATTCAAAATACAGGGGAATTCCAGACAGGAATCAATCAGGGCACCTCATACCTCCCAACAAAGGATTCCCCAGGCTTTGAAGCTGCAAGGCCATTCAGTGCTAATCAAGGTGGCCAATGGCAGCATTCACACTTACCTCAAGCAGACAAGAGTTTGTAATCCCACCCTGGACATAATTCCACAGGAATATAAATTCCACTTGCCTCATTTCCAACAGACCTCACAACCTCTAAGGATGCCTGCTAGAGATGTGGACGAAATGTCAGGAGAGAATGTTTTTATTGTATGTAATCCGCCCCGAGCCTGCAGGGAGGAGAGGAATATAAAATCGAATAATAAATAAATAAATAAATGCTTCTGGAACATGGCCAGGCAGTCCAGAAAACCCACAGACACCCAATAGAATAATAAATAGAATAATAAATGTTAAAATATATTAATAATAAATGTGATAATATTAAATGTAATACAATTATAATCTTAAATATAAATACAATAAATATATAAGGATAATAAAGAGAATAAATATAAAAATGAATAGAATAATAAATAGAATAGTAATATAAATATAAATAGAATAATAAATATAATGATAATAAATCAAATATAAATATAATGATAATCTATATAAATAAAAATGAAATGTTCATTTGTGGGATTAAGATAACTAAAAAACCACTGGACAAATTGACACCAAATTTAGACACAATACCCCTATCAGGCCAACGAGTTTTCACTCATAAAAACACTGAAAAACAGCAGAAGAGACTTAAAAAGCCAAAAACCAAAAATACATTAAAATGCATGTGCAAACCACATATATACACATATACACAAATATATATACACACATATATGCATATACACACACAAAATGATGTAGTTGAACCCTTGAGTGATCCTGAAAGTATGGAACTGGAAGCTAAGAAGGGAAAACGGGTTTCTCGTGAGCAAGAATCAGATGAAGAGCAACAAAGGAAAAGGATCCGGCAAATACTTGAGGAATCCACTGATGAGGACTCTTGAGGGTTTCTCTGGGGATGATGGGTCTGTCACTGGGGAGCCAACTGGGGAAATGTGGATGGGGATTCTGAAGATGGGTCTAGTGATATGGACTGAACTAAAGTACAGGAAGTGCATGATATTTGTGCAGAACCAACAAATAGTGAGACATTTGTGGGGTTTTCCAGGGTTGGGAAGTGGAGTTCAGTGGATCAAGCTTAATCCTGGGGGAGTTAAGTCTTGACAGGAGATTGAGAGATTGGAGAGGGAGGTGAAGGTCTACACGTGAAGCTGCTGTCTCAGCTGAGAGGGCTGATGAGGGGGTGTTGGCTCATTCAAGCTCTGATGAAGATTTGTGAATAAAGTGAGACTTGGAATTTGTGGTTCCTTGCAGTTGGCAAGGTATTGCTGGGTGCCCGTGTCTTGCTTTGTATGCTGTCCTGTGTTTCCTGCTTCCTGTGGATTCTCTTTTGGACGTGAGTTTGGATTCTACGCTATTTTCATGGACTTGGGTACAGTATTGGCTGGGTTCTGTGGCTTGTCTTCCTTTGGCTACACTTTGTATTGCTCTCTGTGCATTAGCTGCTGCTGCCTGCTTCGTGCTGACCCCAGTTTATATATTTATTATTATTATTTGGTTTTGTATGCCGCCACTCCCCAAGGGCTCGGAGCGGCTCACAGTCCACATAAAACACAATAAAACAGTGAATTAAGCTAAAACAATGTTACAGATTTCAACAATCAAATGCCAACCGAAATAGATAGGTTTTGCACGCCCTGTGAAAGGATAACAAATCTTGCAAGGCATGTACTTCGGTTGGCAAAGTATTCCAAATGGATGGCGCCACAACAGAAAAGGCTCTGTGCCGTGCAGATGTTAAATGGATGGTTTTGACACTAGGCACTTTGAGGAAATTCAGATCTTCAGAACGGAGTGATCTCAGGCTGGTAGGGGATGAGACGGTCCCTCAGATACAACGACCCCAGATGTCGCACACCGGCCGAGAAACAGGGCCCTTTAAATATTCACACAACCACGGCTGGAAATAACAGTCTATTTATTGAAGTAAACAATGTCCAAAAAATAACAGTAAACATGAAAATAGCCAAGACAAAAAGCATTCGAGAAAATCCCAGGAAATGTTCCCAAAGCCTCAGGCTAATTAAGTTGTAAGGTCTCTGAATATAAATCCACTAAGAAGCAACAGAACTTAAAACTAGGTTAGCCCCAAAAAAAGGCAAGCTCAAAGTTCTGATATGAATGACCAAAAAATCATGAAATCAGGAGTTCATGGAACTGCTTGCAGTAGAATCGAAAGTTGACCAGGAACTGAATTTCAACCTTTAGAGGGCTAATAACAAGATCTCCACATTCTAACATTTCCCTCCCTTTTCCCTGGGAAAGTAACAGCTGCGGCTAGAAGCAGCAAGCCAAGTGTCTCAATTCCCGCCCACTGGACTCTCAGAAAAACTAAATCCCCTTAACTACTTTTCCAGAGTTTCATCACCTTGGCCCTGCACTGAAAATCACACAGATCCCTGCACACCACCACAACCCACAACCCCTGAAGCCACAGAAGCCACAGGCCCAACACCAGACCATACAAGGCCTTAAAGGTTAACACCATCACCTTGAAAGTGATCAGGTGCTTGACCAGAAGCCAATGAAGCTGCTGAAGAATGGGAGTTATATGACATCTCGCTGGAGCCCCGGCGAGAAGTTGTGCAGCAGCATTCTGGATGAGCTTAAGTTTCCGGATCACCAACAAGGGCAGGCCAATGTAGAGGGTGTTACAGTAGTCTAGTCTTGAGATGACTGTGGTTTGGATCACCATGGCTAAGTCGTCTCTAGACAGATAGGGGGCCAGCCGCCTAGCCTGCAGCAGATGGAAAAAGGCGGTTTTGCTAACAGCAGAGACCTGAGTCTCCATTGTCAGCAAAGGGTCTAAAACAACCTCAAGGCTCTTTACTGAAGATGACGGGCGTAGTGCCTCGCCATCCAGGGTAGGCAACTGGACCACTCCACAGTCCGGCTGACCCAGCCACAGTATCTCAGTCTTTGCTGGATTTACCCTCAATCTGCTGGCACGCAGCCATCCAGTAACGGCTTCAAGGCACTGATGGAAACTTGGGGGTACGGAGTCCGGCCGGCCTTCCATCTTATTTATTTATTCTTCACATTTGTAGACCACCACTCCTCGAAGGCTCGAAGCGGTATACAGAGTATAAACACACAACCAAAAGCAAACAAGGACAGCAGTAGACAACACAATAAAGACATACAGAATACAGAATAAGACAATTAAGGACCTAATCTACATTTCAATACTCTACTAGGAAAAAGACACAAAATCAATACGGCCAGTGATGTTCAGTTGGACTGGTGGTAGGTGGTGGGGCCGGAGTAAAGTGCAAGTCCTGTGGTGATAGACATATTATCCAAGGGGACTGTCCAGTATTGATACTGATTAGCCCGTCAAAAGGGGGGAGTTGTGGTACTCCTTGGGCCCCTCCAACGGTCAGCAATCCAGGTGATGCCAAACCAGCAGGTGCCTCCAAACCCCTAAAAGGGGGAGAGCCACTCTGCCCAATTTGATCCAAGGATTCCGGGACAGTTCTTTTCTCCGACCTATCAACTCGTCTCCAGAGCTGGGGATTCTCCAAAGATCGCTCCCAGCTACTGGAGTTAACATTCCAGAATGTCCTGGGGAGGAAGTTCTTCCGCTTCTTGTCAAACTTGAACTTCCTCTGTCGGACGATCCGCATTTCCGCCTCCCTGGGAGCTTCATTCTCCCGAGCTGAAACAGGAACTGCATCAAAGATCAGTTCTCGCAGTATCTGTATAGACCTTCTGTCAGGCCCAGCCAGAGCAGTTCAATAAACAGCTTGGCTTTGGGCTGGCATAGCAACAAGGAACCAGCAGAGGGGGAAGGGCCTAAGTCTGAGAGGAGGGAGGGAGTTTACCAGGAGGGTTTTTCTCTCAGCGTTTTGGCGGGAAAGCTCAGATTCCTCTTTGCTCTGCCTGGAGTAAGGCTGAATAAAGCTCAATTCCTCTTGTTAACTACTTGAGTGAGTGTGCCATTATTTACAGGCCTACCAGGCCTGACATAAAGAGGAATCTCAACAACAATGGGTTTATCCCAGGCTCAGTGCTGGTGAGAACCCAACCCAACTATGGAGAAGGTCTGTGCTCCCAAGGCAGAGAGGCACGACCTCCCTCTCAGAGGAGAGGGGTTTTGGCCGCGAAGAAGCTCGCGGCGACAGAGGCCTGCGAAGCACTAGGCCCCTACCCGGGAGAATGGAGTCGGCATTCCCCATGGCCTCAGGATGGAAACTGTGGGTGTCTGGTTGGAACCAGAGGAAGATCGGAGTCCATGCCGTACTGGATGGGAGACCCCCGGTAAGGTGGATGTAGCCGAGGCTATGCGGCAAGCTTTTGAAAACCTCCAGAGGCGGTTCCCGGAGTTGGTGCGGCGGATGCAGGCGGAAGAATGGGACACTGACTCGATCCCTGAGGAGGAAGGCTGCCAGGATGAGCCTGCCACCACAGGCTACGTGCTGGGAATTCCCTATGTGGTCGAAGGGGCCCAGAATTGTGCCATGCTATGTGAGTTCCTGGGCGATGACGATGGCACGGAAGAGCACTTCATCCCCTGTGAGGAATCCGCAGCTTGGTTGGAGCCAGCAGCCCTGAGGAGGAGTGAAAGTTCCGGCCCTTCCCGGAGCCTTCACGTAAGCTCAAGCGCCCGGCAGGGCCGGAGGGGAAGGAAAAGGCGAGTGCAGCCTTCAGAGGCGCTGAAGGGCAGTTTGCCTGACCCCATCCTGTGTGGCGACCTGAGCGAGGAGGAGGATGAGGGCCCCGTGCGAGGAGACCCCTCGAAGCAATCCCAGCCACCTACGGCTGCGATGTGTGTAGGTTGGGGCCGACGCATCCATGGGCAGTGATGTTCGCGGGCCACCTGGAGCATGGCCCCGGGTGTGAGAGAGGACAGCCGGCTCCCCGGGGAGGAGAGGCGAAGATGGACCCTGGAAAGGCTGAGACAGAAGTTGGAGTGGAGAGTGAAAGCGCCTCCAACTGTGCTGACTCAAGGCCAGATCCAGTGATGGAGCTCTTGAAGGGCAAAGAACTGGAGGAAGGAATTCAAACAGCATTGGAAGGGAGAGTGCAACTTTCCCCTGAGAAACAGGTTGCCGTGGAAATGGAAATTCCAGCAGCAAAGGGGTCGAGCCGGTCGCAACCCCTGGCTGGGGATGACGCAAAGGAAGGTGAAGAATGTTTAGGCCTGCCTGCGGCTGCTGAGAGTGCAAGGGAAGCCATCCAGCGCGTGCAGTCGAGGCCCATTCCCAACCCGGGTGGGGGCTGCACAAGGCTCTACTGCACAAGAGGAGCAGCAGGAGGCCCACCAAGCCGTCAGCGACCCTGGTGCAACGGCGGAGGTGAGCGAGCCCCTGGGTGGGAGTGAGTGTGTGTCCCTCAAGATGAAAGCCGTTATGGGAGAGCCTCTCCAGCTGCCCGACTGTGCTGATGTGGAGGAAAAGGGGGAGTCAGTCAAGGCAAGTAGCTCCCAGCTGATTTCACTGTCTCTGGAAGACCCAGATGAGGTGAAGACGTGGGACGCCGTTGCAAAGGGACTGAACCCAGCCGATCCTTCCAGCGTAGCCCTGGGGAAGATCGGCAGGCTGATGCAGCGCCTGTAGTGACTGGAGAGGAAAACAGCCTCATGATGGGTTTTGCGAAGAGCTGCAAAATGAAGCCCCAGTCGCTTTGTGTGGATCTGCTGGATGAGACGAAACAACTAAGCGAAGAGGAGGGGTGTGCAATTTCCCCTCAGTGGAAAAGAATGCTGAAGAAAGTTTTGCTGAGCGGGCCCCTGTGGGTACTTTGATCTTATGGGGAGCGACCCTCGAAGCTTGGATGTCCGGTGGCGTAAATGGCGAAGTGGGAAGAGAATCTGGGGCTGCATACGTGATGCCTCAGCGAGAAGCAGTAGATGAACCAGAGGAGGCAGTTCCGAAGGATGACCTGCAGTGCACAGAGAGCCTGGTGGGGCTGCACGTTGTGTCGGGGCTGCAGAGGAGTCTACAGGGCTGCAAGAGAGCGCAGGCCATGCCATGCCAGGTGGGATCTTAGTAAAGTTGCCACCTGAGTCCAGGGAGGAAATCTGGCAGTCAATCCTGGAGGGAGGAAGAGGCCCCTCGGAGGCCCAAGTTCCAGAGAGAGGCCAGGAGGCTTTTGTGGAGTTCTGTTGCGGGGAGAATGCGGAAGGTGTCCATCGTGGCTTTGGGAAAGGCACAGAGAATTCCCAATCGCCCGCCAGTGAGTCCCTTGCGGTTGAAGAGATTCGGCTGCCTGAGGCTCTTCCCGTTCTTACAGAAAAGAAGCCCTCCAACCAGTTGGAGGATGGAAAGGAGTCCAGCTGCGTGATGGGAGTGCGTGGTTCCTGCATTTGGAGGTTGCTATCCAAGCTGCTGTTCGGGAGAGGGCCTGCAGTGTCTCCAGGTGACTGCAGCCAGGTTCTTTCTGGAGATGTGTGGGGCCGAGCAGTTAATGGAGGGAAGAGTTGCAGAGCCGAGGAAATTCAGTGATGGGCAGCCCTTCTTGGGTGCAGCCGCCTTTTTGCTCGGAGTTGTCTTTGAGTGGGGCAGAGGTGCACAACAGGGGTGTCTTTCCGGGGCCCCAGGAGAGCAACCGAGTGATCGAGGCCCAATCTTGAACTGGGAGAAGTTTCAGAAGGAGATCCCAGAGACTGAACTTTGCTTCAATTTGGATCCAGGGATCGAATGGGAACCCTGGCAAACGGCAAAGACTAAAATGTTTGAGCCGAACGTTGGTCTACTGTCCCCAGGGAAAGAGACAATATATGCAGCCCTTTGGAGCCTCCCTTGGGGGACTAGCACACAGATGTTAATGATTGTAAATGTTGGGAGGGGTTGTTGATGTGGTGCTTTATTGTGCTTCGACCCTAAAAGGAGGAAGGTTATTAATACGGTCACCCTCTAGGAAAGGCAGAAGCGGGCAGATTTCATTGAGGGTAGGTGTTACGTGAAGAGGTTGCCTTATATATGTTCTGGATGGGTGGAAAGGCAAATGACGAAGGAACGAAATAACGGTGTTGCAGGATATTCTGTAAATGCATAAATGGAACTGAAAATGCCAGATTAATGTGTACTTCATTTGTAGTAATGAAGATAGTTTAAATGATGTTTTGGTTTATGATGAAACAAAATTATTTTCAGTTATATTTTGCATAAGTTAATGCATTGCAATTTAAGTTTATATAAGCTTAGAAGTGTAAAGTAGAGTGATGCTATGTATGTGTACCAATTTGAGGGGGGTTTGTTAATGCTTTGCAACTGATTTACATTGTTATATAATTCCTCAATGCTCTGCAATGCAGTGTGATGTTGGGGGTCAGTTAGTTTTAATAGTTAAAAATGTATGCCAGTTATGAGATCAAGTATATTGTGTGCGTTATAATGTTAAATTCACTGCTATGTTATATAATAGTCTTGGGGGCGCCATTCCGAAGGGGGGCGTAATGTCAGGCCCAGCCAGAGCAGTTCAATAAACAGCTTGGCTTTGGGCTGGCATAGCAACAAGGAGCCAGCAGAGGGGGAAGGGCCTAAGTCTGAGAGGAGGGAGGGAGTTTACCAGGAGGGTTTTTCTCTCAGCGTTTTGGCGGGAAAGCTCAGATTCCTCTTTGCTCTGCCTGGAGTAAGGCTGAATAAAGCTCAATTCCTCTTGTTAACTACTTGAGTGAGTGTGCCATTATTTACAGGCCTACCAGGCCTGACACCTTCTCAGTCTCCGCCTGCAATTCTTCCTGCACCTACGCGGAGAGTCTGACAAGGCGGTGTGGCCGGGAGCGTCCTCAAGGCCACCCACCATCTTCCTAGGACCATACTCAAGTGTCCCAGCCTCCAGAAGCTCCCTCCAGGTCTCCCTGTCTGTCAGGCCCAGGCACTGACGATGGGCTCCCGTGCGCGACGAGAAAGGCTCCTCTCTAGGAGACCCCAGGGCATATGCAGAGGCCCCGGGGGAAGGTTGCTGGGGCACTGCCGGAGTGGCCCTGGAGACCTCCAAGCGCCGCCACCTCAACCAGGGATAAGCCAAGACTTGGTCCAAGGGGCAGTTTCGCCAAACAAGCAGTGCTGGCCACCCATCCGGTTCAAAGGACAGTCTTCAGCCTCCACCTCCCAGGGAGCCCAGGGAGATCGACACAATCGCCGCCCTTTGGCCCCATCTCTCGGGGTTCCAGCCAGGTGGGGCGGCGGGCTCCGCAATAGCCTGTCACTCTCCACCCTCGGTGTTGACCGGCTCCTCCGCACCTCCCCAAACTCTGTCTTTCCAGCCTCAACCCCCAAACCGCCAGTATATTTGTTTTAGTATAATAGATTATACTATTTAAGGTGACTTTCTTTCCTCATTGGATACCGTATACACGGTCTATACTATCTTGTGATACCCCTAGTTGAATACTATTTGGTAAGTTGCTACCCTATTCCCTCCCTATTCTCTACCCTTGTGTTTTTTGCCTTTGGAATATGTTCTGATATTTTATATTGTATTATAGATGTGATTATATGGATTATATGGATTACCTGTTTGGAATACGCAAGAGAAGCTTTGTTATTGCCTGAACACAGCCCTGATGAAGTGTTACACGAAACGGGATTGGGTCCATCTATTCTTTCCCCGTAGGCGGTACTAAGTCTTCTCCTTTTTGCTTCCACCCCACTTCTGACCAGCTTCCACCCAGAGCTTTGACTATTGAGCGTTATTTTTACTACACCAAGGCTTTCTTGTCTCTTTGACTGCATACCCAGTTGGGTTCCCCCCTTACCAGTGCTCCCCAGCTACCATAACATTGGCATAGTTTACTTCTGCCACTTTATATCGGCTGGTCCTTAAAAGCACATACTGTCGCAAAAGTTTTGCTGCGGCGCCGCTTGGATTTCCCTATTCGGCTCACTCCAGCAACTAGGAGTATCGGCATCGTTTACTTCCACCTTTGCGACTAGTCCATTCAGCTCTGTTTGCAGGCTGGATACAGGACGCGCAGTACTGGGATATTACAAGTGCCTCATTTGAAGACTACCTTATAAATTGAGACTTTTCTGGACTGCCTATTTTGGACTATATCCACCCGCTGGGACAGTGAGTACTACAAACTTTGTGGAGAACATTTGTTATGTTACTCTTGCGCTGCTCTATGTATGTGTTGAATGAAGAATTTGTGTAGAACGTATATTGTGTAGAACACTTTGTGTGGAACGCTTTGTGTTGGACTTTTATACTTGAGAAGTTACTAGATTGATAAAATATTTGATATAGTATCATATTTTTGAGTATATATTTCATACTTTAGTGGCTTGTTGTATTGCTTGTATGGTAACACAGAGTAGACCTATTTTCTGTTACTTTGACAGATCAGCAGAAGTAGCAGTCTTCAGAACAAGCTGGGTGTCATCGGCATACTGATAACATTCCAGCCCAAAGCTTCGAACCAGATGAGCAAGTGGCCGCAAGTAGAAGTTAAATAACAAATAGCCCCTTGAGGGACCCCACAAATTAGGGGGGCCCTCTCAGAAACCAGACCTTCCCTTTCCACTCGCTGTCCCCGGTTGTGCAGAAAGGATAACAGCCATTTCAAGGATGTCCCCCTGACTCCAACAACGGCAAGGCGGTGGGCCAAAAGATTGTAATCGACTGTATCAAATGCTGCTGTGAGGTCCAATAACACAAGCAGCGCTGATCCGTCCTTTTCCAGCTGGCATCAAAGCTGATCTGAGATGGCGACCAAGACAGTCTCAGTCCCATGCCCTGAGCATGGAAGGGATCTAGTCTGGCTGTGTCATCCAAGAACTGCATCAACGTTGCTGTCTTCTCCCTCGCAGACGCCGAACTGCTTTTGACCACGTATTTGCTGTTTTTCTGTGCTTCAATCTTGGACTTCGCTGACACTTCTTCGCTCTTTGTTTTTCTTCCCATTTATGACATCGTTGCATTTGCCTTTGTGTGCCTTTTCCTGCTTGTTTTGCATTTTTGGAGTTTAATCCATGTTAAAGGGAAATATAATCTGGTTTAAAGGGAAATATAATCCGGGTTTTGTTTTAAAGACTATTTTGGCCAGGTTTTGCCACTAGGCTATGTTCTTTTTACTCTCACACTGATGTTAAAGTGGTTTTGGACCAATTTGGCGATTTTTTGAGTTACTTGTGTCATTTTGAATAAACTCTACTCTACTCTTATATCTGGTCTGGCTCTTTAAGGCTCTCTGTGTTGCGACACAAAACACAAACTGGGCCACAGCAACGTGTGGCAGGGGACGGCTAGTACCGTATAATAATATAAATATGACAATAAATAGAAATGGAAATAAATATAAATAGAATAACAAGTATAATAATTATAATGAAAAGAGTAGGAATAGAATAATACAGTATATATAATTACTAGCTGAACCCGGCAAGCGTTGCTGTGCCCTATTTAGGAGATGTGTGGAAGTCTGGGTATGTATGGGTTGGTAGTGATGTGACTATGTGTTTTGTGTGTGTTTTTATGTGTGGGTTTGGGTGTATATATGTGTGTGTATGTGTGTTAATTTTTCTGTGTATGTATATGTGTATATATGTGTGTGTGTGTGTACGTGTATGTATACAGTATGTGTTTGTGTATGTGTGTGTATATTTGTGTAGGTGGGTATGTATATGTTTATATATGTGTATGTGTTTATGTGTGTATATATGTGTTTGTATATGTGTATATACAGTATGTGTGTGTATTTTTGTGTGTTTGTGTATGTATGTGTGTATATGTGTATGTGTGTATATTTATGTTTGTATTTATTTGTGTGTATATATATGTTTGTGTGTATTTGTGTGTGTGTGTGTATATATATTTGTATGTGTATATATGTATATGTGTGTGCCGTTGGGGGGGGTGCGATGGGGGATCCTGGGTAGGAGGCCGGTTGTTGTGCGGTGTCTCTCCCTTTGGCCTCATCTTCCGGGAGTGGCAGGGAGGTGGGGCGTTCCCACGTCGCTCTTGCTCGCCACTTCCCTGCCGAAGGGAGGGCCGAAGGGGGACCTTCGCGAGGACGGGTGCGGCGCCTCCTTGGCTTCCTCCGTGGTCCCGGGTCGCGTGGGTTGGGTCCTGGAACACTTGGGAGGCTGGGAGTCGGAGGAGGCGGATACGGGCATGGGACTTCACTTCCCAGAAAGCTCCGCCCCTGCTTCCCAGCACGGAGCCTTCTGGGAGGTGTAGTTCCTTGTCCGTAGTCGTCTCCTCCGTCGTTTCCCAGGCGCCCCATGGACCCTGGTTGCGCGGGCACTGCCGTGGGTGCCTTCTCTGCCGCGTCCTTGTCCTTCCTCGGCGGCTGCCATCCTGGGCTGGGTCCAGAACCGGATGGCAGTCGCCGAGGAAGGGTAAGGACGCGGCGGAGAAGGCGGCCAAGGCGGTGCCCGCGTGTCCCGGCTTGAGGAGCGGCCTGATAGCGGTGGAGGAGGAGGGCATGGCGTCGGCGGCGCGGGTGGGCTAATGTCTTGGGGCGTGGAGGTGGGGTGGGGTGGGAGGAGGAGGAGGGGCCAAGGGGAGGCGGGGTGGGAAGGTGTTGGAGGAGGAGGAGGAGGGGCAGGGCGTTGCCGCGGCTGCCGCCGTTCGCCGTTTGTGCATGCGTGGAAAGGTTGTTTTTCGGGGGTCTTTTAGAGGGTGGTGGGTTGTGTTTCGGGGTGTTTTTGTGGGCCCTATAGGGACCTCGGGGTATGGGTCAGTGGCCTGGCGAATTTCGTGGGTCTTGGACATGTAGTTTTCGCGCCTATTTGCCGGGTACCACGACCACTCTCTTTTTATATAGAGAGAGAAGAGAAGATAAATATGATGAACAGAATAATAAATGGAATAGTCATAAATATAATAACTATAATGATAAAAATCTGTAATGATAATATAATAATACATATAATGAATAAATTGGACCTCTCCAAGCACATCTATCCTAGTTATATACCTCTGGCTATTTGTCAGGAGGGATCAGATTGTGCCTTCCTGCTTGGCATGAATAGGAGATATATCTCTCAGTTATAACTATTTCAGTCCTATTTATCATCTTTATGGCTGGATGTCCATCTGTCGGGAGGGATTGGCTTGTGACTTCCCACTTGGCATGAATGGGGTCAGACTGGATGGCCCTTGGGGTCTCACCCAACTCCATAATATACCCGTTCTCTCTCTCTCTCTCTCTCTCTCTCTCTCTCTCTCTCTCTCTCTCTCTTTCTCTAAGAGATATGTATTTATCTCCATTATATATTTATGTCTGGCAAGCCATCTTTTAGGAGGAATTGGAGGTTGTCCTGCCTGGCAGACTGGGGTGGGTGTGAATAATCCGTGAAGTCCCTTTCCACTCTAGGGTCCTATCTCTCTTAAGTGTGTCTATGTGCTTGTATACATGGCATATCTATCTCTGGATGGTCGTCTGTCAGGAGGGGTCCCTTCTGCCTTCAGGATCCTAGAAGGAGGAGACTTGCCTCCCAGTTCTCCCAGAATGAGCTTCCCCCCAGTAAGGTCCCCAGTAGAGCCAGGGTTGGAGCCGGTCAGTTGGTCAATCTGTCTGCCATTCTTCCTCTTCCCCGCCTTCACTTTCACTGCTTTGCAGGTGGAGGAGGAAGAGCAGGCTGCTGCCATTCAGAAGGCAAGGAAGAGATGGGCGGCCAAGAGCCAGGTGAGACCTCCATCGGAGGCTTTAATTGCACCCCATTCACTTGGCTGCCTCCTCCCTCCCTCCCTCCTTTCCTTCCTCCCTTCCCTCTTTCTCCTTCCCGCCCTCTGCTCTATGGCTGCTCAACGCACTGATGGTACTTATCGTCTTTGAATGGTAAGGCATTCACAATAGGAATCACTGTATTTGCCTCCTCTCTTTTTCTTGCATTGTGTTCTGTTTGCTCTTCCTTTGCTGCCCGATCAGCAGAACAGTGGGATAACAGCAAAGCAGGCAGGTCCATGATGTGTCAAAGCTCTGCACAGCTCTGTTTCATGCAGCGTCTTCCTGCTGCAGCAACAGGTTCTCCTCCCCCCTTTTTAATAGGCCTCTCCCCCTTCTGAGTCCCCGTTAAGCAGCTCTTCGCTGTTAACACCCTTGGGAACCAGGGAAGGAACAGAGGGCCGTGGCTGATGCTCTGTTAATGCTCCTGTTGGGAGTTGTAGTCACCAAAGGCCGCCTTCTAAGGGGATGCTGGGTTCTGTACCTATCCTTGGCCTCCCGCAAGATCCAGCCAGGCTTCCCTTTGAGACAGTCTTCTTGGATTAATCATTTTTATTTATCGTGTCAGGAGCAAACCAAACAGTGGTATTTTTTAAAAAACCACAAAATTTGCAAACTTGGCATTCTATTAAATGTCCTTTCATTAGTAGCTGGCCACTTGGGAGTGCCTCTGGTGTTGCAATAAGAAGGCCCTCTATTGTGCATGTGGCAGGGCTCAGGTTGCATTGTAGTAGGTGGTCAGTGGTTTGTTTTTCTCCACACTCGCATGTTGTGGATTCCACTTTGTAGCCCCATTTCTTAAGGTTGGCTCTGCATCTTGTGGTGCCAGAGCACAGTCTGTTCAGCGCCTTCCAAGTTGCCCAGTTTTCTGTGTGTCCAGGAGGGAATCTCATGTGGTATCAGCCATTGATTGAGGTTCTGGATTTTAGCCTGCCACTTTTGGACTCTCTCTTGCTGAGGTGTTCCAGCGAGAGTATCTGTAGATCTTAGAAAACTATTTATTGATTTAAATCGTTGGCATGCTGGCTGATATCGAAACAGGGGATGGGCCAGAGATGTCACTGCCTTGGCCCTTTCGCTATTGGTTGCTACTTTCCGGATGTCAGGTGGTGCAATACCAGCTAAACAGTGTAATTTCTCCAGTGGTATAGGGTGCAGACACCCCGTGATAATGCGGTATGTCTCATTAAGAGCCACATTTACTGTTTTAGCATGGTGAGATGTGTTCCATACTGGGCATGCATACTCAGCTGCAGAGTAGCAAAGCACAACGGCAGATGTCTTCACTGTATCTGGTTGTGATCCCCAGGTTGTGCCAGTCAGATTTTGTATGATATTGTTTCTAACACCCACTTTTTGCTTGATATTCAGGCAGTGCTTCTTGTAGGTCAGAGAACAGTCCAGGGTAACTCCCAGGTATTTGGGTGTGCTGCAATGCGCCAATGGGATTCCTTCCCTCAGAGCTCGAAATGCTTGTCTGTTCATAAGGTGAAAAGCACATGTCTGTGTTTTAGATGGATTAGGAATCAGCTGGTTTTCCCTATAATAGGCATAAGAGCACCTAGAGCTCCCTGTTTGAGTTGTGATGGCATGATCGTCAGCATAGATTAAACTCCCTGTCCCTTCTGGCAGTGGCTGGTCATTTGTGTAAATGTTGAACATTGGAGCAAGCATGCTCCCCTGAGGCAGGCCGTTCTTCTGTTTTTGTCACCTGCTTCTTTGGCCCTGGAACTCAACCAAAAAGCTCCTGTTTTGTAGCAGATTTCCTATGAGACAGGTGAGGTGGTAATCCTTTGTGATATGATACATTTTTCTCAGGAGGAGGCGATGGTTTACAGTATCATAAGCTGCTGACCGGTCTATGAAGACAGCTCCTGTGATCTGCTGCCTTTCAAAGCCATCTTCTATGTGCAGAGTCATGTTCAGCACTTGTAATGTGCAGCTTTTGCTTTTCCTGAAGTCAGCTTGCTGTGGAATCAGACATGGGTCTATTTTTTTTTCATAGTTCTCTGCAAAATACGTATCTCCAGAACTTTGTAAAGATGGCACAACAAGGAGATTGGTCTATAGCTTTTTGGATCATCACAGTCTTTGCCTGGTTTCAAGATGACTATGACTCTTGCTTTCCTCCAGATTTTTGGGGATCTGACAGGATGCAGTGCAGTTGTTCATCAGCTCCAGCAGCCAGCACCTTGCTTTTGGACCAAAGTTCTTAATTTGTTCCATCCGTAGATCATCCAGGCCAGCTTTGCTATTTTTACATTTATTGAGAGCCATGTCCAATTCAGTGTGCAAAAGGTTCATGAAGGTTGTTGTTCTCATTATCTGGTTGTCTGACTATTGGTTTCTTTCCTACTTTGGTGGCAAGGTTGGGTTTCCCATTCTTCAAGAGTTGGTGTGCTATCTGATCTGCCTCTATGTTGGCATGAGTATTAGCAGGGGCGGTCTAAGGTAATTTTAAATGGTAGGCGAACATTATTTTGGTGCCCCCCCCCCCCAAAAAACCATTATTTTGCCGTCCCCCAGTTAAACAAATATACAATTATAATATCACAATACCATTAGTAGTATTATATTGTATCAATGTATATACAATATATTATACCATACTCATACTATATTATATCATAATTATATTAAACTACATTACAATATAATTATATTATAATATATTGACATTATAATATAATGTAACATTCTATTATATTATTATTATAAAATAATAAAATTATTTATTTAAATAAAATTATCCTCTACTAAATATTTTCATTACTCCTATAAAACTCAAATAACCCAAAATAAAGTAAAATAAAAGATTATATATTACTATTTTGTACAATACCACTATACTGCAATATTGTTTGTAATATTACATGTAATATAAAATATATCATTATTCTATTGTTATATTGTATTTGTATTATATTGTATGACAATATTAAGAAGAACTGTATAATAATCAACAAGAAATGCAATGTAAATGCATCAAAATCAGAATATATTGCCTATCACCCGACTCATAATTCATAGGAGTCTCCCATAAGTCAAAAATTAGGATCCCAATGTAAATGTAAATAGAAAAACAGCCAAAATGTTCAAATGAGGTCGAATACAGGCAGCGCGGCCTGGGCAAACTTGGGCCCTCCCTCCCTCTAGGTGTTTTGGACTCCAACTCCCACAACTCCTCATAGCCTCAGGCCCCTCAGGTCTAGACAGAAATAGAGCCAAAGGAAGGAAGGAGGGAGAGAAGAGGTCACAGAGGAGGAGGAGGAGGAAAGCCCTTCATTCATTCCTTTACTTACACTTCCTTCACTGATTCTTTTCTCCTTACCCGCAAACGCGCGTGCGGCGGAGACAAAGGGAGAGGGGAAGCACTCCCTGCCTGCCCGATAGGGAGTGCTTTGCTTACAGGCTTCTGCGCAAGCGAGCTACTGGGCATGCGCGGAGGTTTTCGCGCATGTGCAGTTGCTCCTGCGCTCAACTTCAGCTCCAGAGCAACTGCACCTGTGTGAAAACCTCCGCGCGTGCCCAGCAGCGGCGTCGGAGCGCGCAAGGCCAGGGTCAAAAAGCAGGCAGCTGTAGCACTGTCTGAGGAACATCGGCAGGGCCAGGATGGCGCCCCATGCGGCCAGGATGGCGCCCCCTTCCCAGATGGCGCCCTAGGCGGCCGCCTACTTGGCCTATCTTGTAGGGCCGCCCCTGAGTATTAGTTTGCCTTCTGGCTGCTCCTGCCCATGTCGACTTCTGTTATAAGCTTTACACACTGTTATTTCTTGGCTTCAGAGATGGAGGGCAAAATATTCTGCGCTACCTGAAGAGTTTGCTCACTAAATGGGTCTTTGTTGTGGAGTCTGTAATAGTTTTCCAACAAGGCAACTGTTTCAGGAGTAATGCCCTGAAGGTAATGGGTTCTGCAGCCTCTCGGTATAGAGGCCCGTGAGCAGGTTTTCACTATTTCGATAAAATGCTCATATTCCTTAGGGATTGGCGAGACCAATATGATCATGTCATCTAACATGTCTGAGAATTTAGTCCAATCTGAAGTTGGATCTTTGTTTAAATTGAACTTCCTGAGGCCTTATAGTTGGGAACAGTTGCATACTATTGGTCGGTGCTGTGTATTTGATATTGGTGGTCCCACTGATTTAGTGCATTGCTGTGCAATGCTGTCACTCACAAATAGGAGGTCTGGGTTATATTCTTGGTGTCATCTCTCACTGTTGTAGGTTTATGGGAGTTTACTATCATGAATGAGTGATAGTTTATGCAGTTCAGCCCAGGAGAGGACAGCCTCTCCATTTTTATCCTCTTGAGCATAGCCCAGTACATGGCTATGGCTGTTAAAGTCACCAATTATTACTGCCCTTTGGTGTCTATCAATGTTCTCGGGGGAGGAGAAACAAAACTTTTCATTTGGGGGTTTGTACACAGAGGTAATTGTCATGTTATTAAGCTCTACTGTTATAGCCTCTATGTTGTTTTCTTCAGTATTATGGGCACTGCTGACTTGGAGGCCTGGTTTTACAAAGACAGCACTTCCATACTGCCCGTGTGGTCTTTCCACTACTAAGATCATTCCTGGAACTTTTGTTTGTTTCTGTTGTTATCTCTGTGTGTTTCTTAGACACACAGAACATCACATTTCTTATCTCGGCACAGTTCATAGAGCAGTTGATCTTTGGCAGCTGACATGCCTTTAATGTTGATTGAGATTATTGTCATGGTTGGTCCTGAAAAGGTCAGTTGGTTGGTTTGCTTGTTTGGTTGCATGCTGCAAGTTGTTACGCAGTGACGTGTTTTGCCCAATGTCCCAGCGTCCAAAGTCCAAATGCAAAAGACTCGCAGACCAGAGTAAAAAAAACTTCTGTCTCCAGCTGCTCCATTGCTTACCATCCCTTCCTGCCGCTACTTTCTGGGCGCTGCCGGCCCTCTGCTGAGGCAGGCCACTCTACTATCGCTGCGGCTTCTCCACCGCTGCCGCTGCCTCCGCTGCGCCGAACTGGGCGGCGGGAAAGTTGTTGCTGGGGCGCTGCAGCAGGCCTTTATCGCAGTAGGCCTTTCCACCACTGGGAGCCACGATGGGCCTCTCCAGCGCTGCCGCCCCCGCTGCTGTCTCCAGGACCAAGCTACGGCTAGGAGCTGCTGCAGGCCTTTCCATCGCCGCTGCTGCTTTTTGTCTTGTGTGTGTGATTGTGCTGTATTGTTGTTTACTGTGGTATGTTGAATGAGTTGGTGTTGTATGTGTGGCTGTGTGAATGTTCTCGTCTATTTAACAAGCACTTTTAGCAATTTGCAGCCTAATTGCCTCCTCAACAGTTTGATAAACTCTAAGACGCCATCGCCATCTTAGAAGGCCTCGTGCGTTCAATCCTTTCCACCAGCTGTTCCACCTTACTGATTTGACAAGGACAATTCCCATGCAAACAGGATCATCTGTAGTCCTTTGAGAGGCTGTTTCTACTGGAACGGGATAGGGTTGCTGTGACTCCAGGGGGTGCCGGTTGGTTTTTTCCATGGGCTGCTTGGGTGAGCAGTCACCCAAGACCCAGGGCAGTGGACTCGTTTCTTATAAATACATCTGACTACTAAACTACGGTACTGAGCAGTCCAATGTGGTTGGATTTACTATCACTACCATCCATCATTTGCACAAATTGTCGTTTGGTTGCTGCTATCGCTATTTGCTGATATAATCAAGCTTGGTGCTAGTCCTAGTCCTGATTGTAGTTCCCATTGTGACCCTTGCACTTTATCTATTCGCACTTTACATATTAGAAGCTTACCTTGCACTTTATAGTAATTCATTGTCTTCCATCTTCCTTATGTTGTGACTAAACTTGTTGCACTTTACATTTGCACTTACACTTTGTGCATGTTTACAGTTCAGAGCAATTTGGAAGAAAACGGAAGTTGCAGGGTGGGGGAACTTGCGGGAGAGAGATCACTAATTTATATGGCTGTATTAAATCAAGATATGCTACATAATGTGCAGCCAAGTGACATGGGGAGGGAACATGCAGGAGGGATGGATCCCGGGCGGGGAGCTCCTATTGGGGTGGTGACTGGGAGGGGAAGATGCGGGAAAAGGAGACCCAAATTATTGATTCGGCCTAGAATTTGTGATGGATCTAAATTGTCAATTCGACCCAGAAGCGAGTGCTCTAAAATTTCAAATCGGCCAAAAATTTGTGCAAGAACCTTAATAAATTTAAATCGGGCTCCGACAGGCTAGGTGACTGGCACCCTACCTGACCAGGGACGACCTGGCCACGGTAATCCAAGCGACGGTCATCTCGAGATTAGACTACTGTAATGGTCTCTACGTTGGCCTTCCCTTGTCGACAATCCGGAAACTCAAGCTAGTGCAGAACGCCGCGGCTCGCTTGCTGGCAGGAGTGCCAGCGAGAGAGCATATTACACCTATTCTCCGGCAACTGCACTGGCTCCCTATTGAGTACCGAATTGCCTTCAAGGTGTTGGTTTTGACCTTGAAGGCCTTACACGGCCTAGGGCCTGCGTACCTGAAGGACCGCCTTACCCCGTACTCGCCCCCGAGATCACTGCGCTCAGATGAGCAAAATCTGTTGTTAATTCCATCAGTCCGCTCCTGCCACCTGTCGACGACTAGAAAAAAGGTCTTTTTCTGTGGCGGCACCGGTGCTCTGGAACGCCCTTCCGGACAGTACCCGAGCCATTTCGGAACTGGGCCCGTTCCGGAGGGCGTGTAAGACGGCCCTCTTCGGGCTGGCCTTTAATTAGGCACACCGGACCAAGAACTATGATATATGTCCTCTCAACCCGTGTTCTGACGATGTAACCTGTTTTAAATGTGGTTTTATGTTTTTATGTTTTTATCAATTGTAGGGTCGCATGTTGACATGTTACAACATGCCGCCCATGTATTTTTGCTGTGATCCGCCCCGAGCCTGCTGGGAGGAGCGGAATACAAAAGTGAACAATAAATAAATAAATAAATAAAAATTACAGAAAATGAAATTGAAGAGGCCATTAATCAATTAAAAACAGGAAAATCTCCTGGACCAGATGGTCTAACAGAGATATTTTATAAAAAAATGAAAGAAATCCTGATCCTCTATTTTTTAAAAAATTATGAACAACGTATTAATAACAGGCAATACGCCAGATTCATGGAAAATGGGAGATGTGATAGTCTTCCCCAAAGAGGGGAAAGACCCAGAGCTTGTGGAAAATTATCGTCCCATATCTCTTTTAAATCTTGATTACAAGATATTTATTATTATTATTATTTATTTCGATTTGATAAACCGCCCTTCCCAAGGCTCAGGGCGGTTTACAACATATAAAAACAGCATATAAAACAGCATATAAAACACATGGTTAAAAACACTTAAAATTACATCTTAAAACAGTCACACAAAATCATAGCCAGACATAGCTGGTACATGGAGAATGGTAGTGGTATGGCAGGATGGCAAGCGTTAATTAGGCGCTGTCAGACATCGAACGCCTGTCTAAACAGCCAGGTCTTTACCAACATATTGGCAACCAGATTAAAAACCTTCCTTAATAAATGGATCTGCAAAAACCAAACAGGCTTCCTCCCGGGGAGATATATGAAAAATAATATAAGAAAAATTATAAATATAATCAAGTATCTGGATAGGAATATCGGGAAGAAAGCAGCTTTTGCTTTTATAGATGCTGAAAAAGCTGTTGATCGAATTAACTGGGATATTGTGGAGATACTCCTGAGGGAATTAGACATGGGCTTTCACTTCACTACGGCAATTATGAGTATTTATAGCCATCAAAATGCGTCTATAATTGTAAACTGCCAAAAATCAGAGAGAATAAAAATTGCTAGGGGTACAAGACAAGGCTGCCCACTCTCCCCCCTGATTTTTAACTTTGTGCTAGAGATCTTACTAAAAAACATACTTGGAGACAAAAATATAAAGGGATTAAAAGTAGGAAAGGAAATGTACAAGATCTTGGCATTTGCGGACAATTTAGTCTGCGTTATAGAGGATCCGCTTGAAAATATAGGCAATTGGATAAAAGGATTTGAACAATTTGGAACTGTATCCGACTTTAAATTAAATAAGAAAAAATCCAAAATTATCACAAAAATATAGAAGAAAAAGAAAAAAAATGCTGGAAGAAAAATCAGGGATGGAAGCAGTAACAAAAGTTAAATATCTAGGTATTAACATCACATCAAATAATTGTCAATTAATTAAGAATAATTATGAAAAAACCTGGATAGAGATAAAAAAATAACCTAATGAAGTGGAAATCATTAAATCTCTCTTTTCTCGGAAGAATATCCACGATCAAAATGATGATCTTTCCCCGAATTAATTTCCTACTCCAGATGCTTCCGAGTCTAAAAAATGAGACCACCCTTAGAAGATGGCAATCAGAATTAGCCAAATTTATTTGGCAAGGCCGAAAAGCCAGAGTAAAAATGAAATATTTAATGGATAGGACATATAATTGTGGACTCGGTGTACCAAACCTAGTAAAATATTATGAAGCTAACTGCTTAGTGGGAATGAAAGATTGGGCTGAATTAAAAAACAGGGAATTACTAAATATAGAAGGGGCAGGGAATAAGTTTGGATGGCATGGGTATCTTTTTATAATAAAATAGCACAAGATAAAACTTTTAATAACCACATTATAAGGGCATCGCTTATCAAGGTATGGAATAAAAATAAACAAATTCTCTACACTAAAATACCTTCATGGGTATCCCCCATGGAAGCTTTTCAAATAAAGCCAATTAATGAAGGATATTTGCCCAGATATAAAGACCTATTTAAAAAAGAAGGAGCTAATCTCAAACTAAAAAGCCAAAATGAAGTACAAAACTGGAAATTAAACTGGTTCCAATATAATCAAATAAAATCAAGATTTAATAAGGATGAAAAAATAGGATGGGAATGGACAACGCCAAAAACAGGAAAAAAATTGGCTACAATCCAAGAGAAAAACGGCCTCCTTAATATATAGATATTTAGTAGACTCAGAAAATGAAAAAGAACCAATTAAAGACTATATGAAAAAAATGGTTGTTAAACTTGGGTTATAATATCTCACTGGAAGATTGGAAAAATTTATGGAGAACTAAAATGAAGTACATGTATGCTTATTGCTTAAGGGAAAATCTGTATAAAATGATATATAGATGGTATATTACCCCACAACAACTAGCAAATATTAACAAAAATAATAATGATGTATCCTGGAAGTGTAAATCTGAGAAAGGCACCTTCTACCACCAAATGTGGACTTGTGAAAAAGTGAGTAAATATTGGAATATGGTACACAAAAACACTCAAGAAATATTACAGATAAAATTCTCAAAAAACCCAGAATTGTACTTGTTAAATATTACAGAACAGTTAAAAAATAAAGCTACAGAAAAACTTCTGATTTATCTTGCCACAGCTGCAAGAAGTACCCTTGCAAAGCATTGGAAATCACCTGAGATACCGGACGAAGACGAATGGCTTCTAAAAACTTTGGAAATTGCTGAAAATGACAAACTTACTTGCCCTCTTCAAGATAACTCCTCAAAAGAATTCAACCAAACATGGGCACCCTTTGTTAAATTTATGAAGAACAAAAAGAATATTTTATTGAAAGGACTAAATATTTAATAGCTTATGGACCATAAAGAAATACAAGAACAAATTTCTATCGATATATTTGAGATGTGAAGTCAACATGTTTTTATTTCAGTTTCCTTCTTTTTTCCTCCTCCTTTTCTCTTTGCTAGTCTCTTATTTCTGGCTACTCGATAGCCTTTTTACTGCTTTGTATTCTTTTAAACTCTCAATAAAGATGCTTTTAAAATGATTTTTTTTAAAAAAAATCGGGCTCCTGACAAAGCTAAGCTGAGTACCCAGGAAGGCGGTCCCTCCCAGTTGAAAGTGGTGCTGTTTAATGCCAGGTCAGTCAATGGCAAAACATCAATAATTCAAGATTTAATTCTTGAAGAACAAGCTGACCTGGCTTGTATAACGGAGACCTGGTTGGATGAGGCTGTGGGGGGTTAATCTCTCTCAGCTCTGTCCACCGGGTTATTCCGTACAGCACCAATCGAGACTGGGAGGGCGGGGAGGGCGAGTCGCAGTGGTCTATAAGGATTCCATCCCCTTGACGAGGTGCCCCATCCCGCAGTCAACCACGTTCGAATGTGTCGGCCTAAGGGTTGGTGACCAGGACAGGATAGGGATTCTGTTGGTGTACCGACCATCCCGCTGCACAGCAGTCTCCCTATCTGAGCTAACCGGAGTGTTCTCGGGCCTGGCGGTGGAGTCCCAACAGCTTATTGTGCTGGGGGACTTCAACGTCCATGCTGAGACCACTCTATCAGGAGCGGCTCAGGACTTCATGGCCGCCATGGCAACCATGGGCCTGTCCCAGTTAATATCGGGTCCCACCCATAGTGCAGGACATACGTTAGATCTGGTTTTCTGCCAGGGATGGGAAGAAGGTGGCGGAGTGGAGGAACTGACCATCATTCCTTTGCCATGGACCGACCACCACCTGGTCAGGTTTAGACTTACTGTGCCTTTTCACCTCCGCAGGGGTGGTGGATGTCAGATTATTGCATTTTTAATAGCAATTCATGAGTCAGCACAAGATATATTTTCGCAGTTTGAGATGACCTGCAGTGTGACATGTTTGACACCAGATGGCGCTGTCTCAAGACTGCTAAATGGAACCTTGAGGAATGTCAGTTACAAAGTGACAGTTGGGATTTGTCAGTTGGGATTTAATATCTGTGAGGAAAGGATGTTTAGAAAGGTAGCTGTGATGACTGTTGTTTTTCGATGTTTTGCCAGTTATTGTTAAATACAATTCAATACAAAGTTATATATTTACCTTGTGAATTGAATGAGAGTTTCATTATTCACTCGAACAGAGACTGGAGTTTTTGGGCCGATGGGGAATTAAACTTCTATATTTCTGTTGCCTATCCGCTGTGACATAAATACTCAACGCCGAAGAGGTTATGGGCCCAGATCCCAGAACCCAGAACCCAGAATCCAGAATTGCAGAGGCACAGAGATACTACATAACCCATAATTCATAGAAAAAGTTTTTGAATAACACTGCAAATTGCAGCAGAAGTCGCTGTTTACCTCAGTGTTAGAGAAAAAAAGCTGAAGTGAATTTTTGCCAGGAGCATCTGTAGTGTGAAGAAAGATGGCATTATTTGGAGCACAGCATCATTTAGAAAAACTCAGAGGCAGCTCAAATTATTTAATATGGGCTACCAAAGTGCGAGCAGTTTTGGCAAAGGAGGAGCTGTTATCCTGCTTAACACATCGACCTATTTCTGATGCAGAAAGGTTGAAAGATGGCAAGGCAAGGGCTACCATCATCCTGTCAGTTGACGATAGGCACCTCACATATTTAGCTCTGGAAGAAACAGCCGCTGACTGTTGGAAAAGGCTTGAAAAGCTGTATCAGCAGGCTACTGGAGGCTCAAAAGTTTTATTGAGCAGAGAACTGTTTTCACTGAAGCTTCTGTCAATGGAAGATTCTGCCAGAGAGACTCATTTGAGTAAAATGCTGAGCCTATTTAATGATTTAGCAGCAAGGGGCACCAATTTTACAGAAGATCAGAGAGGCTTAATTCTACTAAGCAGTTTGGGGCAGAGCTACAACTCATTCATTTTCTCCATGCAATATGTGAAAGAAAGAAGGACATCAACTTCGACTTAGTTTCGACTAGATTGGAGAACTGGGCTTGTTACAGAAGAAATGCCCAGCAACTTTCAACGGAGAAGACGGTCAACAAAGGCTTCAATATGAAGAGGAAAGAGACAATCCAGTGTGACATCATCTGTTACATTTGTAATAAAAGAGGACACAAAGCTAGACAATGTCATCAGAACAAGATTGGTTGCACAAGGTTTTGGTCAAATTTACAATCAAAATTATGATGAGGTATATGCTCCAACGATTAGACCTGAAACAATTAGGACTGCTTTAGGCATCGGTGTGCAAAGAAAGTATGTTATAAGGCACTTTGACATTGCCACAGCTTATTTAAACGCAGAGCTGACTGACAATGTATATATGAGAGCAATACCTGGTTTTGAAAAAGATACTCCAACTGGTGTGTATCGACTACGGAAAGCATTATACGGGCTAAAGCAAGCAGCGAGATGCTGGAACCAGTGTATAGATGAAAAGTTAAAGGGTCTTGGCTTCGAAAGAAGCAGTGTAGATACACGTCTATATAAGAAAGGAAAAGAGTCTAAAAAGCAAACATTTGTTTTGGTGTTTGTCGATGATCTCTTAGTACTAGCACCATCCGAAAGGGATGTCGAACAAGTTTTTAAGGGACTAAACTCAAGTATGACTGTAAAAGATCTTGGAGAAGTCCGGAAATACTTAGGCGTAAATGTAACTAGAACTGAAAAAGATATTTGTCTAGATCAAAAAGACAAAATTTTTGAGTTACTTGAGAGAACAAGATTGACTCTGTGTAAAACAGTAGCAACTCCAATGGTACCAGATTTTTTAAAGCTTGATAGAGGTGAAATGTTTGACAATCAAACATTTTATAGATCAGTGGTTGGGAGCCTCTTGTATTTGGCAAATTGGACTAGGCCTGACATCGCCTATGCCACTAATGTACTAAGCAGGAGAGTGAATGAACCAACGTTGACTGATTGGCAAGCTGTAAAACGAGTGTTAAGATATTTGAAAGGAACATGTGACAAAAAGCTAAAAATTTGTCCAAAAGAAAGCGGTATGAAGGGGTTTGCAGACGCAAGTTTTGGTGACAACGAACAAAACTTGTCATGTTCCAGGTATCTAATTAGTTTTAATGGGATACAAGTGACATGGAAATCTCGTAAACAGTCACACGTTTGTTTATCCACGGCAGAAGCCGAATTTTCTGCTTTGTCTGACTGTTGTACAGAACTAGAGTGGATAAAGGCTCTAGTAAACGAGTTCCAAAGTTTTGAAGATAAGATATCTTTATTTACGGATTCTCAATAATTGTCACGATCGCCGACTTAGAACTGCCCCTTTAACACACACACGGAGACGTAGTAAAGGCTAACTATGTTTATTGAATAAAACAAATCCAAAAAGGCAATTCACTTAGAAAGTTCATAGAATAGAGCAATCAGCACGAAGCTGCAGTTCAGTAAAGTAAGCAAAGTTCCAAAAGGTAAATCCAAAGGCAAATGTGGTAAAAAGCTTGGCAAGGCTCCCGGGAACGGCCCCGCTCTTCCAGTCCAGTATCGCTATCTTCCTGAGAAGCAGCCTCCCCGGAGTTTCCCAGCCGCTAGCCTCCATCTGCTGCCCGGCCAGCTCTTGGGAACCTCGGCCATTTGGGACTTCATAACTATCTCCGCTATCTGCTTCGCTGCCTCCCATCTCCACCTGGTCCACTCCTTCCCCGGGAGAATGCTCCCACTCAAGATCCCAGGCTAAACTCTCTACAGGTGAAATGGGCAAAGGCACGGCTGACCAATCTTGCTCTGGGCCTTCCAACTCATCCTCCGAGTCCCTTCCAGCCTGTGCGGGTCCCAATGCCAACGGGACCCCCGGCGCGTCACCCCCCCCAGTGGCACGAACGGCCCATGGGTGCTACACTATCCCCCCCTCAGGGCCCCCCCTGGGCCGCCCCCGGGGCTTGGGCTTGTCAGGATACTTGCGGTGGAAACGAGCCACCAACTCCGGTGCGTGTACATCTCGAGCCTTGACCCAAGCACGTTCTTCCGGGCCAAAACCCTTCCAGTCAATGAAGTACTCCAACTTCCTGTAACGGAGGCGGGCATCCAAGATGTCCTGCACCTCGACCTCCTCTCCGCCCTCCCGCATCACGGGGGGGGGAGGCGGCTGCGTCACGTCAGGCCGCACCCCCTTCGCCGGGCGGAGCAAGGAGCGATGAAACACCAGGTGGAGTTTCATGTCCGCTGGGAGTTGTAGTTTGAAGGAAACAGGGCCCACCTTCTCCAACACCTTGTAGGGGCCCAAAAATCTCGCATCAATTTGCGGCTCGGGCGTTGGGTGGGCAGGTTCTTGGTAGACAACCAGACTCGATCCCCACCAGGACGTCAGGACCCTCCTGGCGCCGCCCGATCAGCCATCCGCTTGTAGTCGGCCTTGGCCTGGTCAATTGAGTACGTAGCAAATCTTGAAGTGCAGCGAGCTCTCGCAGCCAATCCTCCGCCACCGGCACTTCCCCCCGACGGAGTCACGGGAGGGTAGAACCGGGGATGGTATCCATAGTTGGCAAAGAAAGGAGTCTCCTTGATGGATTCCTGCGTCGCATTGTTGTAAGCAAACTCTGCCATCGACAACAAAGACGCCCAGTTGCTTTGCTGGTAGTTAACATAGCACCGCAGATACTGCTCCAAGGTGGCATTCACCCGTTCGGTCTGGCCATCGGTCTGAGGATGGTGGGCCGTAGACATCCGCGCCTCAATCCCCAGCTGCTTCTGAACAGCCTTCCAGAACTGGGAAGTGAACTGGGAACCACGGTCCGTCACCAAACTCTCGGGCAGGCCATGCAACGAAACACATGTTGCACAAACATATCGGCCGTCTCCTTGGCCGTAGGCACCCCACACAGGGGATGAAGTGTCCCATCTTGGTGAGACAGTCCACCACGACCAGGATCGTGGTGAACCCCTTGGACTTGGGCAAATCAGTGATGAAATCGGCGAAATCATCTTCCACGGGGCAGAAGGGGTCGGGAGGGGCTGGAGCAAACCGGCCGGCTTGCCCCCCGGGTTCTTGGCCCGCTGGCACACAGGGCAGGATCCCACAAAGTCCTCCACATCCCGGCGCACTTTGAGCCACCAAAAGTCCCGTAGGACCAGCTGCAGAGTCTTAAAGAGCCCAAAATGTCCCGCTGCCTTGGTGTCGTGGCAAAGCTTTAGAATGTCCCCCGCTCAGGGCCGGAGAAACATAAACAGAGTCACGGTGATAGAGCACCCCGTTTCTCACCTGAAAGCGGGCCTGCACCCCCTTGGTCAGCTGCTCTTGCACCCAAGGGTCGTCCGTTGGCGGGCCTGAACCCGCACACTCAACGGCCGCTTATCCACAGGGCCGGGCGGGGCCGCGGGCCGGCGCGGGGGCCGTTCGGCGGCTGCAAAGTTCTCCGCCTTGAGCAGAGGCTGCTCGGGTAGGCCTTCCCCGCGGACATACTCCGGCTTCGGGACAGGGCATCAGCTTGCTTGGTCTGCTTGGGGTCACATAGTGAATCTGCGGAAATGAAGCGCTCAAAGAACAGGGACCATCTCTGTTGCCTCTGGTTCAATTTGCGCTGAGACTTCAAGTGCTCCAAATTCCGGTGGTCGGTGTGAACTTCCACCGGGAATTTGGCCCCTTCAGGAGGTGTCTCCAGACTTCAAACGCCACCTTGATGGCTAGGAGCTCCTTCTCCCAAATGGTATAGTTCTTCTCCGGCGCCGTGAGCTGCCGGGAATAGTAGGCGCAGGGCAACAAGTCCGTCCCCTGTGGTTGTAGCAGGATCGCTCCCACTGCTACATCAGAAGCGTCAGCCTGCACGATGAAGGGTGCGGGGTTGGGGTGCTGCAAAAGCGGCTGAGTGGTGAACAGCTGCTTCAGCCTCCGGACCCCGCATCCGCCTCCGGCGTCCACCGGAACGGCACCTTACCCCGCAGGCACTGGGTGATCGGATCAGCCCACTTGGCAAAGTCAGGAATGAACTTTCTGTAGTAGTTGGCAAAGCCCAGGAAGCGTTGAATGTCCTTTTTGCTGGCGGAGCCGCCCAGTCAACCACAGCCTGGATCTTGGTGTCATCCATGGCAATGCCCGTGGAGAAATACGGTAGCCCAGAAAGTCCACCTCACGCAGATCAAAGGCACACTTCTCCAGCTGACCGTAGACCCCGTGGGCCCGCAGTCTCTGGAGCACTTCCCTGACGTGGCGGTCATGGGTGGCCTGATCCGGAGAAAAAATCAGCAGATCATCAAGATAGACGGCCAGATATCGATCCAGCAGGTCTCGGAAAATGTCATTCATGAAATGTTGGAAACAGGCGGGGGCATTGCACAAACCGAATCCCATCACCAGGTATTCGAAACTGCCCCACTTGGTCTGGAACGCAGTCTTCCACTCATCTCCCTGACGAATCCGGACAAGATTATAGGCACCCTTTGTTGAGCTCCCGATAGTCATTCCACAACCGCAGTTCCCCTGATTTCTTCTTAACCAACAGGATGGGCGCCCCGCCCCGGACTGCGAGGCGGATAAACCCCTTCCGCAGGTTTTTCGTCCAGGAAATCGCAAAGGGCCTGCTGCTCCGGGTCCGAGGGGGTAGAGCCTCCCCCTCGGGATCGGGGCTCCGGGTTCCAAATCAATGGCACAGTCATAAGGCCGGTGCGGAGGCAGCCGTTCCGCCTCCTTCTCGCTGAAAACGTCCCAAAAGCCAGCGTACTTCTTGGGCAGCGTCGCCACCGTAGTCACCTCCTGCGCCGCACACGCCCGGGCCATCATGCAGTGGCTCTGGCAATGGTCAGAAGCAAAAACAAGCTGTCGCTTGGCCCAGGAGATCTGGGGATCATGGAGCGTCAGCCACACAACCCCCAACACAATAGGAAAGTCCGACAGCTTGGTCAGGAGAAAGGAAATCTCTTCTTTGTGAGAACTAGTCCACATCCTGGTGGGAGCGGTATACTGGGTCACAGCCCCAGCTTTCAAGGGCCTCCCATCAATAGTCTGAACGCCCTTGGGCTCTTGAAGATCCAGAAATTGTAATCCAGCAGACTGGGCATAGTCTGCGTCAATGAAGTTGTTGGTAGCCCCCGAGTCGATCATGGCATGGACCATCATCGGCCCCTTCTCGGGAGACCAGAGGGTGACCATAACAAGGAACAGTTGTCCAGTCTTGGGTTCCGGAGGAAGATGGGCGGCGGCGGCCGGCCGAGTGAGCGAACCCTCTTACACTCGGCCGGACCCTTCCCCCGCCGCCTGAAGGGCTTCCTCAGGCTCCGAGGCGCTGGCCACCGCTGCAGAGGCTCGCAGGGTCTTCCCACGCGGTTTCTGGGGGCAATCACGAGAAAAATGACCCGAGCCCCCACAGTACCAACAAAGGTTGAGTCTTTGGCGCCGGGCCTTTTCGGCGGCGTCCACTTTCGGCCGCACCGTGCCCAGTTGCATCGGTTCAGAGTCATCCACAAAGGGGTGGGAGCAGGAATCTGGCGGGGCACAAACTGGCCGGTCCCGGCCTCCCGCTTGTTCGGCGGTTTCTCTGTTGGGCCGCCCCCCCACCTCCTCTTGTGTTGCGTGGCCGCCTCCGCCCGCAGACTCAGGGCGATGGCCTCCTCCAGGTCGGCCGGCCGGGGCAACTGTAACATCTGTTGTTGAAGCTCGGGCGAGAGTCCCGCTAGATACGTATAGCGTAAGGCCGCCACTTCCCACTTGGTCTGGCTGGCCAACACTCGGAAACGGGAAATGTACTGGGCCAAGGACATGTCCTTCATGGTCAGCCGTGCCAAATCCCGTTCCGCCAGGTCCTCGTTGACGGGAGGTCGCCCGGATCGCCGCCAGGAAAGTGTCCAAAGTAGCCACATGAGGAGACGCTGCATTGATGAGGGAAGTTGCCCAAGTCGCTGCCCATCCCACCAAGCAGTTGAACACGAACCCCACCGGGGCGCGGGGGGTGGCAAACTCGTTGGGCCGCAGCTCAGGTACATCCTGACCTGGGCAATAAAAACTTCCACCGCCGCCGGATGTCCATTGAAACGTGCCGGGGCATTCACCGGCGGTGCCGCCCGCTCGGGTTCGCAACTCTGCCACCTCCTGCTGCAACGCCACCATCTGCTGATCCGTCAAGTTTGCCATGGCGACAGTGGGGACGATGGGAGCCTGGATGCGCTTCCGGCGGTTCCTGGTACGTCCGTGGTGCGAAAAGGGGTTCGAGGAGTTCTCCGGCCAACTGTCACGATCGCCGACTTAGAACTGCCCCTTTAACACACACACGGAGAAGTAGTAATGGCTAACTATGTTTATTGAATAAAACAATTCCAAAAAAGCAATTCTCTTAGAAAGTTCATAGAATAGAGCAATCAGCACGAAGCTGCAGTTCAGTAAAGTAAGCAAAGTTCCAAAAGGTAAATCCAAAGACGAATGTGGTAAAAAGCTTGGCAAGGCTCCCGGATTCAATCCGGAACGAAGCAAGGGATCCGCACCAATGCGAATCGGAAACAAGGCAAGGTCTTGGTCTAAGGCGAGCCAAACTAGGCTCCAAGATTCACTCCGCTTCAACGCCCTTCAGATCAGGCGTGGCCGGAGAACTGACGATCAGTTCCCACGGGGCCGTTCTTAATCCCTCGGCCTGGAACCCCGACGATCTAGGGCCCGGCGTCTCAGTCTCTACTTTCCGAACGGCGACGGTCTAGGGACAGATGCCAGCTCCTCCTGCCCTCCTCTATGTCCCTGCGCCTGTTATGAGAACGGCCCCGCTCTTCCAGTCCAGTATCGCTATCTTCCTGAGAAGCAGCCTCCCCCGGAGTTTCCCAGCCGCTAGCCTCCATCTGCTGCCCGGCCAGCTCTTGGGAACCTCGGCCATTTGGGAATTCATAACTATCTCCGCTATCTGCTTCGCTGCCTCCCATCTCCACCTGGTCCGCTCCTTCCCGGGAGAATGCTCCCACTCAAGATCCCAGGCTAAACTCTCTACAGGTGAAATGGGCAAAGGCACGGCTGACCAATCTTGCTCTGGGCCTTCCAACTCATCCTCCGAGTCCCTTCCAGCCTGTGCGGGTCCCAATGCCAACGGGACCCCGGCGTCACCCCCCAGTGGCACGAACGGGCCCATGGGTGCTACATTAATCCTGTCATAAATACTCAACGCCGAAGAGTGGACCCATTAGAATGGTCCGCCCCAGGAGACTTATGGATCCGAATGGATTCCTGATGGCTCTTGGGGATTTCCCCACCTCCTCGATAAGTGACCCTGTTGAGGCTCTTGTTTCTCTCTGGGATAGGGAGATGACAAGGGCTATTGACACGATCGCTCCAAAATGCCCCCTCTTAAGTAACCGAGCTAAACCAGCTCCTTGGTTTACTGAGGAGCTGGCAGCAATGAAGCGAAAAAAGAGGAGGCTAGAGTGCGTGTGGCGTCGGAAGCGGAGCAGATCAGCCCTGGTCTCCTATCTGAGGACCTACGATGCAGCAACGAAGGCCGCACAGAATACATCCATTGCGGCCAAGGTGGCCGCTGCTAAAAACCATCCAGAGGAACTGTTCCAAGTTGTTAGAGGTGTAAGGAGCCGCAAGCTCATAGCTACCCCATGCTCCGACCATGGGCTCCGTTCCAGCAGATAAGCCCAGGTGCAGGCCTGAGAGATTGGCTCGAGGATGGGGAAGAAGGGCCGTTACTATTTTGGCACCGAAACTCAAGGGGCTATATAAAGGTTGTGCCTTGCTGTGCATTTCACTTTCTGCTTTACACATGTATGTGACTCCTCATAGTAAAGTGCTTGAGAGATATCCGGGACGTGTCCTTGTGAGTCTTTTCGGAACCACTTTGAGTGATCCTTACATAGAGGATTATTAAATCCGCCACAGGGCGAGATCCCGGACAGCTCAGCGGTACACTGTGATGAATTCTCTCGGTTCTTTGCGGATAAAGTGGCACTGATCCGTTCCAATTTCGATACCACTTTAATGGCAGTCTCTGAGGATGTGACACGAGCATCTGCTTGTCCGGTTTTAATGGATTCGTTTCAATTGGTTCAGCTCGAGGATGTGGACAAGATCCTTGGAGAAGCGAGGCCTACCACATGCATCCTAGACCCCTGCCCATCCTGGCTGATCAAAGAAGCCAGAGGGGGTTTGGCAGAGTGGGTTAAGGTGGTGGTTAATGCTTCCTTACAGGAGGGCAAAATTCCAGCCAGCTTAAAGCAAGCTGTTATAAAACCGCTGTTGAAGAAACCATCGCTGGATCCCACTCAATTAGTGAACTATCGGCCAGTCTCCAATCTTCCCTATTTGGGCAAAGTCATGGTGGCTTCGCAACTCCAGGGGTTCTTGGTAGACACTGATTATCTTGAACCGGCACAGTCTGACTTTAGGCCGGGACACGGTACTGAAACAGCCTTGGTCACCTTGGTAGATGATCTACGCCGGGAGCTCGACAGGGGAGTGTGTCCCTGTTGGTTCTGCTGGACCTCTCAGCGGCTTTCGATACCGTTGACCACAGTATCCTTCTGGGTCGCCTTGCAGATATAGGGCTTGGGGGTACTGCTTTGCAGTGGCTCCAATCCTTTCTGGAAGGTCGTACCCAGAAGGTGTTACTGGGTGACACCTGTTCGGCTCTGCAACCTTTATCTTGTGGAGTCCCTCAGGGTTCAGTACTGTCCCCGATGTTATTTAACACCTACATGAAACCGCTGGGAGAGATCATTCGGAGTTTCGGAGTATTTTATTTATTTATTTGTCACGTTTCTATACCGCCCCTCTCAGCCCGAAGGCGACTCGGGACGGTTTACACAGGCCGTCTCTGCCCTCAATACAACACAGCAAAAAGTCAACCTCCCCCCAGAAAAAAAACATATAATAACAATTTAACAATTAAAAACATACAATTGCAGCCTCAGCATCATGTTGAAATCAGTTTCCATCACATCGTCGTCATTCCTTATATCCAATTAAGCCTTATATTTCATCAACAAATGCCTGCTCAAATAACCAGGTCTTGACTTTGTTATCTGTATGCAGATGACGTCCAGATCTGTCACTCCTTCCCACCTGCCACTAAGGAGGCTGTCCAGACTTTGAACCGGTGCTTGGCTGCTGTGTTGGACTGGATGAGGGCTAGCAAATTGAAATTGAATCCAGACAAGACAGAGGTCCTCCTGGTCAGTCGAAAGGACGAACAGGGCATAGGGTTACAGCCTGTGTTGGATGGGGTTACACTCCCAGGTTCGCAGTCTGGGAGTGATCCTGGACTCATCGCTGAGCCTGGAACCCCAGGTCTCGGCGGTGGCCAGGGGAGCTTTTGCACAGTTAAGACTCGTGCGCCAGCTGCGACCATACCTTGGGAAGTCTGATTTGGCTACGGTCGTCCACACTCTGGTCACATCCCGAATAGATTACTGCAATGCACTCTACGTGGGGCTGCCTTTGAATACAGTTCGGAAATTACAATTAGTCCAATGGGCGGCAGCCAGATTACTCACTGGAGCTACATACAGGGAGCATACCACCCCCCTGTTGTGTCAGCTCCACTGGCTGCCTGTCCACTTCCGAGCTCAATTCAAAGTGCTGGTTTTGACCTTTAAAGCTCTATATGGTTCTGGCCCAGCTTACTTGTCCGAACACAAAAATAAAAAGGCGGGGAACCGTATTAATTCCAATAATTCTTCAATGATTTATTTAAGTATCATCAATGTTTTTGTTTAAAGTGGATTGAAAGTGGATATGGAATTAATACGGTTCCCGCCTTTTTATTTTTGCATTTGGGGGAGAACACCCAGCTCTATTTTTGTTTTACTTGTCCGAACACATCAGCCTCTACATCCCACCTCGTAATTTAAGATCATCCGGTGAGGCCCTGCTCTCGCTCCCGCCAACTTCTCAAACGCGGTTGATGGGGACGAGAGAGAGGACCTCCTCGGTGGTGGTTCCCTGTCTGTGGAACGCGCTTCCAAGCGACATACAATCAACACCATCCCTCCTGGCATTCGGGAAAAAAGTGAAATCTTGGCTGTGGGACCAAGCATTTGCACATTAGCACAATACAGCACTTTGGACTGGATTTGTAACAGCAAGTTTATTTATTTATTTATTTCTTGGGACTTCTACACCGCCGACTCCCGAGGGCTCGCGGCGGCTCACAAGAACCAGTGGCACAGCGCCAGAGGGTTAAAACAGAACACTTAAAAACACCATTAAAACATTAAAACATGCAACAACAGTTGAAATGAAAAGCAGCAGCAAATGTAATAGCCCAGTGAATGTACAGACGAGCCTACTCACCGAAGGCCTGCCTAAACAAGTGAGTTTTGCAGGCCCGTCTAAACGGGAGTAGGTCCCTCAGGGCTCTGGCTTCGGCCGGGAGGGCATTCCATAGCGTAGGGGCTATCACGGAGAACGTCCTCCGGCGGGTAGATGTTAAATGAGCCAACTTTACAGATGGTATTACCAAGAGGTTGGCCTCCTCGGACCGGAGTGATCTCGATGGGCAATATGGAGTGAGACGGTCCCTCAGGTACGCTGGCCCCAGGCCGTGAATGGCCTTGAAGGTAAGAATCAGCACTTTGAAGGCGACCCGGTGCTCAATAGGCAGCCAGTGCAGATCCTGCAAGATTGGAGTTATACGGCATCCTGCTGGAGCCCCAGACAGGAGCCGGGCGGCAGTGTTCTGCACCAGCTTGAGCTTCCGGATCGACGACATAGGCAGGCCAACGTAAAGCGCGTTACAGTAATCTAGCCTCGAGATGATGGATATGGCTCAGTATTCCTGTTATGGATGAAATACTGTTTTTAATTTAAGAGAATCTGTATGATGTGTTAATGTTAATTGTATTTAATGTGTTTTAATGCTGTATGTTTTTGGTTTTATATTGTATTTATTATGTTGGCATCGAATTGTGCCTTTTGTTAGGCCGCTCTGAGTCTCCCCTTGGGGGTAGAGAAGAGTGGGGTAGAAATGTTGGAAATAAATAAATAAATAAAAGTGAACAGAGGAAGCAAGAAGCCATCTTTGCTCCCTTTGCTTCAGGTAAGCCTTATCTTAGAGTGCGCTAGAAATCTGAATGTGTGCATGATTTCTGTAGTTTAAGTCTAGCTGTCCTGCTAGGGGCACCAGAAAGCTGTGTGAACTCACACCTTCACTAACACACACCTTTACATTACATACTGAAAACAACATAAAACAAACACATAAAGGGGGAGATTATTAGCAGTCTGCAGATGGAACAAACATTTCATCTCATGCACAAGCTGTAGCATGTTCAGCTTCTTCACACAACTAGTCAACTACATCTGCACCAAGTGTAAACAGATGACTCTCATGGAACAGAGGATCCAACAACTCAAAGACGGTATTAAAACACTTAAAGACATTCACCTTCTGACCTGTGGGCTATCCCTAGGCACACAGATGGTGGGCTTCCAAACATCTCCTCTCCGACACTGGTACTAGCCAACGCCAGGTCCGTGCGTAACAAAACTGGGACTATCAGAGACTTCCTCCTGGAGCACAATGTAGATCTAGCCTGTATTACAGAGACTTGGCTACAGGAGGGCGATGACGTCCTTATACATGAGTTAACATCCCCAGGTTATGGGGCTAGTTACCAGTCAAGGACAGAGAGAGAGGGGGGGAGGAGTGGCCATTTTCAGCCGAGACAAATTTAATTCCAGGACGGTTCCGACCGCGAACATTCCGGGAATAGAGTGTGCGGGCCTTCTGTGGGACTCTAGTGAGAGTGTAGCCTTCCTGTTGGTGTACCGTGCACCCGACGCACCGACAGGGAGTCTACCTAAGCTGCTGGAGGTGGTCTCGGAGTGGGCATTGAGGTTCCCTAAACTTATCGTGTTGGGGGACTTCAATGTCCACGCTGACACCGCCTCCCCTTCAACAGCAGCCATGGACCTAGTGTCCACCATGGAGACTCTAGGACTCTCACCATGTAAGACCGGTCCCACACATCAGGTCGGTCACACCCTGGACTTGATCTTCGCGGCCGGAATCCAAGTGACCCTAACCTCTATATTTGAGGTTCCATGGTCGGATCACAGTGTCCTGGAAGTCCGTCTTGAGGTGCCCCCCCCCCCCTCCCGGTAAGGGTGCCGAACCTATTTTGGTTCGCCCGAAGAGACTTATGGAACCCACTAGGTTCCTGAATGCTCTGAGGGAATTGGAGCTCACCAGCGACTCAGTCGATAGGCAAGTGGAATGCTGGAACACCTGCCTTTCCACTGCCTTAGACGAGATCGCCCCCAGACGCTCTCTTAATAATCGCTCGCCTTGGTTTACCGAGGAGTTGCGGGCGATGAAACGGAGGAAGAGACAGCTAGAGGACGTGTGGCGGGATCTCCGTGATGGAGCATCGAGATCAGCTTATAAACAATTTAAGGAGGTTTATGAGCGAGCTATCAAGGAAGCCAAAAAGGTTCATTATTCTTCCTTGATAGAGTCGGCCAGTTCACGCCCAGCTCAACTTTTTAAAATAATTCGGTCATTGACCACAATTCCGACGGTCCCAAATGATAGGGGTTTGGCTCCCACAGCTGAGGCTTTCCAGAACTACTTCGTCGACAAGATCTCGATTCTCTGCCGGGATATCCCAGCCACTCTTAATACAGTTGGTGAACTCGAGACTCCGCCGCCACTCGGCGGGCCCACCTTCACCTGCTTCCAACTGCTGGACGCAGCAGCTGTCGATAAGTTACTTGCTGCAGCTAGACCAACTACCTGCTCCCTTGATCCGTGCCCCTCCTGGCTTGTCAGATCTTGCCGGGAGGGGTTACGAGACCCCCTGGGAAAGATTATCAACAGCTCCCTTGAGCAAGGAGTGTTCCCAGGGGGTTTAAAAGAGGCTATGGTAAGACCGCTGCTGAAGAAGCCGAATTTAGATCCTTTGGCTCCCTCCAATTACTGGCCTGTTTCCAACTTGCCTTTTTTAGGCAAGGTAATTGAGAGGGCAGCAGCAGATCAGCTGCAGCGGTTCTTAGACGACACAGCTGGACTTGATCCCTTCCAGTCCAGCTTCCGTATTGGGCATGGGACGGAGACCGTGCTTGTCGCCATTACAGACCAAATTCGCCGCCAGCTGGACAGGGGTGGATCAGCCCTGCTTGTTTTGTTAGATCTAACAGCAGCGTTTGACACTGTAGACCATGCATTGTTGGCCCACCGTTTAGCCGTGACTGGGGTCAGGGGGATAGCCCTTAAGTGGGTGACCTCCTTTCTCCAGGATCGGGGACAACGTGTGGAGGGGGGGGGAGGTCTCCGAGAGGCTCCCATTAAGTTGTGGAGTCCCCCAGGGGGCCATCCTCTCACCCTTATTATTCAACATATATATGCGCCCCCTTGCCCAGCTGGCCCACGACTTTGGTCTGGAGTGTTATCAGTACGCTGACGACACCCAGCTTCTGCTGAGAATGGATGGCAGGCCGGAGACCGTACCCAATTGTTTCCATCTATGCCTTGAAGCCGTGACTGGTTGGCTGCGTGCCAGCCGGCTGAAGGTGAATCCGTCGAAGATGGAGATCTTGTGGCCTGGTCACCCTGGGCTGGATGAGTGCCGGTTGCCTACCCTGGATGGCGAGCAACTCAGCCCGTCATCCGTTGTTAAGAGCTTGGGCGTCCATCTAGACCCCTTGCTATCCATGGAGACTCAGGTCTCCATGGCTAGCAAAACGTCGTTTTTCCATCTACGACAGGCTAGGCGACTGGCACCCTACCTGTCCAGGGACCACCTGGCCACGGTGATCCAAGCGACGGTCATCTCGAGGCTGGACTACTGTAACGCCCTCTACGTTGGCCTTCCCTTGTCGACAATCCGGAAACTCAAGCTGGTGCAGAATGCCGTGGCTCGCTTGCTGGTGGGAGCACCAGTGAAGGAGCATATCACTCCCATTCTCCGGCAACTGCACTGGCTTCCTATTGAGTACCGAATTGCCTTCAAGGTATTGGTTTTAACCTTTAAGGCCATTCACGGTCTAGGGCCTGTGTACCTAAGGAACCCCCTTACCCCGTATGTATCCCCGAGATCACTACGTTCTGAAGAGCTGAACTTATTGGTTATTTATCCCATCGATCCGCGCCTGCCATCTGTCCACTATGAGACAGCAAGCCTTCTCTGTCGTGGCTCCTGTGTTCTGGAATTCACTCCCCGACCATACTTGGGCGATTTCTGAGCTTGCTCCCTTCCGAAGAGCGTGCAAGACTGCCCTCTTCAGGCTGGCGTTTAGTTAAGTCTGAACGCAAAGGGCACGCTACACCAGATTTAACAACATAATCCTTGGTAGTTCTATTGTACTGCATTGATTTTAAAGGAAATTTTAGTGTATGTTTTATGGTATGTTTATTGTACGTTTTATTGTATGTTTTTATTGTGCTGTAATCCGCCCCGAGCCTGCAGGGAGGAGCGGAATATAAAATTGAATAATAAATAAATAAATAAATACATTCAGGAACTTGAGCTATTCTTGGACACCACACAACACTGTTCTAG
Source organism: Anolis apletophallus (assembly GCA_030556195.1). Lineage (NCBI taxonomy): Eukaryota > Metazoa > Chordata > Lepidosauria > Squamata > Anolidae > Anolis > Anolis apletophallus. Next base: position 54,947,143 of record JARBWK010000011.1, on the reverse strand, counting down.
ACACACAACCCACATCATACCAACACCAACATGATAGGGAAGCTTATGGGGAGATCACTTCAGATGTGGACAACCCTCAGGCTTTTGCTCACCTGCACTTACACAATAAATTCCAAATTCTTACACAACTAATGCCTGATCAGGAAACGCATCAATGACCGCAATGACTTAGATACTGCTCAGTGATCAATGCGCAGTGACTTAGATACCGTCCTTGATCAATGTGCAGGGGATAGCCCTGACTGGCAAAACGCTTCACCAGATTCACACTTACACAATCATGCAGATGCTCAATTCCCAATTGTAGACCAGGTGCAATAGGAACAAACTCAGGAGAATGACGGGCTCTTGGATTCATCTCAGTGGATTGTCGTTGACGAATGCACTGGGGATGTCAAGGGGGAGGAGGAGGAGGACAACACTTTACACCTACTCAATCCACTTCAACAGGATCACTTATCTGGGGATCTTGCACATAAGGGACCCTGTGAATCCTCAAAGGAAACAGTTCTTGGTCAGTCCTTAGAGGAACTGAAGCCATCATTTCTGGATGGGATGACTCAAGAAATATGCTGCCTTCTGGGGGCAAAAATACACCATGTCAGTCAGAGGCACACCAGACTCCTCAAGCCCCCCCCCCCCCCAAATGTTGATTCATGTAGGAACCAATGATACTGCTAGGCATACTTTTCAAAAGATGACAAATGAATTTAGAGTTCTTGGAACAAAGCTAAAACAGTGTAATGTACAGGTGGTCTTTCCATCTCTCCCTCCCATTGTAAGACACGGCCCTACAAGGGCCAGAAAAATAGTACAGGTAACTGGCTCAGAAAATGGTGTCAGGAGGACTGCTTTGGCTTCCTCGACCATGGCCTGCTTTTCCAAATAGGAAAACACCTTTTTGCTCACAGACTTGCAAACCTCATCAGGTTGTCCCCCACCAGGGGAGGGGGACAACAGACTTGCGAACATTACTTTGCCCACGATCTCAGGGAACCACTAAAAGGCTAAATGAAGGGTTGCACAAACAACAAGGTTGCACAAACAAAGGGGAGAGGAGGGGGAGTAGCTTTATATGTGAAAAATAGTTACATCGCAGAAGAGATGCGAGACTGCAATTCGGAAAACCAGCTTAAAAGCATATGGATAAGAATCAAGGGAACCGGGACTCTAAAAGGTCTAGTTATGGGTGTCTACTACAGTCCAGAAGGTAAGGGTTTCTACATCAGCTTTCCTGCTGCCTGCCTTCTGGACTACAAAGACACCAAGAACTGCTACTTAGCAAGCCTTTGCAAACTGGGTGTGGCTCCCTGCACCTGCTTTGACTACCACTTGAGGGCAGTTGCTGCTAGGGGTGGGTCATTGGACCCTTTAAGAACTGTAGCAAAAACAGTCCACAGAAGATAAGAGTTTCTACATGAGCTTTCCTGCTGCCTGTGTTCTGGACTACAAATGTTACCGAGCACAATTTTAGGGGGCTCTGCCCAGATGGGGACAAGAGCCCAGACCATCTCTAAACACGAGGATCCCAAAAGCAAATCTAGGTGAATTTCCCAAAAGGTCCCAAATTCAATCTCACCCAGATCCAGAAGCGCGCGCACCGAGATAAGAGTCTTTACCAGCTGGAAAGGATGTTGAGCCAGAGTCCTGAGGTTCCCGCAAGGCTAACATTTTTTATTGCAATGATACAGGCGTATTTATACATACAAAACCATTCACATTCAAATTTGGCGCTCGTTTGCTACGTGCGCTAACAGCTGATAGGTCGTGATGATACAAACAGCTGAGCAGGAGAAGCCAGCCGGCATTCTGGCCATTCACAAGCTAGCGCCACCTATGAATTAGCCAATCAGGGCCGGGGGCAACACAAAGCGGCGAGACACAAAGAAACAGCTGGGTGGGGTGAAATTCCTGTGATTTTGAAATGTCCTGGGGGAAAACGAGCATCCCTAGAAGCTCAAGTCTATCCGGTCTATTGTTTGTGTTTGAATTTTTAATGGTTCTTTGTCCTAGACCGAAACCCTTTGTCTGGGGAGTTTCGGTCAAACAGAAGCATGGTTTCTTTGTTTCAAAATGGTCAAATAAATGTATGTTATTTCAACTGGGCACGAGTTTCCAAGTCTCGTGGGAACCAGCCATATTTATGATAAAATGTTTTTAGGGTATGCCAGAACCTATGGCTTATTAGTAGTCAAAGCCTCAGAAATTAATAAGCATAGGCAGATAGATTCTAATGTAGGTTTCAGGTATGATAACCCTGAGAAGGAATTGATATCCACCTTAATACTGTTGTGCAAATGAAGGGAGATGGGTGGTGAAAATGCAGCTGTTACTTAGCACTGTGGTCTTCCTGCTGGACGGATTTTCTTGAACATAAAGTGACCATGAGGGAAAGTACAACAAAAGGAGAAAAAAAACTTAAACAAGACATTTGGATATAGGGGTGACCCCCAACAATCATCCCACTTTGATCCCCTTGCAGCCCACCCAGAGAGAAAGGTCTCATAAAAGCAAACAAACAAATGCTGCATCTCTCTGCGAACTACTAGTCCAGCAAATGGCAGGAAACGGTGAGAAATAATTATTGAGTCCATGGGGGAGGAAGCCAGTGTCCTGACTTGGTGAAGAAGGGTCCTTAGAAAACTAGAAAGTCCATTTTGTCCTTAGAGGGAGAGAGTCCATTGCTGCCCCTTTGGCACAGGGCTAGCGTTGCAGGGGAAAGGCTGGAAGTAAACAGCAGAAAGTCCAGGGAATGAAAAGGAGTCCATGTTTGATCCAGAGAGGTGCTGCTCCCCCACGGCCAGGTGGGTCCTTTATCCATTTGGCCCCCCTTCAACGTGACAAAACCCCTAGGGAAAACACATAGCCAGTTTGCTGATGAAAGGGGGTCTTCCAGAGTTCTGGATTCCATGGATGGAGCATGGCTTTTGGCTGCAACCAGCCAGGGAGAGTCAGTAATGGATCAAAATAACGAGAAATAGAGAAAATAGGTCTTTGGTGCTTGGGAAACTAGGTCTTCCAATAGTGCCCTTGTAGAACTACACATTCCTCCGGTCGATGTCCCTCTGGGCCGGTTAACCTGCAGCCCTGCCGGTTTTGGGCTCAGGTTTGCTGGATTTCCCACAGAAGCGGCGGCCCCTGCCCGTGAGAAAGAGTCTTGAAAACAGCTCTTTCAGAGGACCGGGCTGAAGGCTGCTCCTGGCCCCCGCCTTCGGAACAGCTGGGATTCAGTTGTCCTGAGGTGAACTCCAGAGCGGAGAAGCTTGTGAGTAAAAACACCCGAGCGGCTTGCCTCCCCCAGGCCAGAGGAAAGTCAGAGTGGGAAAACCAGGATAGCAGAAATAGGTAGAAAGATTATAGTGTGCTTATGAAACAAGAACGGAGTTGCTAGATGAAACTTTACTTTGGCGAATATGGGTTCTATTGAAGTCTATGGAGGACCCCGTATCCGCAGATCTCCCGAGCGGCTCCCCCCTCCCAGGGGAGCCAAAATGGAGCAGGCTGGCGAGGACGCTGCCAGCCTGCTGGGATTCCCTGGTGGTCCAGGAGCATGGTGGCGAAGGGAGGAAGTGCAGAAGGCAAGGTAGGAAAAGTCGTGGTTTTCTTTTATTATTGTTTTGGTGTGTGTTTTGTGTTTTTAAAAAAAGTTTTGAGGTGGCAGTATCGGGGAAAGGTGGCGGGGCCTGGATGGGGGGTGGGGGTGGAGCCTGCGTAGTAGTAGATGGGAAAAGGAAGGAAAAAGGTCATTTCCTTGGGCCTGGTGCTTAGCGGCCTGGCCCAATTGGTAGAGGGGGATGTTGGAAACTCTCTGCCGCAGGATCCTTAGCCAGAACCTTTCTGGCTCGACTCCACAAAGACACCAAGAACTGAGGAGAGTTACCGTCACCATTTTCTTTGTCACCTTCTCCAGCGCCGCCATCTTAGAAGCCAGGAACAACAAGAACAAGGGGCACAGAATTAAACCCTCCTGGCTGTGTTAAGGGGTGGCTGAAAGATAATATTGGGCAAGAAATCTCCCATTTCCAACTGATTGGTGCTACCTTTGAAGAATGCTACCGTCATTTTAGGATCTTTTAGTTCCAGTCTGTCCATTGTCTTTTATTTATTCAGCAAAATTATTACCATCTGTTATTGGTCATTAGTGGGTGTGCTGCAAGGGGGGGGGGGGTGTCTGCTGGGCTGGGTTTTGGAGACTGTGTGCCTAATTGATGCTGGCTGGTCTTCCCCAGGTCTTTTTTGGGGGCAGTGTTCAGGTCCTGACCAGTGGATCTCGTCCCTCTCTAAGCTACTAATTTTGACCAAATTAAAGCTGCCGCTAGTTATTTGCTGCTAACATGTATTTATTTATTTATTATTCATGCTTATATACCGCTCATTCCTGGAGGCTCGGGGCGGTTCACAACATGGCAGCAAATATAATAAGATCAATAAGAACAACAATTAAAACAGTAATAAAACAATAAAAACAGTAAAACAATCGCCCCCAGTTGCAATTGAACAAGCCATACCACTGCGGCATGGATTACATGGAGTGCTAAATGTTGAAGGCCTGCTGAAATAGGGTTGTTTTAAAGGCTCTTCGGAAGGCTGAAAGCTCCCTAAGAGCTCGGACATTGTCTGGCAGAGCATTCCAAAGTGTAGGGGCTGCTACAGAAAAAGCTCTTTGTTGAGTCGAAGACAGGTGATAGGTTCGGATGGGTGGAACCTCTAGTAGGTTTTGATCTTTATATCGTAGTGATCTCTGGGGAACATACGGAGAGAGACGGTCCCTCAAGTACACGGACCCCAGACCATATAAGGCCTTAAAGGTTAAAACCAGCACTTTGAACGTGATCCGGTACTCCACTGGGAGCCAGTGCAGCTGCTTCAAGGTGGGAGTTATGTGGCATCTAGCCGGAGCCCCGGCGAGCAAGCAAGCTGCAGCATTCTGAACCAATTTAAGTTTCCAGATCACAGACAGAGGAAGGCCGATGTAGAGGGCATTACAGTAGTCCAGCCTCGAGATAACCGTCGCCTGGATCACCGTGGCCAAGTCGCCCCCGGAGAGGTAGGGCGCCAGCCGTCTAGCCTGTCGCAGCTGGAAAAATGCGGATCTGCTGAACATAGAGACCTGGGCCTCCATAGTCAGCAGTGGGTCCAACTGGACCCCCAGGAGGCTTGGGGCGGGATGACAGGCAGAGTGCTTTGTCATCCAGGGTAGGCAGCCGGCAACCCCCTCCCACCGGGCGGCCCAACCAAAGGATCTCCGTCTTCGATGGATTCACCTTCAACCAGCTAGACCGTAGCCATCCAGTCATGGCTTCCAGGCACAGATGGAAATTATCAGGTATGGAGTCCAGTCTGCCCCCCATCCTCAGCACAATCTGGGTGTCATCAGCACCTATGCTGCCTTTAAATACTTTGCACTTTATATATCAGCATACTGATGACACTCCAGACCAAAGCTATGCACCAGTCGGGCCAGTGGTCGCATGTAGATGTTAAATAATAGAGGGGAAAGAATGGCCCCCTGAGGCACCCACAAGTAAGGGGGAGCATCTCGGAGACCACTCCACCCCTCTCCACCCGTTGTCCCCAATCTTGAATGAAGGCGGCCACCCATTTAAGGGCAGTCCCCCTCACTCCTGTCACGGCTAAACGGTGGATCAACAATGCATGATCTACGGTGTCAAAGGCTGCCGTGAGATCCAATAACACGATCAGTGCAGATCTACCTTGGTCCAACTGGCAGCGCAGCTGGTCTGTGATGGAGAGTAGTACCGTCTCTGTCCCATGCCCAACACAGAAGCTGGACTTGAAGAGATCTAATCCGGCTGAGTCGTCCAAGAACTGCTGCAACTGTCCCGCTGCCGCTCTCTCAATCACCTTGCTCAGAAACTATAAATTCGAGACTGGCTGGTAACTGGAGGGGGGCGAGCGATCTAATTCTGGCTTTTTCAGCAGCGGGTTCACCATGGCCTCTTTTAACCCCAAATCATTACCATTTGGGACGGTAGGGACCATCGTTAAAGATCAAATTATTTTGAATAATTTCTCTGGGCGTGAGCTTGCAGACTCTATCAGGGAGGCATAATACACTTTTTTGGCCTCCCTGATAGCATGCTCATAAATCTTCTTAAATAGCTTATAAGCTGATTTCAATGCTTCGTCACGGAGTTCTCGCCACACGTCCGCTTCTCCCGCTTCATCGATCGCAATTCCTCAGTAAACCAAGGGGATCAATTTCTGTGAGGTTTGAGAGGGCGTCTAGGGGTGATCTCGTCTAGAGCTGTGGAAAGCCTGATGTTCCATGATTCCACCAGTTGGTTGATCGAGTCGCTGACAGGTTCCCCATTCCTCAGAGCATTCAAGAACCTAGTGGGTTCCATAAGTCTCCTTGGGCGAACTCAAATCGGTTTGGTACCCTGACAGGTGCCTGGTCCCTAGGTTTAAATTCCGATTTGTCCTACTGTATCTCTTTGCACTTAATAGTCGTGACTACCTTGCACTTTATATTGAACACCAGTCCTTCATAACACCTATGCTGCCTTTAAATACTTTGCACTTTATATTTACGGTATATGTGTATTAGTTTTTTGTGCACTGCCTAAAGATCAGGGCAGGCTGGAGGGATGTAGAGATCGCAGGGTGGGGGGAGGCAGAGAGGGATGTCTAATACCGGGTAACTTCGGTTCAAATCAAAGATCATCAATTAGAGCTCGAGCTATAGATGAGGGGAGGTGGACAATTCGAGGGGTGTGTGTGTGTCCGGGGCAAGGGGCCCCTATCAAGGTGGTGACTGAGAGAGGGAGATGCAGGAAAGGGAGACCTGAACTATTAATGCGGCCTAAAAATTGGAACAGATCTAAAAAACCTATTCGACCTACAGGTGTAGACCCCAAATTACTAATTCGACATAAAATTGAAGTAAGAACTCTTATAAATTTTAATAGGGTTCCTGACAAAGTTAAGCTGAGTACCCAGGATTGCGGCCCCTCCAGATTACGCGTGGTGCTGTTCCAGGTCAGTTAATGGTAAAACATCCATCATTCAGGATTTGTTCCTTGAAGAACACGCAGACCTGGCATGTAAAATGGAAGCCTGGCTGGATGAGGCGGGGGGGGGGGGACTCTCTCAGTTTTGTCCACCAGGCTACTCCGTTGATTCCATCCCCCTGACCAGGTGCCCTATCCCACTGTCTACCACGTTTGAGTGTGTCAGCCTGAAGGTTGGTGACTGGGACAGGATAGGGATTCTGTTACTGTACCGACCACCCTGCTGCACTACAGTCTCCCTACCTGAGCCAGCTGGAGAGGTCTCAGGCCTGGTGTTGGAGTTTCAATGGGTCATTGTGCTGGGGGACTTCAATGTCCATGCCGAGACCTCTCTGTCAGGAGTGGCTCAGGACTTCATGTCTGCCATGGCAACCATGAACCTATCTCAATTAGTATCGGGTCCCACCCACAGTGCTGGACACATGTTGGATCTGGTTTTCTGTCAGGGATGGGATGATGGTGGCGAGGTGGAGGAGCTGACCATCGCTCTGTTGCCATGGACCGACCACCACCTGATCAGGTTTAGACTTCTTGCACCTTCCTACCTCTGCAGGGGTGGTGGACCCACTAAAATGGTCTGCCCCAGGAGACTTATGGATCCAAATGGATTCTTGACGGCTCTTGGGGATTTTTCCGCCTTCTGGGTAAGTGACCCTGTCGAGGCTCTGGTCTCTCTCTGGGACAGGGAGATGGCTAGGGCTATAGACACGATTGCTCCAGAACGCCCCCTCTCAAGTAACCGAGCTAAACCAGCCTCTTTGTTCACTGAGGGGTTGGCAGCGATGAAGCGAAAGAAGAGGTGGTTAGAGCGTGTGTGGCGATGAAGGCGTAGCGGGTCAGTCCAAGCACACCTGGTTTCCTTTTTAAGGAGCTATGACGTGGCAATAAAGGCTGCTAAAAAAACTTCTCTTGCAGCCAATATTGTGTCCGCTAAGAAACGTCCGGCTGAGCTGTTCCAAGTTGCCAGAGGAGCATTAGAGCCTGACAACGCGGCGGATTGCTGTGAAGCATTTGCTCAGTTCTTCGCTGACAAAGTTGCACTGATCCGTTCTGACTTCGACGCCACGTTAACAGCGGTTTCAGAGGATGTAACACGAGCATCTGCTTGTCCGGTTTTAATGGATTCATTTCAATTGGTTCAGCTCGAGGATATGGACAGGATCCTTGGAGAGGTGAGGCCTACCACATGCATCCTAGACCCCTGCCCATCCTGGCTGATCAAAGAAGCCAGAGGGGGTTTAGCAGAGTGGGTTAAGGTGGTGGTTAATGCCTCCTTACAGGAAAGCAAGATTCCAGCCAGCCTAAAACAGGCTGTTATAAAACCGCTGTTGAAAAAGCCAGGGCCCAGGGCCAGGCAGGGGGACACCACCACCACCACAACAAAAACAACAACAAAAACTTTCTTACCAGACTCTAACTCCGTACCCTGTAACTCCCAGCATGGAATACTCTGCCTCTCCATCTGCTCTGGAAAGGGAAACCTTTGTTTGTTTGGAGGAGGAGGAGTATCTACTCCTCCTCCTCCAAACAACACAGATAAACACTTTAAAAATAGATTCTTGCGATGCCCCAAACCCAGGAGTCAAATGGAGGCGATTGAGCGAAGGAGCCAGTCATCCATCCACCCACTCACCCATCCTTGGCTGCTTTGGGGGTTTCTCTCTTTCGATCAGTTCCTCCCTCCTCCTTCATAGAGGAGTGGAAGAGACCTGGTGGGCCATCCATTCTACCAAAAAGCAGGAAAATCGCATTCAAAGCACCCTGACAGATGGCCATCCAACCTCTGTTTAAAAGCCTCCAAAGAAGGAGCCTCCACCACACTCCGAGGCAGAGAGATCCACTGATGAATGGCTCTCCTTACAGTCCCTCCCAATTTGGTGTCGTCTGCAAACTTGATGACCATGCCTTCTAACCCTTTATCTAAGTCAGGGCTGTCCAACTGGCGGCCCTGGGGCCGGATCCGGCCCCCCAGCCTGTTGGACACGGCCCCTGCTATGCCCCCAGCCGCCATTTTTAAATTTTAAAAAAATCTAATTTTTTTTAAAAAAATGGCGGCCAGGGGGGAGGGGGAGGCGGGGCAGGGAGGAGGAAGAGAGCTAGCTCCTCTTCCCTGCACCGCCCCCTCCCTCCCTCTCTCCGCGCCGAAAGGAGCAGAAGGCGGCGCCAAGGGCAGCGCGTCATAGGCCTGGCGTGACGCTGCCCTTGGCGCCGCCTACTCCTCCTTTGCGGCGGCTCCTAGGGAGGGGAGCCGCCAAAAGGAGGAGTAGGCGGCGTCAAGGGCAGCGCGTCACGCCAGGCCTGTGACGCGCTGCCCTTGGCGCCGCCTTCTGCTCTCCCTCCTCTTTCCCGGGCACCGCGCCTTTCCCGGGCGCCGCGGCTCAGGGACAGCAGTGCCCGGAAAGAGGAGGGAGAAAATCTCCTCCTCCTCCTCTTCCTCCTCCTTCCCTGGCGCCGTGGCGCCCGGGAAAGAGGAGGAGGAGGGAGAATGACAGCTTTAGGAGGAGGCAGGGCCTGGGCTGAGGGCGGGGCCCGGGGGTGGGGCTGGGGGGCGGGGGCGGGGGGTGGGGGGCGGGGCCGAGCGCCCCCCAAGGTAATCAGTGACCTCTATTCCGGCCCTGGGCCCGGTATAAGTTGGACAGCCCTGATCTAAGTCATTAATCAAGTTCCTGAACAGGACTGGGCCCAGGACAGAACCCTGCTTATGGCACTCCACTCGTCAGTTCTTTCCACAATGAAAAGGAAGCACCCCCTGGGTTCGTTCGCTTGACCAATGACAGATCCACCTCACAGTAGTTTTGCCTAGCCTACATTGGACTAGTTTCCTTGCAAGGTCAGGAAGTTCTTCCTCATGTTCAGGTAGAATCTCCTTTCTTTCCTGTAGTTTTAAGCCATTATTTTGCATCTTAGTCTCCAGGGCAGCATAAACAAGGCTCCTCCCTGTGACATATTTAAACGGTCTTCTTTCCCCTCCTTCCTCCCCCTAGTTTCTCTCTCCTTTCTTTATTTCTCCCTCTTCCTCCTCCTCATTTCACCTGCCTTCTTCCCTCCCTCCCTTTCTCCTGCCCACCTTTCTCTTCTTCTTTCTTTCCTTACCTCCTCTCCCCTCTCCTCCCTCATTTTTATCTCTCCTTCCTTCCTTGGCTTCCTTCCATCCTTCGCTCTCTATTGATCCTTCTGCTTTGACTGTTCATTTGTTTGTTTGTTGTGCAGCTCGGCTTCTTCCTGCTCCTGACCTTGTAAATGTGGGTCTTGTGTATGTGTTTTTGCCTTCTGTTTATTGAGAGATAGAACCATCTGGGGGAGCCTATGTGCCTTCAGAGACAAAACTATAAATAATCCTATGTATAAGCAGCTGGGTAAAAGAAATGTGTGCTGTCAACAAGGAGGAGGCGGAGAGGGAGGGAGAAGGAAGGAAGGAAGGGGAAACCCAGGGCCCAGTGGCATGGGGAGAGCCTGCCAGGCAGGCAGGCAGGCAGGCAGGCAGGCAGGCAAGCACACATTCATTTGCATGGGGGAGGCCTGTTGGGTCCCATCATCCCCAGCCAAAGGGCAGCTGCTGGCAAGGCATTGAGAGAAAGCCTTTTCCCCTTCCACTTGATGGTAACGGAAGTTGAAGGGCAGCAGGCAGGCAGGTATGGCCTCTTCCTCCCTGGTTTCTGCTCCTGGGCAAACAGCCTCCAAAACGATGCCCTCTAAAGGCCTGTTATTGTTGTTGTTGTTGTTAATATTAAGCTGCTTAGAGTCTCCTTCAGGAGAGATAAAGCAGGATATTAATAATAATAATACGTAATAAATAAATAATAGTAATATATCCATCCAGCATTTAGGCATGTCGCTCTTTCCCTTCTCCATCACCCCTGGCACAGCTGGCCCACGACTTTGGTCTGGAGTGTTATCAGTACGCTGATGACACCCAGCTTCTGCTGAGAATGGACGGCAGGCCGGACACCGTACCCGATTGTTTCCATCTATGCCTTGAAGCCGTGACTGGTTGGCTGCGTGCCAGCCGGCTGAAGGTGAATCCGTCGAAGACGGAGATCTTGTGGCCCGGTCGCCCTGGGCTGGATGAGTGCCGGTTGCCTACCCTGGATGGCGAGCAACTTAGCCCGTCATCCCTTGTTAAGAGCTTGGGTGTCAAATTGGACCCTCTGCTATCCATGGAGGCCCAGGTCTCCATGGCTGGCAAGACGTCGTTTTTCCATCTACGACAGGCTAGGTGACTGGCACCCTACCTGTCCAGGGACGACCTGGCCACGGTGATCCAGGCGACGGTCATCTCGAGGCTGGACTACTGTAACGCCCTCTACGTTGGCCTTCCCTTGTCGACAATCCGGAATCTCAAGCTGGTGCAGAATGCCGCTGCTCGCTTGCTGGTGGGAGCACCAGCAAGGGAGCACATCACTCCCATCCTTCGGCAACTGCACTGGCTGCCTATTGAGTACCAGATTGGCTTCAAGGTGCTGGTTCTAACCTTTAAGGCCTTGTACGGTCTAGGGCCTCAGTACCTAAGGGACCGCCTTACCCCGTACATTCCCCCGAGATCACTGCGCTCGGAAGAGCAGAACTTTTTTAAAAATATACTTTATTGCAGTTTCAAATATTAAGAAAAGACACATAACACAAAAACAGAAGCACAGGGGATGAAAAGGGAAAAAGGGGAGGGAGGGTATCCGGGGGTGCAAGGAAGGAAGGGGGAGGGAAAGGTGGTGAAAGGCGTTACAATACATAGGGGATTGGGGGGTGGTATAAGAACAGTCCGTTTTTGGTTTTACAACTTGTGCAAGCAATTATACATCTTCTTCTACTTTTCGGAGAGCAGAACTTGTTGGTTGTTCCATCACCCCGCTCCTGCCACTTATCCAGCACAAGACAGCGGGCCTTTTCAGTTGTGGCCCCTACGACCTGGAATCTACTCCCTAGCCACGTCCGGGCAATTCGGGAGCTCAGTCCTTTCTGAAGGGCCTGTAAGACTGCCCTCTTCAGGCTAGCATTCGGCTAGCCAGAATTGTAGTTGGCATATCATCATCTGAGCTAGGAATCAAAGCTATGGGCACTCTGGCTGTGTATCGGGTTTTATTGAATTTTATTGTATGTTTTATTGTATGTTTTATTGTATTTTTATTGCTGTTGTGATCCGCCCCGAGCCTGCAGGGAGGAGCGGAATATAAAATCGAAGAAATAAATAAATAAATAAATAATAATAGGCATAAACCAGTACAGGTGGTCCCAGTGGTAATCAGCACACTGGGTGCCGTGCCGGACCACTGTGCTCTAAGGATCCGGGTTGAGCAACCGCCCCCCCCCCCCCCCATGCAAGGACGCCGAACGGATTTGGGTTCGCCCGAAGAGACTTATGGAACCCGAAAGGTTCCTGAATGCTCTGAGGGATCTGGAGTCTATCAGCGTCTCAGTCGATGAGCAGGTTCACTCCTGGAACACCTCTCTTGCTAGAGCTCTCGACGAGATTGCCCCCAGGCGTCCTCTCCGACCCCGCAAACATCGATCTCCTTGGTACACAGCAGATCTTTGGTCGATGAAGCGGGAGAGGAGACGACTAGAGCGCGTGTGGAGGAAACTCCGCGACGGAGCCTCAGTATCAGCTTATAAGCTATTCAAAGATGCTTATGAGCGTGCTGTCAAGGCGGCCAAAAATGTGTACTTCTCCGCCTCGATAGCGTCTGCTAGCTCACTCCCGGCCCAATTGTTCAAGGTAATTCGGTCTTTGACGACGGTCCCTACTGTCCCAAAAAATAGTGATCAGGCCCTCACTGCCGGTGCTTTCCAGAGCTTCTTCACAGACAAGATACTAAGCCTCCGCCGGGAACTTCCAGCCACGGTTGACACAGTAAGAGAACTTGAGACCCCGTGGCCCTCCGCCAGGCCCACCCTCGACCGGTTTCGGCCACTGGACGCAGATGCTGTTGATAAGATAGTGGCTGCAACTAGGCCTACCACCTGCTCCCTCGACCCGTGCCCCTCCTGGCTTGTTAGATCGTGCCTGGAGGGGTTACGTGGGCCTCTGTTGAACATCGTAAACAGCTCCCTTGAGCAAGGAGTCTTTCCAGAGTGCTTAAAAGAGGCGGTGGTAGCTCCATTACTGAAGAAACCGTCACTAGACCCGGCGGTTCCCTCCAACTACCGACCAGTGTCGAACCTTTCGTACCTGGGGAAGGTAGTTGAGAGGGCAGTAACGGAGCAGTTGCAGTCCTTCTTAGATGATGCAACATGGCTAGACCCCTTCCAGTCCGGCTTCCGTTCGGGGCACGGGACGGAGACGGTTCTGGTCTCCATCACAGACCAACTCCACTGCCAGCTCGACCAAGGCGGGTCTGCGCTGCTCGTGTTATTGGACCTCACGGCAGCGTTTGACACGGTCGACCACAATCTATTGATCCACCGCCTGGCCGTGGCTGGAGTGAGGGGGACAGCCCTTAAATGGCTGGCCTCCTTCCTCCACCAACGGTCTCAGTGTGTGAGGAGGGGCGAGGTGGTCTCCGAGGGCTCCCCACTACTCTGTGGGGCCCCCAGGGGGCCATTCTCTCCCCTCTGTTATTTAACATCTACATGCAGCCGCTTGCACAGCTGGTGCGGAGTTATGGGCTGGAGTGTCACCAGTACGCTGACGACACCCAGCTCATTCTGAGGATGGAGGGCAGGCCGGGTTCTGTCCCCGATAATTTCCAACACTGCCTCGAAGCCGTTACTGGATGGCTGCGAGCCAGTAGGTTGAGGGTGAATCCGGCGAAGACGGAGATCTTGTGGCTGGGTCGCCCGGGTGATGTTAATGTCCAGCTTCCGAGCCTGGACGGTGCGGTGTTATGCCCATCGCCTTCCGTAAAGAGCCTGGGGGTCCATTTGGACTCCCAGCTGACCATGGAGGCCCAGGTCTCTGCGGTCAGCAAGATCGCTTTTTCATCTGCGACAGGCAAGGAGGCTGGCCCCCTATCTCTCCCGGAACGATCTGGCCACGGTGATCCAAGCCACAGTCATCTCAAGGCTGGATTACTGCAATGCGCTCTACGTTGGCCTTCCTCTGTCGGTGACCAGACAACGCGCTCTACGTTGGCCTTCCTCTGTCGGTGAACACTGCCGCCCGGCTCCTGTCTGGCACGCCAGCTGGCGCCCACATAACACCTGTTTTGCAGGATCTGCACTGGCTGCCAATTGAGCACCGGATCACCTTCAAAGTGTTGGTTCTCACCTTTAAGGCCTTACACGGCCTGGGGCCAGCGTATTTGAGGGACCGTCTCACCCCATATTGCCCTCCGAGATCACTTCGGTCTGAGGACTCCAATCTCCTGGAGATACCTTCAGCTAAACTCGCAAGGCTGACTGCTACCCGCCGGAGGGCGTTCTCTGTTATAGCACCTATGCTGTGGAACGCCCTCCCGGCCGGAACTCGGGCTATGAAGGACTTGCTCCCGTTTAGACGGGCCTGTAAAACATACCTGTTTAAGCAGGCCTTTGGTGAGTAAGTCCTGCCCATGCCCCGCCATCTATTCGTTCTTCTGAGGATGATGTGCTGTTCATTGTGTTAACTGTGTTATTAATTACTATACTGCTGTTGTTTTTAATTGTTTTTAACTGCTTATTGCCTGTATTTTACTGTGCCCTTCGGCTCCTGTAAGCCGCCGCGAGCCTCAGGGAGTCGGCGGCATAGAAGCCCGAATAATAAATAAAATAAATAAATAAATAAAAGATCTCAGCCGGCATTTGGAAACAATAAACATTGACAAAATCATGACCTGTCAACTAGACCTGGTTAGGCCTGCCGGAATGCTCGTTATTTTGGATTAAATTAGTTTTTAAGTCGCCTTTGTCTGTCTGGGCTTACACATTTATTTATTTATTTATTTTGGAATTTATTAATCGACCCCCCCAGTTGGCTTTGGACAATTTACAGTAAAACACAAGCTGAATGCCTGAACATCTAAAAACATCTAAATAGCTAACATCTAAAAACACCTAAAAACAATTAGCATCTAAAACATCTAAAAAAAATTGACAATCTAACAGTTCTCAGCCGAACACCCTCTCAAATAGCCACGTTTTGGAAGCCGTGCTGAAATCTTTTAGATCACGCATGGCTCTGATATAAGGAGGGAGGGTGTTCCAAAGTGATGGAGCGGTCACCGAGAAAGTTCTGCGCTGAGTTGATGTTAGATGGGCTTTCTTAGGGCCTGGGACCTGTAGTAGATTCTGGTGGTCTGAGCGGGGTGATCTCCAGGGTCGACACGGAGAGAGACGTTCCTGTAGGTATGCCGGCCCTTGGCCATACAAGGCCTTAAAGGTTAGAACCAGCACTTAGTGAGTAATACGAAATTTGATCGGAAGCCCATGCAGTCGGTATAGGACAGGTGTTATATCGTTCCTCATGGGGGTTCCCGTGAGGAGTCTGGCCGCCACATTCTGTACCAGTCAGAGTCTTCGGGTCACCGACAAGGGGAGGCCAACATAAAGGGCATTACAGTAGTCAAGTCTCGAAGTTACTGTGGCATGAACTACTGTGGCCAGATCATTTCCGGACAAGTAGGGTGCCAGCTGCCTAGCCTGCCGAAGATGGAAAAAGGCTGATTTACTGACGGAGGAGACCTGGGCTTCTATTGTCAATAACGAGTAAAAAATGACACCAAGGCTTTTGACGGTGGTAGCTGGAGAGAGAGGTTCGCCGTCTATAGTGGGCAGCCGTGCCTCATCCAATCCAGGACGACCCAGCCACAAGATCTTTGTCTTTCCCTGATTCACCCTCAGTCTACTGGAGCACAGCCAACCTGTTACAGCCTCAAGGCAAGATGTGAAGTTATCGGAACCGAGTTTGGTCAGCCGTATATCCGTAGAAGGAGCTGGGTGTCATCAGCATACGGATAGCACTCCAGCCCATGACTCCAGACTAGTTGAGCGAGTGGTCGTATGTAGATGTTAAATAATAGTGGAGATAAGATGGCCCCCTGAGGGATTCCATACATGATTGGTGATTTTTCAGAGACGCTCCTGTTCCATTCCACTCATTGCCAGCGATTCCGTAGGAAGGAGTCCACCCAAATTCGGGCAGACCCTAGGACCCCCGAGGCAGTGGTTTAAAAGATCGTAATCAACCGTATCAAAGATCTACCAATACAAGCAATGTCAATCCGCCTCAGTCAAGCTGACATCGGAGTTGATCCGACTTGTTTAAACTACAAATCTAGTAATCCAATCTTTGCCTTGGGGAGAACCACACAGAAATAGTTTGCAGGCCCCCTTTGTCTGTCTGTCTGGGCATACACGTTGTACTTGGGTAAATTCTTGGTTTACTGTGAAAAGGTTAGGCTTCCAATATGAAACGTTCTGCTGCTAGCGGCTCGGGACGTAAGCCCCCTGTCTCTTTGCTGCGTGGTTCACCAACATACAGGAGAGGAAGGGGTCCACACATCACTCTGCGGGAACGTGCCACAACTAGGGCTGCAGAGGCCACTGCTTCAGTCATCGAACAGAATTTGGGTTGGCTCTGCCCAGAAGGGGCACGAGCCCTAGCACCCAAATAGAGGGATCGTAACCCTTGGTGAGCAAAGGCAGGACGCAGATTTCCCCACCCCACTGTTTCCCAATAAACCTCACCAAAGTTGAAGAAAAGCCACCGAGATCTTTAATTCTTGTCAGCTGATAAGGATGACAACCGCAATTTCCTTGTCGCAAAACAGCCTTAAGGTTACATCCAAAATACATGCCATATTTATAGTTATACAGAACTGTCAAAATTCAAATTTCCTGCACGCGCACGCTGGCCAGCTCCATGCTGATTGGATGGCACGTTGAGACCAGCTGGAGGCGAGCCAATGATGGACCAGCACCACCTCTGTTCTGGCGAGTGGGAAGCAAGAGACGGGAACTTGGAGAGAACAATGTCTCTGGAGGTTCTTGATTAAAGTAGTCCTTTATGTAAATGAAGATGCCATGCTCTCAGCCTTTCGGGCTGGGATATTTTGTTTCTTTTGGGAAATAGGGAACTGGCCAAATCTGCCCCTTCCTGTTGACAAAGGACAGATACGGATTTTTACAGGGAAGTCTCGGGAAAATAGATAAATAAAAGATCTTTCCGGATTGCTGAGATTCCTCGGGGTACGAAGCCAGGAAAATCAGCCGTTGTGTTGAATTTATTTATTATTTATTTATTTATTTATTATTTCCATTTCTATGCAGGCTCGGGGCGGTTCACATAGCCTAAAAAGCACAATCATAATATGCAACAATAAAACAGGTTTAATGGAAATAATTATGCAGGTTTAATGGAAATAAATAAATAATATTCCCAGCCTGAGGGGGGAGTGAAACTTCGAGGCCCCTCCTGCTGTG
Source organism: Anolis apletophallus (assembly GCA_030556195.1). Classification (NCBI taxonomy): domain Eukaryota; kingdom Metazoa; phylum Chordata; class Lepidosauria; order Squamata; family Anolidae; genus Anolis; species Anolis apletophallus. The sequence goes on along the minus strand of JARBWK010000011.1, from coordinate 54,929,777 downwards.
AGATAAGGGGTCTTCATTGGGAAACAAGACAGCCGAAAAGCCCTTTATGTCCATGCAATAGTCATTGATGAGTTAATCAAAAGGTGCGGCTTGGAATGCAGCTGTCCTGATCTTCGCTCGCTGATAGCACAAACACATGACATTTTCTCATTATATTTTTAAAAGATACATGGGAAGGAAAAATGTCAGGGCCTGTCTCCCCAGCCGGGGTCAGGCTTGGAAGCCAAGGCCCTAACACAATCCCAGCACACACACACATCTGTGAAACATCTTTTAGGCTGACCTTGGGGGAGCTACACTTGGGGGAAAGCTCTAGCTGGGCTGTTGCATGTGATTGCATCAGACTGGGCGTGGCTCTAGCTGGGCTGTTGCTTGTGATTGCATCAGACTGGGTGTGGCTCTAGCTGGGCTGTTGCTTGTGATTGCATCAGACTGGGTGTGGCTCTAGCTGGGCTGTTGCATGTGATTGCATCAGACTGGGTGTGGCTCTAGCTGGGCTGTTGCTTGTGATTGCATCAGACTGGGTGTGGCTCTAGCTGGGCTGTTGCTTGTGATTGCATCAGACTGGGTGTGGCTCTAGCTGGGCTGGGCTGTTGCATGTGGTTGCATCAGACTGGGTGTGGGTATAAAAGCCAAGCACGGCCTTGCAAAGGCGTTCTTGGCATTAAGCTTCTTGATCCTTTAATAAAGAGGATGGATTTACCGGTTGTCTGCCGTGTGGTGCTTCTTCGAAGTTAGAGTGGCCTGACAGAAAAACATGCAGGAAAGGAAAGGGAATATATAGATGGGAATCAAAAGGGGACATTTCCACCAATACATTTAATAATATCATCATCTCATAAAGGGAAAAGGGAAGAATTTTGTCCAGCAGTTCATAGGGGGAATTTAAACCAGCAGTCCATATGTTCTGGGGTAATCATGATGAGTAAATCATTTAAAAAAGGAAATTCATCTGGTTCAGTCCTTGGGGGAACTAAAGGAATGAGTCTTTTCCTGAAATCAGCACGGAGGAGAGTCCTAAAACATAAATCCTTTGGAAAACTATGTTTCCCAATCCACTCAGGGCTGGCCAAACTCTGGCCTGTCTTCATGCAACTCCCAGGGATGCGCACAAGGAGTCCACGGTATTCAGAACCTCCATGAGGCCCTCTGACGGTAGCGGAAACAGATGGAATGCGGAACCGGCAAGTCTTGACAATCAGCTGGTTCTTCGGAAAAATATTCTTTTAAAATCAGAAGGTTATAGCAGAGGCAGAGAAACTCAAAGGAAGAAAATAAGATAGCAGAAAGTCTTAGAAAGAGTAAAAGAAAAATATGGAATCAGAACAGAGTCAATCGGTTAAACTTATGTTCTCACGGATGCTGTGGGAAAACAGTGCCATTTTGGAGGACTCTGTATCCGTGGTTTTAAGGAGCGTAGTTTTGGCTTCCCCGGGACGCCAGAAAGGCACCCCAGGCGGGCCAGCAGTGTTCTGCAGCCTGGAAAGGTTTACTGTATCAGGATCTGTGAGGAAGAGCCAAAATGGGACTCTTTGTATCTTCGCGAAAGGGAAGAAATGTTGCGATCTGAAGAGTTATTCATTAAGGTTGCGCTACAAAGTTTCAGGTCAAGTGGGGTGTAATGACTCTCCAACCTCAGTAAGGAATCACGCGTAGGTAGTAGCACGGTCCAACACGATTTTATTGCAGATACAAAACTTGTGAAGCTAAAGCAAAGTCCCACCACCCAAACACACCTTTTATACCCCAACCCCCCTCCCCTTGCCCACGCAATGTCCAAGGAGGGTTGCACCATATCCGGGTGAGTCAGCAGTTCCCATAGTCCAGAGGATATGACCTCACAGTCTCTGAGTCCGCATATTTAGGACAGTGTCCAATGTCCATGTCCAGAGGAGGTTACCTCACTTCCCCCATGACTCAGCAGGCATCTGAAAGTTGCATCACTTCCAGATTGACACAGCACAGCTTCTCAGGAACTGGAGCAAAGGTCAGCACAGCTCCCACAGAACTGGGACAAAGGTCAATACCACCTCAAGGCAGACTGGGAATCTGAACTTCCTCAAAGCTCAGATTTCCCAGCTCTGACATGGGGCATGGGAATAGAAAGAAAGAAATGGCTAGAGGTCTTCTGAGCTGTAGTGCTAGCCTTTGATCTTAATGATGTTAGACCACACGGAGCATGCAGGAACGTGGGAACTCCCTGCTGAAGGTGAAATCAGTTTGATGGCCGGCTGATCACATGAGCTCGAGCTCAATCTCCCCTCGGAACCAAAAGTAGATCCTATGACCAGCTTCCGCAAAAACATTATAGCCAGACAGTATGGCCATCTGCATAGACTGATTTGACTGGGGTTTTGGGAAAAATATTTTCCCATTCATCGATAGATGGTATCTCCTTATCTTTCCATTTTCTCGCGAATACAATTCTCGCAGCTGTAGTCATATAGATGAATAATTTTTCCAGATTCTCGTCTGGGAATTCCTCTTCACTTGTTAGTCCTAGTAAATAAAACTCTGGTTTCATTTCCATGGCGGTGTGAAGTATTTTCTGAATACTATCATGTATTAATTTCCAATATTTCCTTGCATCTTGGCATGTCCACTACATGTGGAAAAAAGTTCCGATCTGGGTTTCACATTTCTAGCACTTATTTTGGGTGTCCTTATACATTAAACCTAATTTTTGCGGTGTCATATACCAACAAAAGAACATCTTATACCAATTTTCTTTCAAATCCATTGCATATGTGTATTTTAATTTCCTTCTCCAGATTCTCTCCCATTCTTGTAATTTGATCGGTCTACCGATGTTTCTAGCCCATTTGACCATGCAATTCTTCACCAATTCTGTCTCTGTTGACCATTCCAGGAATTTCAAATAAACTTTTGTTATTTGTTTCTTTTCACTTTTCAGTAAAGTTTTCCAGAAATCTTCTTTTTCAGTAAATCCTGACTGTTCGTCTTTCTTAAAGCATTCTTTTATATGTAGAAATTGAAGCCATGTTAGTGTCTTGTATTGAGCTTGTAGTTGGTCTTTTGTCTTCAGACATCTTTCCCCCTCACTTTTAATTGTAAGATCATCATATGTTGGCCACTCTTTCCAGCCCAACAATCTTCTTTGGTTTGTTTCTATGGGTGAGACCCATAGAGGTGTTTTGAGATAAAATTTCTCTTTATATTTCTCCCATATTCTTATTAGAGCGGCTCTCATAAAATGATTTTTAAAGTTTTTCTCCACTTTTATCTTCTCATACCACAAATAACTGTGCCAACCTAATCTTATTATTTATTATTTATTTATTTATTAAATTCGACTTGCTATACCGCTCTCTCTGGTGCCCAGAGCGGTTTACAGAAAGAGGGTAAACCAACCCATCAAATACATTAAAAAACACAGTTAAAATACATTAAAACAATTAAAAAACCCCCAATAAAACAATTAGCAGGCCGAACTGAACACAGTGGCATGCTAAGAACAGACCATGGTACAATCTTAAACCGAAACCCTCCAATGCTAACATTTCTTCCTTCTTTAGTTCAATCCAATCTTTCAGGGAAACCAACCTGCATGCCTCGAAATATAATTTCAAATCTGGAAGGTTTAATCCACCTTTTTACTTTCACGTCTGTTAGAGTTGTATATTTGATTCTTGCTTTCTTTTTTCCCCATATAGATTTTAGGATGTCCTTTTTCCAGTTTTCAAAGATTCTATTTGATCTAATAATCGGAATGTTTTGGAACAAGTATAGTATTCTTGGAAGCACATTCATTTTAATGGCTGCTATTCTGCCCATAAAGGAAAGATTTACATTTTTCCAATTTTCCAAATCCTTTAGCACTTTTTTCCATAACACCTCGTAGTTATTCTTTAATAATTGTGAATTCTGTGCTGTTATGTAAATACCGAGGTATTTAATTGTTTGTGTGATCTGTATGCCTGTCATTTTTTCCAGTCTTGCTTGATTACTTCTGGTCATGTTTTTTGTTAGTATCTTTGTCTTTTTTTTTATCTTCAAACCGGCCAGTTTGCCAAATTCTTCAATTTCTAACATCCATGACTTTATGTTATCAACGGGCTCTTCAATAAAGCATATCGAGTCATCTGCAAAAGCTGTTACTTTAAATGAATATTTTCCTGTTTTCGGGCTCCTTAGCAATTTATTTGCTCTAATTTTTCTCAATAATATTTCTACCGCCATTATGAATATCAAGGGGGAGAGAGGACACCCCTGGCTTGTTCCTTTCTGTATTTGAATCTTTTCAGTTGGTTGGCCATTTATCCAGACTCTCGCAGTTTGGTCTTTGTAAATTGCATCGATAGCATTTTGGAATTGGTATCCCATGTCCATCTCCTTCATTAAAAGTTGGAAGAAGTTCCAATTCAAATTATCCAAGGCCTTCTCTGCGTCTAAGGCAAGGAAGGCGACTTCTTTTTGGGGGTTTGATTCATAATACTCAATTAAATCTATAACAGTTCTGACATTCTCTTTGATTTGTCTATTTGGGAGAAAACCGTTCTGATCCAGCTCTATCCATTCATTGAGCCAAAGTTTTAGTCTCTCGGCTAAGATGTTGGCCAGGATTTTGTAGTCGTTATTGAGTAACAAAATAGGCCTATAGTTAGCTACATTAGCTTCATCTATTTCATCCTTATGTATCAGAATTACATTGGTCTCCTTCCATGAATTTGGCGTCACTCCCTCCGTCAACACTCTATTATAAACTTTCTTCAGGAAAGTAATTATTTCGTTTTTTAACGTCTTATAGAATCTTACCATTAGTCCATCCGGACCTGGGGCTTTGTTCATGTCCAATTTTTTAATTGCTATTTTTATTTCTTCCTCTGTGATTTCTCTGTTTAGAATGTCTCTATAATAGTCTGGAATTTTGTCTAGTTTTTGTTCTCCTAAATATTGCATGATGTCTTCTTTTTTGATCTCTTCTTCAGCGTACAATTTGGAATTCCTTCTTTATCTCGTCATCGGCCGAAGTCATTTTTTCCTCAGTTCAAATTTTTGTTATAAATCCTGCTTGCTTTTTTCTCCTTATTTTCCTTGCAAGCCATCTGCCTGGCTTATTTGCGTTTTGAAAGCTCTTTTATTTCACGAATTTTAAATCTTTAGCCATTTGTTCTAGTTCTAAATGGTGCTTCTGTCTTCTCAAGGTGACCAAGTTTTTAACTAAGTCTTGATTTTTGGTTGTTCTTTCAGTTTCTTCTCTTCTTGCGATATTTTGCCTTGTACCTCTTCTAGATTTTTCTGTTGCAATTTATTCTTTGTTGCATTATGTTGTATGAAGTGACCACGAAGTACTGCTTTGCAGGCGTCCCATATCATTTCTGGGCTTGTTTCCATATTGTGTGTTTCCACCACAACCCACAACCCCTGAAGCCACAGAAGCCACAAGCCCAACACTATCCCCCCTCCTGAGGACGGGGCTTAGAAGGGTAATCCCGGTGGAATTGATCCACCAACTCAGCAGCATGTAAGTCCCTGGCATCGACCCAAGAGCATTCTTCAGGCCCATACCCAGTTCAGTCCACCAGATACTGAAGTTTGCGACGATGGTAATGAGAGTCTAGAACAGGTGTGGGCAATTGCTGGCCCTCCAGGTGTTTTGGACTTCAAATCCCAGAAATCCTAACAGCTGGTAAACTGGCTAGGATTTCTGGGAGGTGAAGTCCAAAACCCCTGGAGGGCCGGCAATTGCCCATGCCTGGTCTAGAATGTTCTCTACCTCAAATTCTTCTTCACCATCATGCAACACTGGGAGTGTGTGTGGTTTTTTACCTGCATCTGGAGGCACATTGTTGGCTGGACGTAGCAATGAACGGTGAAACACAGGATGAATCCTCATCCCTCTTGGTAGTTGTAACTTGAAAGTCACAGGATTAATCTGACCCACCACTGGATAAGGTCCCACAAACCTTGCGTCCAGCTTCCGGCAGGGTCTTTGAAGTGGCAGATGTTTGGTAGACAACCAAACCTTGTCGCCTAGTGGTAACTCTGGCCCCTCTTGCGTGTTCTGGTCTGCCACACGTTTATAATCCAATTTAGCTTGTTCCAACTGTGCCTTGAGCACCTCCTGAACTGCCGTTAGCTCTTGTAACCAATCTTCTGCTGCCGGCACATTTCCAGACTCTATCATCGCTGGATAGAAACGTGGATGGTATCCATAATTTGCAAAGAATGGTGCTTCTTTGGTTGATCTATGAGTAGAGTTGTTGTAAGCAAATTCGGCCAACGAGAGCAAGGCCGCCCAATTGTCCTGTTGATAGCTCACATAACAGCGTAGATATTATTTCACGGTGGCATTGGTTTTCTCTGTTTGCCCATCTGTCTGGCAATGATGAGCAGTGGACATTCAGGCCTCAATACCCAAAAGACGTTGAACCGCTCTCCAAAACTGAGACATGAATTGGCTTCCTCGATCTGTGACAAGACTCTTGGGCAATCCATGAAGACGGAAGACATGGTACAGGAACAAATCCACGGTCTCCTTAGCAGAAGGAAGACCGGCACAAGGAACAAAATGAGCCATCTTGGTAAATAAGTCTACTACCACCAATACTGTGGTAAATTCATTAGATTCTGGTAGATCCGTGATGAAATCAGCTGAGACAATCTCCCACGGCCTATCCGGTGCAGGCAGCAGCTACAGCAAACCCGCCGGTTTGCCCACTTGATGCTTGGCCCACTGACACACTGGACAGGTAGCCACATACTTTTCCACATCCCTACGGATCTTGGGCCACCAGAAGTCTTGTAGAATCAGCTGTATGGTCTTGAATAGTCCAAAATGCCCTGCAGGACGACTATCATGGCCGTGACGGGAGTTAGGAGGACTGCCCTTAAATGGGTGGCCTCCTTTCTTCAAGACCGGGGACGTGTGAAGGGGGGTGTGTGGCCTCTGGGAGACTCCCATTAAGTTGTGGGGTTCCCCAGGGAGCTATCCTCTCTCCTTTATTGTTTAATATCTATATGTGTCCACTTGCCTGACTGGTTCACGATTTTGGTCTGGAGTGTCATCAGTACATCAGTACACTGATGACACCCAGCTGGTGCCGAGAATGGATGGCAGGCGAACACCATACCCGATTGCTTCCATCAATGCCTCGAAGCTGTAACTGGATGGCTGCATTCTATCCGGTTGACGGTGAATCCATTGAAGACGGAGATACTATGGCTGGGTCGTCCTGGTGTCGGTAAGTGCCAGTTGACTACCCTGGATGGCGAGCGGTTAAGCCCGTCATCTTTGGTTAAAAGCCTGGGTGTCCAATTGGACCCACTGCTATCGATGGAGACTCAGGTCTCCACGGTTAGCAGGTCTGCATTCTTCCATCTCCGACAGGCTAGGCGACTGGCTCCCTACCTATCCAGGAATGATCTAGCTACGGTGATCAGGCGACGGTCATCTCGAGGCTAGACTACTGTAACGCCCTCTACATCGGCCTTCCCTCGTCGATAACCCGGAAACTAAAGCTGGTGCAAAATGCTGCTGCTCGATTGCTAGTGAGAGCATCGACAAGAGAGCACATTACACCAATTTTACAGCAATTGCACTGGCTACCAGTAGAGTACCGGATTGTCTTCAAGGTGCTGGTTTTGACCTTTAAGGACTTGTATGGTCCAGGGCTAGTGTACCTGAGGGACCGCCTCACTCCATACATTCCCCCAAGATCGTTGCGTTCAGAAGAACAAAATCTCCTGGTGATTCTATCAATTCGTTCCTGCCACCTTTCAACAACAAGACAAAGAGCCTTTTCTGTGGCAAAGGGGGTCAACTCTATGGAATGAGTTACCAATTCCTGCACCTGAGCCAGCACCTCCCACAGTTGACCCAATTGAGTTGACCCAATTCCTGCACCTGAGCCAGCACCTCCCACAGTAGCAGCACCAGCACCAATGAATTTAGCAGCAGCATCGATGTCACGGGAGACCGCACTGGTTTGGAATTCCCGATGAACCAGCTGATGATTGGAAATGCCAAAGGGCTGCACAGTTTGAGTTTCTGGCCTGCTCAATATAGAAAGGGAAGCTGGCCTTGTTAGAGCTCGAGAACAGCAGCACAACAGGGCTGATGAAGCCATAAGAGCGTGGAGCCTGCATGCTGATTGTTCTTGCCAAGGCCGAGTTGACCCCCTTCCGGAGGGCCTGCAAGACGTTCCTCTTTAGGCAGGCTTTTAATCTAGGCGTCTTCTGATAATCCTGTCCATACCCTTATGTTTTTACATATCCAAACTGTTTTATGTGTATTTTATTGTTTTATGTAAACCGCTCCGAGCCTGCAGGGAGGAGCGGTATATAAAAGTGAATAATAAATATATAAATAAATAAATAAATAAACAAACTTGAGTATCTCTTCCCTCTCGGGACCCGGAGACACATAGACTTGGGAGCGACAACAAAGAACGTCCTCTTTTACATGAAATGGAAACTGTACTCCTCGTACCAATTGCTCTTGAACCCCACAAAGTCCCCAGCGGGCGCTCCAGTTCTCTTCGTCAAGAAGAAGTCGGGGGAGTTGCTGCTGTGTAATGAATTTCCAAAAACTCCCAGAGATCCTCCTGCTCAGGCTCCGAGAGGGAGTACAATTGCCCACGAGGGATCGGAGCACCCGGCACCAAGTCAATGGCGCAGTCGTAAGGCCGATGTGGAGGCAGCTTCTCAGCCTCCTTTTCACTGAAGACATCCCAAAACTCGGAATATTTCCTTGGAAGAGTCGCTAGGGGCTCCGTCTCTTGAGCTTGGCAAACTCGAGCCACCAAACAGTTCTTGTGGCAAAATTCAGAGGTAAATTGCAATTCCTGACGTTTCCAAGAAATGTGGGGGTCATGCAGCGTCAACTACACTACTCCCAACACAATGGGAAAATGAGGCACCTTGGTCACCAAAAAGGAAATGTTCTCTTGATGTTCTTGAACCCACATCTTGGTGGGAACAGTCCACTGGCTCACCGGGCCTGATTTTAACGTTCGCCCATCAATGGTTTGCACCACCCTGGGGTCTTTTAAGTCTATAAATTCCAGCCCCAAGGAATCTGCATACTCTTGATCAATGAAGTTATTTGTTGCACCTGAATCCACCATGGCGTATACTGGACCTCTCTTGGCCGACCTCAAAGTAACCAGTAATAAAAACAGAACACCGGTCTGAGGCTCTGGGGAGGTAGCCTGCAAGCCTCTCTAAGTTCGGTCGCACCTTTCTGCCGCCGGTTGAGATGCTTCCTCCCTCGCCTCAGAACGATTCACCGCCACCCGTGGCACAGATTGCTTCTTGACTGGGCACTCTCAAGAGAAATGTCCCGTGCCCCCACAATACCAGCACAGATTCAGCCGCTGACGTCTGGCCTTCCCCGCCGCACCAAGTTTGGGACACGTATAACCCAGCTACATCGGTTCCTCCTGATCTATATGCTCAACCGGCAGGGAGGGTCGCCCTGGAAACCGCAACTCCGGATCGGGTGTTCCGAGGTTCCCTGGCTCCACTGGCGTCGAAAGTGAAGGTTAGCATCCAGCCTTAAACATATCGTGATTATTCCCTCCAATGTGGCAGGGAGGCCAGCAGTCCGTAGTACCTCTCCCTGCAGCTCCGGATTCAGTACTTCTAAAAATTGCCAACCTAAAGCCTCATCGTTCCAAGTCACTTGAGAGGCCAATACTCGAAAAGCAGAAATATATTTAGCCAAGGACTGATCCTGTTGCAGCAATCGATGCAGCTTTCGACCAGCTAGTTCATTATTGACTGAACCACCCCAGGTATCCTTGATGTGATCCAGAAAAGCCTTAATGTGATCCAGAACTTAAAACTAGGATATTCCCAAAAAAGGCAAGTTCAAAGTTCTGTCATGAATGACCAAAACTCATGAAATCAGGAGTTCATGGAACTACTTGCAGTAGAATCGAAAGTTGACCAGGAACTGAATTTCAACCTTTACAGGGCTAATAACAACATCTCAACATTCTAACATTTCCCTCCCTTTCCCCTGGGAAAGTAACAGCTGCGGCTAGAATCAGCAAGCCAAGTGTCTCAATTCTCGCCCACTAGACTCTCAGAAAAACTAAATTCCCTTAACTGCTTTTCCAGAGGTTCATCACCTTGGCCTTGCAGTGAAAATCACACAGATCCCTGCACACCACCACAACCCACAACCCCTGAAGCCACAGAAGCCACAGGCTGTTGCACCCTAGACCTGAAGGATCCCTCAGTAAACCACTTTAGACCAGTCGTGATTAAATGCTTTATGCAGAACAGGGCTGTCCAACTGGTGGCCCCCGGGCTGTATATGGCCCCCCAGCCCCTTCCCCACGGCCCTCTACCCTCCTGCAAGATATCTGCCTTTTAAGATTAAAAAAAATTTAAAAAATATTTTTTTGGAATATTTTTTGGAATATTTTTTATTTATTTTTTTGCGGCGGGGGAGGGGCGGGGCAGGAGGAGGAGCAGGCTTCCTCCCTCCCTCCCCCCTCTCCCTCCCCCTCCCTCCTTCTTTCTCTCTTTCCCCCTTTCATTCCTTCCCCCTTCCACCACCTGAACTAAAGAGGGAAGGAGAGCGAGAGTGCACGAGTGAGAGGGGGCGTGGCCAGAGCAAAAAAGGGGCGGGGCCGAGTTCAGAGCACGGGGGGGTGCTCACCCATTCCCTTTCCGGCTTCCTCCTCTCCTGAGGCTTCGTGCCAAGTTTGGTCCTGATCCATCATTATTTGAGTCCACAGTGCTCTCTGGATGGAGGAGAACTACAACTCCCAAACTCAAGGTTCAGTACTTTCTGTTGCTCTCATGAGAGTTTAGGTTTGATTCAACATGGCTGAGGAATGCTTTGATTGTGTTTTCCCCTTATGGCAGAAGGAGATTGGACTGGATGGCCCTTGGAGGTCTCCTATTCTAGGAACCCATTGTAATTATTATTATTATTATTATTATTATCAGAGAGGCTGAATGGCCATCTGTGAGGAATGCTTTGATTGTGTTTTCCCCTTATGGCAGAAGGAGATTGGACTGGATGGCCCTTGGAGGTCTCCTATTCTAGGAACCCATTGTAATTATTATTATTATTATCATCATCATCAGAGGCTGAATGGCCATCTGTGAGGAATGCTTTGATTGTGTTTTCCCCTTATGGCAGAAGGAGATTGGACTGGATGGCCCTTGGAGGTCTCCTATTCTAGGAACCCATTGTAAATATTATTATTATTATTATTATTATCAGAGGCTGAATGGCCATCTGTGAGGAATGCTTTGATTGTGTTTTCCCCTTATGGCAGAAGGAGATTGGACTGGATGGCCCTGGATGGCCCTTGGAGGTCTCCTACTCCAGGAACCTGTTGTTATTATTATTATTATTAGCAGAGGCAGAATGAATATTATGCCTTATCATTCAGGGTTATAGGCCTGTGTGGAAGGGCCTTGGCTTCTTATTTGACTTCCTTTCTACACATCTGAGTAAAATCCCATGTTATTTGCTTTAAACCAGATTATATGAGTGTGGACTCCAATAATCCAGTTCAAAGCAGGTATTCTGGGTTATATGGCTGTGTGGAAGGGCCCTGAGTCCACACTGCAATATAATCCAGTTCAAAGCAGGGACTGGAACTTGAGACTGGGATTTTGGTGTTCATCTCTATCTCCAAGTCAAAGCCCCGGTGTCCTCCACAGACACCTCCAAGGCGGGAGAGGGGCGGAGCCGGGGGGGCGGGGCAGGGGTGGAGCCAGGGAGGGGCGGAGCCGGGGCGGAGCGGGGGAGGGGCGGAGCTGGGGCGGAGGCAGACCCTTCGGCCCCCCAGGTCATCAGTAACTGGAATTCCGGCCACAGGTCCGGTAGAAGTTGGACAGCCCTGATGTAGAATAAAGGAAAAGAATAAAAGAGATAAAAATATAGTCCATTGATGCACCCAGCATCAGCGTATTGCAATGCAATAGTCCAAAGAGTAAAAGGCTCAAGAAATGCAGAAATAGTCTTGATGCCCCAATGGGCCAAAATCCTGGATAATTCCTTGGCAACAAAGGCTTGGCAAATACTTGAGTACAATGACTTGAAGGCCCAACGGCCCAGGCTTGAGTTCTGTGGAGCTTGGCAAGGAAGCTTAACGTTGACGTGAGATGCAGAGCATCTCTGGGACCCAACTTAAATAGGCCCCCCAAGGCTTTGATCTTGAAGCCGCTGACTTCGACGCAGCCCGTTCCCATGGACAGTTTGCCGGCTTGATTTTCTCATGTCTCCCGAGGAAGGAAGGTATGTCAGCTCATTAGTAGCTGCACCTGGAGACAGGGGAGGCAACAAAACTTTGCCTTCCCAGCGCTTCTTATCAGCCTGGGAAGGAGAAAGGCTGTGTCTTCCCTTGACCGCTGGCTGACACAGAGACTTCTGCAGAGGCTTGCTTTCAGGCCTAGCTGAAGTCTTGGGAATAACATGGCTTCGGTCTGGCGTAGCTATGGAACCAGGCTGGGGCCTGACACAGGCCCAACAGGACCGGAGGTGGCTTCATACAGGGTCAGGCAAGCAGTCCAAAGTTTGGCACCCAAATTCTGCAAAAACCAGCAATTCCCCAAAAGCCCCTCAGCTGTTTCTTCATCTTGGGTTCCTTTACCGGACAGATGGCCTCCTTCTGCTCAGGTCCTTCTTTTGGTAGAAGATGGTGCATGTTGGGATCGTGCAATCGGGAAATGCGAGTGCCATTCTTCGGAGTAGCTGGGTGAGAAACACTGGGTTGAGCTGCAGAACAGGACTTCAAAGAGCTGAGCTCAATATTCCTTCTATAGGGAGAAGATGGTGCATGTGGGGATCTTGTAGTGGGGAAATGCGAGTGCCATTCTTCGGAGTAGCTGGGTGGGAAACACTAGGCTGAGCTTCAGAACAGGACTTGGATGGTGTTGTGCCGCACAGCATTCTCTAATTCCTGGCAGCAGTTTAAGTTGGCCAAGACTTTGAGTGATTGGCCTGTATTTCCTCCACCTTAAGTCCTCCTGTTTGGGGTCAGCAGGCTTCCTATACCTAGGTTTTCGATTTTGGTTGATTTTTAAATTCTATAGTTGTTTTCAAACATTCTTTGGAGTAGCTGGGTGGGAAACACTGGGCTGAGCTGCAGAAGAGGACTTGGATGCTGTTGTGCTGCAGAGCGTTTTGTAATTCCTGGCAGCAGTTTAAGTTGGCCAAGAGTTTGGGTGATTGGCCTGTATTTCCTCCACTTTAAGTCCTCCTGTTTGGGGTCAGCAGGCTTCCTATACCTAGGTTTTTCATTCTGATTGATTTAAAAGTCCCTAGTTGTTTTTGAAAAGGACATTCCTATACCTAGGTTTTTGATTTTTAAAGTCCAGAGTTGTTTTCAAACATTCTTCAGAGTAGCTGGGTGAGAAACACTGGCCTGAGTGTATTCCTATACCTAGGTTTTTGATTTTGGTTGATTTTTAAAGCCAATGTATTCTGGCCAATGGCCATAGTTTTACTAGAGGACCTAGATGTTCCTATAGTCTTTTAGCATAACACATTTTCCCCTCTTTCATGGGGATTCTGTGTCCCTAACCCCCACAAATTACAGGCCTGCTGTACATTTATGTCCTGGGCTCTGACTTTCCATCCCACACTTACCATTTCAAATGTGTGCATTGTTTTCTCTAAAAGGTATATAAAACATTGCAGTGGTCACCTCTTGAAAGAGCTGAGCTCAAGATTCCTTCGTTTGGAAGAGCCAAAGGGGACATTCTTCGGGGGGGGGATTCTTCCCCCCTCAATGTGTTGGTGGAGGTGGTCGGGACATACAGCAGCCAAAGGGACATTCCTAGGGGGTGTTTTGCACCTGTACACCAGTTGCCGGAGGGGGTGGTCAGGGAGGACCGCCGGCATACACTGGACAGCCAAAGGGAACATTCATTGGGGGGATTATTCCCCCCTCGAGGTGTTAGTGGAGGTGGACGGGGAGGACTGCTGGCATACACTGGACAGCCAAGCAGTCAGTCCTCAGGGGGATTCTTCCCCCTTCGAGGTGTTGGAGGGGGTGGTTGGGGAACCGCTCGCAATGGCATACATAGAGCAGCCAAAGGGACATTCCTTGGGGGAAGTTGTGCATCCGTTCACCAGTTGCCGAAGGAGGTGGTCAGGGAGGACCGCTGGCATACACTGCACAGGCAAGCGGTCAGTCCCTGGGGGGATTCTTCCCCCCTCGAGGTGTTGGTGAAGGTGGTTGGGGAGGACTGCTGGCATACATAGAGCAGACAAAGGGGATTCATCCCCCCTTGAGGTGTTGCAACTGGTCGAACAGACCTCATCCCTGATCGACCAGTTTTTGACCTGCGTTCAGAGCCAGGAGCCACAGCCCACGGCCTTCAGGCTTTCTGTTTAATGGTTAATCTTTAAAATGTTTTGTATCGTTGTGTTTTAAATGTGTAACTTTTAAAATGTGTTAAATGTTTTGTACCAGTGTGGCTAGTTTGGTCAGTAGCGGTCTAAAACTGAGGGAAAGGGAATCCCCCAAGTTTTGCCTGTCCCTTTATGCAGTTTTCCGTGCATTGCGCAATCGCGGATGCCATTAACGAATCCATTCCGAATATTCCGAATCAATTCCGAAATATTTCGGAATATTTTCGAAAATTTTCAGAAATCTATCATATTTGAAGCACCAGCACCCCTACATCCAAAACAAATTTTGAACCATTTTTTGGATCAACCAGGCAACTGCAAAAGGCCACCTTACTTGGATATGTGTGCATCATACAAAAATACATCACATAGTCCTAAACACTTGGGAAGTCTTCGGCTTATTTATTATTTATTTATTTGATTTGTATACCGCCACTCCCAGAGGCTCGGGGCGGTTTACAGAATAATAACAATAAAGCACAACAATAAAACCATACACATTAAAATATCATTAAGACTCGAAGGCTTGTCTAAAGAAGAAGGTCTTACAAGCTTTGCAAAAAGTTACCAAATTTTGCAAAGCCCGAGTCTCAGGGGGCAGATCATTCCACAAAACTGGGGCGATGATAGAGAAGGCCCTTCGTCGGGTTGTCGTCAGGTGGTAAGCCTTCACGCCAGGAACATCTAAGAGATTCTGATCTTCTGATCGCAGTGATCTCAAGGAACTATATGGGGATAGGCGATCCCTCAAGTACACTGGCCGCAGACCATATAAGGCCTTAAAAGTTAAGACTAATACTTTGAAAGTGATCCGGTACTCAACTGGTAGCCAGTGCAGACCTTGCAGGACCGGGGTGATACAACAACTCACGGGCTCCCCCGCGAGTAGCTGGACTGCAGCATTCTGCACTAGCTTGAGTTTCCGGATCACCGTCAAAGGCAGGCCAATGTAGAGAGCGTTACAGTAGTCAAGTCTTGAGATGACCGTAGCCTGGATCACTGTGGCCAGGTCGTTCCGAGACAAATAGGGGGCCAGCCGCCTAGCCTGTCACAGATGGAAAAATGCTGTTCTGCTGACAGCAGAGATTTGGGCCTCCATTGACAGCAGAGGGTTCAAAAGGAGTCCCAGGCTTTTTACTGATGATGACTGGCATAGTGCCACGCCATCCAGGATCGGCAGCTGGACATCCCTATCGCCTGGACGGCCTAACCAAAGGAATTCCGTCTTCGCTGGATTCACTTTCAACCTACTGGCTCGCTGCTATCCAGTAACGGCTTCAAGGCACAGATGGAAATTATTGGGTACGGAGTCCGGCCGGCCCTCCATCCTTAGAATGAGCTGAGTGTCATCAGCGTGCTGATGACACTCAAGCCCAAAGCTACGCACTTATGATTTTGTGATATGAAATCCAGCATATATATCTTGTTTTCTGTGACATACTGTGTTTTTGTGTCAATAATAATAATAATAATAACAATAGAACACAAGCAGAGGCATAAGACTATTGCTTAGAAGATTCCGTGGAACTTGTGCCACAAATACCATCTGCCTGCGACAAAGAACTGGTAGGATCACAAGCTAGAAAATGAACACATCAAACTACTCCGGGAGTTCTGATTTCAGACTGACAGAGTTTTGGGGCATGATACTCTTGACCTCATGATCATGGTAAAAAAAACACCAAGTATGGATTGTCAATGTTGCAATCCCAGGCAACAGCAGGATTGAAGAGAAACAACTGGAAAGGCTGACATGATATGAGGATTTAAAGATCAAACTGCAGAGACTCTACACAAGCCAGTCAAGGTGGTCCCAGTGGTGATCGGCACACTGGGTGCAGTGCCTCAAGACCGTGGCCTGCACTTAAACACAATCAGCGCTGACAAAATTACCATCTGACAGCTTCAAAAGGCCACCCTACTAGGATCTGCACGCATTATTTGCCAATACATCACACAGCCCTAGACGGTTGGGAAGCAAGCATGTAGCCAGGGGTGGGGGGGGGGCTTGAGAGGCTTCAGCCCCCCCCCCCCCCAATTCTCAGGGTGGTCCACAAGAAGGCCTTACTGGTATATTACTTAAACTGTTATGTTTATTCATATCATGATCTGATCACCATGCTCAGTATATCCCATATGCATGGGGGTATTGGGATAATGATACAAAAGGTTTGCTAGGGTAGATCCTCTCTCACTCAGACTCGACCCCCTTGACCAGCACTTAAACAAATCAGCGCTGACAAAATTACCACCTGCCTCCTGTAAAAGGCCACCCTACTGGGATCTGCATGCATTATTCGCCAATACTTCACACAGTCCTAGACATTTGGGAAGTGTCTGATGTGTGATCCAATACAACAACAGAGTGATCTTGTTTCCTGTGAACTAATCTGGTTGTGTTTCAAATGATGATGATGATGGACTACCCAATCAAGTCAGCCTCACGTTGATACCAGGCAAGATTCTGGAAAAGATCGTTAAGGAAGTGGTCTGCAAACACTTAGAAACGAATGCAGTCATCGCTAATAGTCAACACAGATTTATCAAAAACAAGTCATGCCAGACTAATCTGATCTCTTTTTTCAATAGGGTCACAAGCTGGGTAGATGCAGGAAATGCCGTGGATGTAGTGTACCTGGATATCAATAAGGCCTTCGACAGGGTCCCCCATGACCTTCTGGCAAACAAACTAGTCAAATGTGGGCTTGGCAAAACTATGGTTAGGTGGATCTGTAATTGGTTGAATGGACGAACCCAGAGGGTGCTCCCCAATGCTTCCTCTTCGTCCTAGAAAGAAGTGATGAGCGGAGTGCCGCAGGGTTCTATCCTGGGCCTGGTCCTGTTCAACATCTTTATTAATGACTTAGATGAAGGGTTAGAAGGCATTTTCATCAAGTTTGCAGATGACACCAAATTGGGAGGGATAGCCAAATACTCCAGAAGACAGGAGCAGAATTCAAAACCATTTTAACAGATTAGCGAGATGGGCCAGAACTAACAAAATGAAGTTCAATTAGGATAAATGAAAATCAAAGATACAGAATGGGGGACTCCTGGCTCGACAGCAGTACATTTGAAAAGGTCTTGGAGTCTTGTGCATTTGTATTGTACATTTTATTCTTGTTGTGATCCGCCCCGAGCCTGTAGGGAGGAGCGGAATATAAAATTGACTAATAAATAAATAAATAAATAAATAATATAAGCCAACAATGTGATGCAGGCAAAAAAAAAAAAAAAAAAGCCAATGGGATTTTGGCCTGCATAAATAGGAGTATAGTGTCTAGATCCAGGGAAATCATGCTACCCCTCAATTCTGCCTTGGTTAGACCACACCTGGAATACTATGTCCAATTCTGGGCACCACAATTGAAGAGAGATATTGACAAGCTGGAATATGTCCAGAGGAGAATGACTAAAATGATCAAGGATCTGGAGAACAAGCCCTATGAGGAGTGGCTTAAAGAGCTGGGCATGTTTAGCCTGCAGAAGAGGAGACATGATAGGCATATGATATGTAAGGGGAAGTCATAGGGAGGAGGGAGCAAGCTTGTTTTCTGCTGCCCTAGGACGTGGAGCAATGGCTTCAAACTACAGGAAAGGAGATTCCACCTGAACATTAGGAAGAACTTTCTGATTGTGAGAGCCGTTCAGCAGTGGAACTCTCTATCCCAAAGTGTGGATAAGGCCTCCTATTGAGGCTTTTAAACGGAGGCTGGATGGCTATCTGTTGGGGTGCTTTGAATGTGATTGTCCTGCTTCTTGGCAAGGGGTTGGACTGGATGGCCCACAAGGTCTATTCCAACTCTATGATTCTATCCTGTCAGAGTCTGAGATTTTGTGCTTGGATTCCAGCAGCCAAACTCAAGGCCGCTGACATTATAATCGGATAGTGCACCTGGCACTGCCTGCCTAAGAAAGGAAAGCCAGTTAATCCGGCGGGAGATTTTTGCGGGCTTTGGGGTTTGCGCGGGTTGTTGATTCTTCGAATTATTATTATTAACATCAAACTTGCTATACCGCCACTCCCCGAGGGCTCGGAGCGGTTTCCATGTTTGACATAAAATACATAGTGAACAGACGATACAATACAGCAACAAAAGGAGGGTGACTAACATCTAAGACAAGGGGAGGGGGGGGCCAAGCTCGTGACCACATGTGGGGGAAGGTACTGTATATAAGGGAGTGCCCCATCTTGTAACGACACTTCTGGCTTCTTGCATATTAGTATCCTATAGTAAAAATTCCTAGTGATATCCAGATGGCGTTCTGTGTCTTCATTTAGGAGTGGCTATAGAGAGCCTAACACTATCCACCATTTAAACATTTCTTTCTCTCTTTCACTTGGTCCTCCTCCTTCATCTAACAACAATAACAATAATAATATATCAATCCTTTAGATATTTCTCTCTTTTGCTTGGTCCTCCCCCTCTTCCTTCATCTAACAATATAATAACAAACTATAAAGTGCAATCAGCCTGAAGCCTACAAATACCTGGGCATCCTACTGTTGGACAATATCAAGCATTTAAATGCTAAAATGACAATGGTAAAAGCATGGACATGTGGAAAAGGCGATCAGCAAAGAATATGTCCAAAAGGTCAGAAAAATTCTGAATAGCAAATTAATTGGCGGAAATATGATCAAGGCTCCCAACATCTAGGGCATCCTTATACCATCAGATACACTGCTAGAATTGTGAACTGGACACAAGCGGAACTGGAGCATCTGGACAGCAAAAACAAGAAAACGAATGACAATCCACAACTGCCACCCACATAGTGATGTCGACAGACTTGACCTGCCCAGAAAATCAGGAGGCAGAGGACTTCTGCAAGTGAAACAAATGGTAGAAGAAGAGAAACATTAACTGGCAGATTATGTGAAAGACAATCAAGAACGAACAATGATGGAAGTATATAGTAGAAAACTACTTAAAGTGTAAAAGACAAAAGAGTGAAAAGAGTGAAAATACAATTCAGAGAAGAAGAGAAAACTGGTCAAAAAAGGCTCTCCGTGGACAGTTCCTGGGAAAACTGAGAGCAGAATCGACAAGGAAAAAATATGGATGTGGCTCACAAGCAGAACTTGGAAAAAGGAGACCGAGGGCCCAATTCTTGCAGCCTAAGAACAGGCAATTAGAACATATGCCATTAAAGCCAGAACTGAAAAGTTGACAACAGATCTGAAATGTAGACTCTGCAAGGAAGCAGATGAAACAATGGATCACATCCTCAGCTGCTGCAAGAAGATCGCACAGATGGACTACAAGCACAGGCACAACACTGTTGCTCAGATGATCCATTGGAACTTGTGCCACAAATACCATCTGCCTGCGACAAAGAACAGGTGGGATCACAAGCCTGAAAAAGTTATGGACGATGAGCACGTCAACTACTCTGGGACTTCCGAATTCAGAATGACAGTTTTGGATCACAAGACTCTTGACCTCACAATCGTGCAAAAAACCAAACAAACTATGGATCATCATCCCAGGCGACAGCGGAACGGACGAGAAGCAACTGGAAAAGCTGACACGATATGAGGATTTAAAGATCAAACTGCAAAGACTCTGGCACAAGCCAGTCAAGGGGGTCCCAGTGGTGATTGGCACACTGGGTGCAGGGCCTCAAGACCTTGGCCTGTACTTAAAAACCATTGGCGCTGACAAAATCACCACCTGTCAGCTGTAAAAGACCACCCTACTTGGATCTGCATGCATTATTCACCAATACATCACACAGTCCTAGACACTTGGGAAGGGTCTGACATGGGATCCAATAAAAAGTCAGCAAAGGGATCTTGTTGACTGTGACTCATCTTGTTGTTTATCAAAGAATAATAATAATGTATCATTCAACCCTTTAGGCATTCCTCTCTCTTTTTCGCTCAGTCCTCTCCTCCTCCATCTAATAACACTAATAGTCCTCTCTCCAGCCTTGAGGCATTTCTCTCTCTTTCTCTCCCCCCTTTGCTGCCTGACTGGGCACAGATATGCCTCCAGCTGTTGGCTGACTCCCGCTTGTCTCCTCCCTATTACATTAACGGCCTGAAGCCATTCATGCACTCCTGCGCTCCTTGCCTGCGCCACCCATCCACGTTCCTCTGGAGCAGCAGCGGTGTGATAAATCCCCAGCCAGCATCTGGACATCTGCCAGCCGCTGCCCCGTTCCTCACTGCAGACTTGGCAGGGATTGGGGTCAGCCAGCCCAGGGCTCTGGTCTTCCTCTCTGGGCCGCCATGGCTTCATAAAAGCTGCTCATAGAATCCAAATAGTCACCAGGTGACCCCAAAGGCCATCCAGTCCAACCCCATTCTACCAGGTGGGAGGGAGGGCAGAATAAGAATAATATTCATTTCTTACCCACCTCCTCTCAGTTCAAGGCAGGGCACAAGGCAGTTAAATCACATCATAGCAAACACATCCAGTAATCCTAATAGAATTGCCAGGGGTCCCCAAAGGTCATCCAGTCCAGCCCACTCCTTCCTACCGATAGATGAGGTTGGGTTGTATTTGGAGCTCTCTCTCTTTTTTGAACAACTGGGGTCATTTGTGAGCAGCAGAGGTATTTGTTTAAGCAGAAAGGTTGTAGTGAGGCCACAAGTGTGTTCTTCCTTGTTGGTGATGTTCTCTCTCTGCCTGCCTTTGGCTGAGGGAGGCTAAGGCCTGGCCTGCACAACCAAAGGAGCAGTGTGCACGTGTGCCTCTGGGCCTGTGCAGAGTGCCGCGAGCTCTCCTTCCTCCTCTCCTTGGCTCTGCAAATAAATCCAGAGCAGAAGGGCCCCCAGGGTGTTCCCTTCATTAATTGCTGAGGCTCTTTGAAATAGGCCTCTAATTCTCAAGGGGCTGTTTGCCTGCCACTTTCAGCAAAACCTATTTAGGAGGGAAATGAGGGAATGTGGGGGGAGAGAAGGAAAGAGGGAAGGAAAGAAGCAGGGCAGGGAAGGAAGGATATGGAAGGAGGAAGGGAAGATCAATGTGGGAAGGAAGGAGAGAAGGAAGAATAAAGAAGGGAAGGAAGGCATGAGGGGAGGAAGGAAGAAAGAAAAGAAAGGGAGGAGGCAAGGAAAGGAAGGAAGCAGGGGAAGGGAAGGAAGGAAGGTCAATGTGACATGGAAGGGTTTCTCTGGCTTGGGGGCCTTCAAAAGGAAGGCAGCCCTAAAGCAATGGTTACCTAATTGCATGAGGCAGGAAAACCTATTAGAGTGCATTAAACTGCCATAACTTTGTTTTTGTGGGAGGGACATCATCCTGCAGCAGCACCAGCACCTTTTGCTGGAGTTTCCCAAATGAATCTCTCATCATTGAGAGATGAGTAGAAAAACTACTTTCACAGTCAGGGTCTCACAATGAAAAAGGAAACACTTTCAAGTTGTGTAATTTAGTGTAATGATAGTAAGAGGAGGAGGAGGAGAAGACAATAAGACTGTTTTTATTGACTTAGATGGACTGTATGGGCTGCATTTTTTGGACTGATTTGGAGCAAGTTTTAAACTTGGTGAACTGTTTTTAAATGTATATTTATTATCATTTTATGTAACTGTGTATTTTATTGGTGTTTTTATATTGCTGGAAGCTGTCATGAGTCCCTCCTCGGAGGTCGAGAATAGGATGGGATTATGTTCTAAATAAAAAATAAATAAGGTAATAATATAATGATGATGATGATAATATTAGCCTAGTGGTGGTGATGATGATGATAACACTATGTAACAGGACAGTTATTCCTGGGTTATAAATGTCAATGATAATGGTATCATGATGATGATGCCAATAAGGGTATTGGTGCCGTTTGCCATCTGCTGCCCTTGACACCCGTTCCATGGATACATGACTGCATAATGCATGAGAAGTGCTGCTCAGGTCTGGTTTCAACCAGCATCCATCTTTCTTTCTTTCTTTCTTTCTTTCTTTCTTTCTTTCTTTCTTTCTTTCTTTCTTTCTTTCTTTCTGTGGGATCTCCCTGCCCTTTGCATTGAGCTCCATTTCTTCTCTTTTGCTCTCTTTCCATTTGCCTTTCTTCTCTATCTGAGATATGGAATGGAGCCTCCTCTCTATGCAGAGAGAGGCCAGGTGGCCATCTGCCGGGAGGGCTCGCATGGTGTCTTCTTGCCTGGCTGGACTGGGCCTTTGAGGGATCTTTTCGAACTCTATTGTGCACAGAGTTCCGAAGAGGGAGGCCGAAACGCATGGTTGTGCTTGTTTCCCTTCCTTCAAACAGGTGGTGCTCGGCGGCCTGCCTTTCTTCCGCCTTCTCCATTGTGGTGGTTGTTGTTGGGTGCCTCCACAGGGAAAAGACCCCTTTGCCCTGGAAAGGCTGCATTTGCCTTCCCTCGCTCCCCCCTCCTTCCTTCCTTCCGACTGCTGCTGCTGCCAATTTTAATCTGCCTCCACCACTAGCAAAGAGGAGGATGCCAGGCTGACAGCAGCAGCCGCGACAACGTTGGAAGCGAGGAAGAGGAAGGAAGGAATCCAGATGCACCTTGTCCTGGCGGAGAACAACTGAACCAAGGAAAGAGGGAAGGACCCCCAGCAGAGAGGGGGGTAGGAGGAGGAGGACCTCCTGGGGAGAGTGGCCAGGAGGCCAATGAGAGCAGGAAGAGGAGGAGGAAGAAGGCAGCATTCAAGGAGGAAGGAAGGAAGGTAGAGGCGCCAGGAGGAGGAGGCCCTGGGCCCAGGAGGAACAGGTGAGAAGGCAGGGCCAAGTGCCCCCTCCCTCCTTCTCCCTTTCTCCTTCCATCGTTCCTCTCCACCCCTTTTTCTCTTCTTCCTTCTCGCCCTCATTTCCTTCTTTCTCTCCTTCCCTTCCTCCTTCATTCATCCCTCTTCCATAATTTTCTTCCTCTCTCCCTCATTTCTCCCCTTCCCTTTCTATTCCTTCTTTCCTTCCCTCCTTCATTCATACCTACTTTCTCTCCCTCCTCCAATTCCTCCCTCCTTTCCTCCCTTCCTTATCCCCTCCCTCCAGCCTTCCTTTGTTTCCTTCATTTCCTTCCTCTATCCTTTTGCTCCTTCCCTCCCTCATTTCTTCTCCCTTTGCTCCTTCCTTCCCTCCCTCCTCCATTTCCATCCTTCCTAAATTTCCTCCCTCCTCCATTACCTTTCTTTCCTCCCTCCCCCCTTTCCTTTCCTCTCCCTTTTGCTTGCCTTTCTTGGAGAGGCTGCTCCCCCCCCCCCCCGGCACGTGCCATGAGCAGCCAGCCCGCCTTTCTTTCGGCCTCGGGCGGAGTGACAGCAGGGCCTGCCCTACCCGCCTGCGCCTCCTCCTTCTCTGCCGCTAATCCTAAAATTGACAGCGGCTTTGCCACTCTCCCCCGAATTCCTGCCGCCCATGCTCCCAATTTAAACCCCCAGGAAAACAAAGCTGCTTCTGCTTTGGAGGAATGTTGGGCCGCTCAAAAAAGCTCTATTTGGGGGCGGGAAGAGGGATGGGGCAATGGGGGGTTGGGAAGGAAGGGGTGCAGGCTAGATGCCCTCAAGAGAACCCCGGCCTCAGAGCCTGTCCTCAGTCCCTGGTGATGAGCGAAGCGTGACTGACTCTCGGAAGGAAGGCAGGACAACCCTGCAAGAAATGTTCTCAATTAGCTATTTAATACTTGAAAGGACTGTGAGATGGAAATGGGGTAGGAGTTGTGCCCCACTCACCCACCTTTATCCATTCCTTCTTCCCTTGCTTCCTCCCTTCCATTCTTATTTCTTTCCATCTTTCTCCCCTTCCTCCCTCCCGCCCTCCTGAATGCAAATCATAGGAGATTATTGTGTAATAAGAGCAGGGGAAGAGAGGGGGGACAAAAGGGAGGAATTTCACCAGAGGATGCCTTTCCTCAAATGAAAGGAGGGAGGGGGGAAGGTATTTTTAGCTTCCCAAAGCAGAGCCTTGGCATTATTACTGATCTTGTTGTTATTGTTATTACCTCAAGGGCAGCCAAGGAGTGGTGGCTGGGACTCTTAATCCCTAATCTGCAATGAATGGCATGGCAAACGCAGGGTGCCACCCCTAAAAGGAAAGGAAACAGGACGTTTCTCTCTCCCTCGGGCTGGGCCTTCTGCTTATGTCCCTGTTTCCTTCTCTCCCTTCCTCACAGGAGCGTGTGGAGATGCTGCTGTGCTGCTGTCCATAGGAACATGCGCCCTGCCATGAGGCCATGTGGCTGCCCCCTCCGCTGCTGCCTCCCCGTGGGCCGTGTCCTGCTGCTGGCCCTGCACTGGGTCCTGCTGAGCGCGGCTCCACTCTCCGCCTGCCCGGCTCGCTGCGAGTGTATCCCACAGGTGCGCTCAGTGCTGTGCCAGCGGCGGCGCCTGACTGCACTCCCGGAGGGCATCCCCATCGAGACGCGGGTCCTGGAGCTGAGCCGCAACCGCCTGCGCTGCCTGACGGCCGGAGAGTTGTCCCCATTCCCACTGTTGGAAGAGCTGGACCTGAGCGAGAACGCGCTAGCTGGCCTGGAGCCCAGGGCCTTCGGGGGGCTGCCCCACCTGCGGGCCCTGCGCCTGCGCAGCAACCAGCTCCGGTTGCTGCCCCCGGGGCTCTTTGCTGGGCTGGCCAACCTCACACTGCTAGACCTGAGCGAGAATCGGCTGGTGGTGCTGCTGGATGACACCTTCCTGGGTCTGCACCGCCTGCGTGTCTTGGAGCTGGGCGACAACGACCTGGTCTACATCTCCCGTCGGGCCTTCGCCGGCCTGGCTAGCCTCCGGCAGCTGACCCTGGAGCGCTGCAACCTGACCGCGCTCTCGGGCGAGTCGCTCTCCCGCCTGCCAGCCCTGGAGGCCCTGCGGCTGCGGCACCTAGCAGTGCCCTCGGTGGATGAAGACAACTTCCGGAAGCTGGCCACCCTGCAGACGCTTGAGATTGATGACTGGCCCTTCCTGGAGGAGGTGGCGCCCCAGGGCTTCCGGGGCCTGAACCTGACCTTCCTCTCGGTCACCAATGCCAACCTCTCAGCTGTGCCCTCTTTGGCGCTGCGGCCGCTGGCCCACCTGGCCTATCTTAACCTCTCCTTCAACCCCATCCGCATCATCCCCGGGGGGGCCTTCCGGGAGCTGTCGCGCCTGCGGGAGCTGCACCTGGTGGGGGCCCTGCTGGCTACCGTCGAACCTCGGGCCCTCTTCGGTCTGCGCCAGATCCGCCTCCTCAACCTCTCCAGCAACTTCCTGCCCACCTTGGAGGAGGCAGCCTTCCACTCGGTCAACAGCCTGGAGACGCTGCGCCTGGACCGCAATCCACTGGTCTGCGACTGCCGGCTACTGTGGGTGCTGCAGCGCCGCAAGACGCTAGACTTTGATGGGCAGCTGCCCACTTGCACCTCCCCACCAGGGATTCCAGGGGATGCGCTGAGGGAGCTCCCAGACGCCATTCTCTTTGAGTTCTTCACCTGCCAGCGACCCCGCATCCGGGAGCGACGCCTGCAGCAGGTGACGGCACTCGAGGGACAGCCAGTGTCCTTCCTGTGCCGCGCTGAGGGTCAGCCCCCGCCCGAGGTACGCTGGGTCTCCCCACAGCACCGTCTTGTCCCAGCCCGGAGCAGCAGTGGGAACAGTGGCAGGGGACGCATGGCCGTCCTGCCCAGTGGCACCCTGGAGATCCGGTATGCTCAGCTCCAGGACAGTGGCACCTACATCTGTGTGGCCAGCAACGCTGGGGGCAACGACACCTACTTCGCCTCGCTGGCCGTCAAGGGGGCCGAGGGCAACCGCTCCGCCCTCTTTGCGGGATCAGATGGCGGGGACTTCAATGACAGCAGTGCCGGCACCAACGGGACGCAGGTGGTGCTGAAGTTCACACTGGACCTGAAGACCATCCTGGTCTCCACTGCGATGGGCTGCATCATGTTCTTGGGGGTAGTGCTCTTCTGCTTCCTGTTGCTTTTCGTGTGGAGCCGCGGCCGCGGGCAGCACAAGAACCACTTCTCTGTGGAGTATTCCTTCCGCAAGGCTGACGGGCCCTCTGCCGCTGCCGGGCAAGGAGGCGCCCGCAAGTTCAACATGAAGATGATCTGACCACGGGGGGGACATGTGGATGGGACCGAGAGATGGACCAAGGGTTTGCATCCGAATCCCCCCCCCCGTCATGACCTCGTGGTGGGCCTTTGCACGCTCCCTCCACACCTACCAACCCTTATTGCCCTTCCTCCCCTGTGTTTTGGATTCACTATGCAACTCAGGGGGCATTTCAGAAGGCCTCTCTTTTTCTCTCTCAGTCCTTCTTTTTAAGGGTTCCGTTTTTAGATCCTTTTTGTAGAGGCGGGTGTGGAAGAGGCGCCTCGCCATTCACTGGACCTATTTGGGAGCGTGTGCATCCTCAACATATGTGTTTGTGCTTCATGTGCGCACAGCAATACCCCAACCCTTCCCTTTGCAGCCCCTTTTGGGCTGGGCCCCTCTGTGTTCTCGCATCCATTCTCCCCCACTCCCTTGGGGCCCCATGCCTCATGAGGGAAATCTCTCGCCCATCAGTGGCAAGGAAGAACAACAACACATTGCTTAAGTTCAGCAAGGAGGAGATGCATCCGTGGCATCTGTTTGGGCTTCCAGAGGAAATACTCACGCACAGGGATCCTCCTGACAGAAGGCCTCCCTGACATAGAACCCACCCCTCTTTTTGTATGTACTGGCGCATGAACAATACAAGAACACGTCTCCGTCCCATGTGTGTCTCCTGTGTGGCCTTTCTTGGAATCTATCTATAGGATCAATTGGGACATTTACCTCTCCCCACTTCTCGTGGTCCCCCTTAGAAGGAAAACATTCTTCTCTCTCCCTTTTCTCCTTCTATCTTCTCTTTCGCCCTCTTCTTTGCCTTCTCTCTCCTCCTTTTTTCTCTTCCTTTCCTCTTCTCCTCCTCCTCTTCTTTATCGCTACTACACATATGAGAAAGAAATTAACACTACTAATTTCCCATGTAACTTCAGTCCCTTTATAGTGCTCATCCCGCCTGCCCTTCCAAACCCTTCCCCAGCCTTCTTCAACTCCTGTGAATGATGGTCCGTTTGGTAATGCTGACCTTGCTTCAGGTATGTTGGCAGGGTCAGGAGTCAAATGCTTGTTCTTTCAAGTTTTGAATCATGTCCTGACACTCTCCTTCATCTTCTTTTCCTTCTCTTCTTCTTTTCTCTTTCCTTTTCTGTTCTTTAATCTTCTTCATTCTTCTCTCCTTCCTTCTCTTCTCTATTTCCTCTTCATCTTCTTTCTCTGCTTCTTTACTCCTTCTCTCATCTCCTTTCCCTCCTCTTCTCTCTCTCTCCTCTCTCTTCTCTATTTCCACTTGATATTTTTCTCTTCTTTCCTCCTCGTACTCTTCTTTCCGTCCTTCTCTTCCACCTCCTTCCCTCCCTCCTCTATTTCCTCTTCATTTTCTCTTTCTCCTTCCTTCCTCTCACCTTCTCCTTCCTCTAGTCCTCCTCTCCACTTTTCTCTTCTCTCTGCCCTCCTTTTCCTCCTCCTCTCCCTCTTCCCTCCTCTATTTCCTCTTCCTCTCCAAGAGCCCCCCCGCGGCCCAATGAAACGCCCATTGACCGAAGGCAGCAGGTGTGTTGGAGGGAGGGGGGAGCGAGAGAGGGGTAGGGGCAGGACCTGTCAGTCAGTCAGCTCCACCCAGCGCTGGGGACTCCACCTCCTAGAGTTCCAGGCCATTGGGCGCGCCAATCGGGGCTGCTGGGAAATGGAGTCCCCCACAGGCCCCGCCCTCGGGAGGAAGGGGGCGAAGCGAGGGGGCCTTCCCGCGGCCATTTTGTGCCCCGCCTTCCTCCTCCCACTCCGGCCATGGCAGCCTGCGCCTCCGTGGTGTCACGGCAGCGCCTCTCTCGACGGGAGGAGAAGGCCGAGCTGCGGCGCCTCAACGACCGCCTGGCCGCCTACATCGAACAGATCCGTACCCTCGAGCTCCAGAACGGGCGCCTCCTGCTCCGCGTCTCCCAGGAGGAAGAGGAGCACCAGCGGAAGCAGCAGCCGGAGGGAGCCGGCGAGGGGGCCCGCGCGCTCCAGGCCCAGCTCCACGCCGCCCGCCAGGCCCAGCACCAAAGCCACCGCCAGGCCACCCGCCTCCAAGATCAGGGCGCCCGCCTGCGCGCGCAGCAACAGCAACTGGAGGACTGGTGGGCGGGGCCTCAAGACAGCTGGGAGGGGGCGGGGGCCACCCCTTCGCTTAAGGCTGCCCTTTCTATTGGTATTCAAAGCAGCAAGGAGGGGCCTTTGTACTGGGCTGCAATTTATTTATTTTATTTATATTTATTATTTTAATTTATAGACCGCCTCTCCCCGAAGGCTCGGGGCGGTTTACAAGACAGCAATACACAATATAACTTTAAAACCAATGGAAGGGGCGGGGCCACCCACTTAGTCTAGGCCAGGCTTGGGCAAACTTCGGACCTCCAGGTGTTTTAGACTACAACTCCCACAATTCCTGTAGTCCAAAACACCTGGAGGGCCGAAGTTTGCCCAGGCCTGGTCTAGGCCAATGGTTCCCGACGTTTTTTGGACCAGTGACCACTCACTCTCCCAACATGAGTACCAAAAGGGGGTTATACTGTAGTATGATAGCTGGGTGCGGGAGCTTCGAGCGTTACAGAGATGCCACATTGCTCCTTCGGGAGCGCTGTTTGTGCAAGAGAGACTTAGCTAATGTAAGCCAGGCCGGAGACAGATAAAATAGAAGGAATGTAAGAATTCTTTAATGGTGAAACCCTAACCCTTACCATAACTCTTACCCCAGGCATGTAGCTCAGCCCCCCCTCCCCGAAATTCTCGAGGGTGGTCCACGAGAAGGCCTTACTGGTACATTATTTAAGCTGTTATGTGTATTCATATGATCTGATCACCATGCTCAATATATCCAATATGCATGGGGGTATTGGGATGATACAAAAGGTTTGCTAGGGTAGACCCTCTTTCACTCAGACTCAGCCCCCCCCCCCAATCAAAATCCTGGCTACGGCCCTGCCTTACCCTAACCCTGAACCA
Source organism: Anolis apletophallus (assembly GCA_030556195.1). Lineage (NCBI taxonomy): Eukaryota > Metazoa > Chordata > Lepidosauria > Squamata > Anolidae > Anolis > Anolis apletophallus. Next base: position 54,900,470 of record JARBWK010000011.1, on the reverse strand, counting down.
TACTGTAAGCCTAAGCCTAACCCCTTATCCTAACCCTTACGCTAACCCAAACCTTGCCCTAACTCTTACCTTAAGCATCCCCTCCTTTCTATCCTTCCTTCGCTCTCCCCACTCTCACTCCGCCCCCTCTCTTCCCTTATTCACAGCCACCTTTTTGGCATCTCCGCAGCTCGGAGCTTCCAGACCCAGTTATCATACTATCACCCAAAAGGGTTATGAATCGGGTTTTGGTCAACTTTAGATTGTGTTTCGTTATTTGGGGTGCTAATTTAGAATATTGTATTGGATAGACCACATCAGCTCTAGCTTCTGATACAGAGCATATGCCACTCAGTAGTCCCACCTGCTTGCCCACCAAAACCCATATTTAATCATCTAGAGCTTGACCTTGAAGGAGTCCCTGAAAGTGGTGACGGCGGACAGGGAGTTCTGGCGCGAGCTGGGCCACGAGGTCATGAAGAGTCGGAAGCGACTGAACAAATAAGCAACAAAAGAGCTAGTGTGGTCTATCCAAGGGGGTGGGGCTGGTCAGCGACAGGGAAGGAGTGACTTGCGGATGGTGTTTAATGGGAGTCCTTCATCCTATTCCTGGCTTGCAGCTTGAAGAAGAAGGAGGGGGAGTGCTTGGCCTCGCGGGCCCGCGCACAGGAGCTGGAGGGGCTTCTCCGCCACAGTGAAAGGGAGCTGTCTGCCGCGCTGGCCCAGAAGCGAGACCTGGAGAACGAGGTGACCACCTTGTGCACCCAGCTTGCCAAGGTAAGGCCAGAGGCAGAGCGGGAAGGCCTTCCTCCCTTCCTTCCCAGTCTGACCCTTGACCCGGCCTGCTCTTGCCTTGCAGTCGGAGGAGGCGCACGTAGTGGCCAAGAGGCAGCTGGAGGCCGAGACACTGCTGCGGGTGGACCTGGAGAACCAGAGCATGAGCCTGCGGGAGGAGCTGGCCTTCCGGAAGAACCTCTTCGAGGAGGTGAGCTGGGGCAGGCGGCATGCGCTTAGACATGCTATTAACAACAGCTAGATTATTAATTGCAAAATGTTGGAAAGGGGAAATGGAAATACAGATTAATGAATGGTATAAAGAAGTCTGGATAATGGCACTGAATGATAAGCTAACATATTTTAAAGTAAAGAAAGGATTATGTAAAAAATGACTTTGGAATTATTTGGAGAAAATTTCTAGAAAAAGTATTGGAAAAAGAAGACGGGAATTTATCTCCAAATGAAGCATTGAACTTTTGGTGGGACTTTAGAAGAAGATGTTGCATTCTGGCAGAATTTAGCCAAGTCCAATGCAAAAGACACAATCACTTTGCACACAGGCAAGAGGAAAAAGAACAGAAAACTTTACTCTTGTCAGCAGAGTCAAAACATAAACTTGCAGTGTTGCAAACAAAATAAACAGTGCAACAAACTTACATAGTCCTTGTAAGTAATACAAAGAGCATGGCTTTTTCATCTTCCTTCAAATGAGACAGCAAAACATAAAGCTCTGAGTAAAAGCTGCATAAGCTCCTCAAAGCCAAACTGTATTCTAAAACACATACAGTTATACCCCACCGGGTATGGTCCAAACTTACTAGATGACCTAGATTAGCCACTGCACGTAATAATTAACAGTATAAGGTTTTCTTTAACAAACACACATACTTGATTCTGTTACAACTTACTGTAACAGAAGAGATGGCTCTGGAGAAGGGTAGCAGAGGGGTGGATGTAAATAAAAGAGGGGGAAATGTATAGCATATATCTATATAACTAATTTTTTCTCAAATAAAAAAAAAATATGTTAATGTGTATGTATATATATACACACACATTATATACATACATATACTATATACACACAAGCATATACTATACCTGTACACACATAAGCATACACACACACACACACGATATCTATATAAGTAAAAATGTAATGTTCGTTTGTGGGATTAACATAATTTAAAAACCACTGGACAAATTGACACAAAATTTGGACACAATGCACCTATCAGGCCAATGAGTGACCATCACTCATAAAAACACTGAAAAACACAGCAGAAGGGACGTAAAAAGCCAAAAAAATAAAAAAATACATTACAATGTATGCGCAAAACCACATATATATACGCAAACACACATTTACACAAATATATAGCCACACATATATACACACACAAAAACACATATACACAAACTGGGCCACAGCAACGCGTGGCAGGGCATGGCTTGTGTGTGTGTGTGTGTGTATGCACGCATGCACACACAAACTATATGTTTTTCAATGTTTTAAATAGCATTTTCTCCTTTTGCTGACCTGGTGAGAGAGTGCGAGAGAGCGAGCGAGAGGCAGAGATGGAGGCAGGAAATGAAAGGAGGCAAGACAGAGAGACCTTGGAGGCTGACCGGCTTTCCATACTGGAGTAGTTTCTTTTTAATCCCGTTAATGTTAAAATGTTGTCATCTTGTTTGTACATATTTTGTAATTGTATGGAGTCGGTTTCATGGTAAGCCGTTTTCAGCCTCTTCCTGAAGAGAGATGCAAATTTATTTATTTATTTATTTCCAACATTTCTACCCCACTCTTCTCAACCCCCGAGGGGGGACTCAGAGCAGCCTAACAAAAGGCACAATTCGATGCCCACACAGTAAAATACAATATAAAAACCAAAAACATTCAGCATTAAAATACATTAAAATACAATACAAAGACTCATTGGGCTTCCTGGAAGCCCGTCCCTTGACCTTTCTCACCCTTCCCCTTCCTCAGGAAGTACGGAAGGTGCGCCAGCGCCACCTGGTGGAGGAGGCGGGCTCTGCCCAGAAGCAGCAGCAGGATGAGAAGGCTCCCTTGGCCCTGGCCTTGGAGAAGCTCCGCCGGCAGCACCAAGCGCAGGTGGAGCTCTACCGGGCAGAGCTGGAGCAGGCCTACCGGGCCAAGGTCAGGAGGGGAGGGGAAGGGCAAGAAAATGTGACTTCCTGCGTAGGGATGAGGGAGCCACCAGTCACCTTACTGCCTCCTCTCCTTGCCCACACAGCTGGAGAGCGCCAAGCTCTCCTTCGACCAGAGCGGCAAGACGGCCAGTGCAGCCCAAGAGGAACTCTGGGAGGCCCGCCAGCGCATCCAGGTCCTTGGGGCACAGCTCTCGGCCCTCCAGGTGCAGGTGAGCACAAAGGGAGGGAGGGAAAGAAGGAGGGGCCCCCAAAGGCCATCGAGACATGGATATGTTTTATTGAGGTGATAGAGCTGGAACGAGGGGCCTAAAAGCCATCCAGACCAACCCCCTTCTGCCCTCCAGACATAGATAGATAGGTTGGGTAGAGATGATAGAGCTGGACGGCCCCCCAAGGGCCATCCAGCCCAACCCAAGCACTCCCCACAGAGGACTACCCATCCCTGCATAGCGTCAACCCATTACATCATGGTGCCTTTTTTACAAATCCCCACAGAGGGGATGGAGCTGGAAGGGGCCCCCAAAGGCCATCCAGCCCGACCCCTTTTAGTCATAAAGGAATACACCATTCAATCCCTCCCGACAGAGGGCCATCCAGGCTTAGATATACTGATATATATGATAGATATATCATTGAATCCTGGAATTAGAAGTGGTCCCAAGAGGCCACCCAGTCCAACCCCTGTTCTGCCAGGCAGAAAGACACCATCAAAGCACTCACGACAGAGAACCATCTGGAGAGAGAGAGATATGGCTAAAGATTTGATAGAGTGGAAAGGTGCCCCCAATGGCTACCCAGCCCTAACATAAGCCCTCCTTTTCTTCTCCACGCAGGCGAATGTGGCGGAGGAGCGTCAGCGGGAGGCGGAGGGGCACCTGGCTGGGGAGCGGGAGGCCTTCCGGGCGGCGCTGGAGGCCAAGGAGCACGAGGCCCAGGAGGTGCGGGAGCAGCGGCAGCGACAGCTGACCGAGTACCAGGAGCTGCTGGAAGTCAAGCTGGCCCTAGACATGGAGATCAGTGCCTACCGAAAGTTGCTGGAGGGAGAAGAGGAGAGGTAGGAGAGGAAGGACTCAATCAATCACAGAAAGGAAGCAGGGAGGGAAGAATCAGGGAAAAGGAGGGAGGGGAGAAGGAAGAAAGGAAGGAAACAATCAAGAAAAGGAGGGAAGGAGAAAGGAAGGAGGGAGGAATTGTTGGGTAAGTTGGCTTATTAACAAAACAACCTCATAAATGTACAGCAGAGTAACTTACTAGCAGCAGACTTCACATTGGAGCTTTACACACAAGGCCTTCAACCTGGAGCTTCTCTCACCGAAGCCTTCTCACACCAGGCCTCACACACTGAGGCCTACTAACCCCAAGGACTACTAATACTGGAGCCTTTTCATTCTGAGGGCTTCTCATACCAAGGCTTCTCTCATACTGAGAGTTCTCTCAGACTCTCATATACTGAGGCAAACTAACACTGAGCCCTACTCATGCTGAGGCCTAGTAATACACTGAGGCCCTTCTCCCACAGAAACCTCTCACAGACTGAGGGCTACTACACAGGTACACCTACTTGTATTGAACTACAGCTTTTGCTAAGTCATTGCATCCATTTAACCCTTTCAGTGTTTGGCTAGCATTTTTGTAATTTAAAATACCTAGTTAATTTTTAATATTCCTGACAGGACTAAATCAGGGAAAAGAAGGGGGAAGGAAGGGAGAGGGAGGAGGAGAAGCAGAAAGGAAGGAATCAGGGAAAGGAAGGCTGTAGGGAAATAATGAAAGAAGGAACCAGGGAAAGGAGGGAGAGAAGAAGAAAGGAAGGAAACACTCAAGGAAGGGAAGGAAGGAATCAGGGAAAGAAGGGAGGGAAGGAAGAAAGATGGATGGAATCAATCAGGGAAAGGAAGGACGGAGGGAAGGAATCAGGAAAACAAGGGAGGGAAGAAGAAAGAAAGAAAGAAAGTAAGGGAAAGAAAGGGAGGAAGGTAGGTCCACCTAGGAAGTCTCCACTCAGACCCTGGTCTTGCTTGATAGAACCCAGTATTGGAAGAAATACTTAAGATACAATCCGTAAAAATAAATAAATAAATAAAAACGTTATTTATACCCTGCCACCATTTCCCCAACAAGGACTCAGGGCGGCTTACACGGGGCCAAGCCCAACGGTGCATTACAATAAAATAGAAACTAAAACATGAAACAACAATACAATAAAATAAATCTAAGGAGGTCCCGTCATTGAACGACCGTCCTAGGCAGAGAAACCTTACAAGGCAGAGACACTAAAACTGGGCATCAAAAATAGGCCTCAGGCAAGGTAGGTTTTTAGCAAAAAAACTTTCCCCCCCAAAACCTAGAAGGCCCCCAAAACAACAATACAAAAAAACCCTACATTTCCCAGCATCCTCCGCGGCTGCCAACGAATCTCCCGGCCTCTACATTCTGACAACATGATTGGCTGCCAATGAGGGAGTATTTGCATAACGCCTCTATTGGCCAGCCAACATGAACATTCCGACCCATAATAAACTGGCAGAGGAGGATAAGGCAAAGGCCTGAGGCAGTCGCCAACACAAACACCAATTTCACTTCCCACAGAAAATGTAAACCCCCACAAATTTTATTTATTTATTTATTTATTCGGGTTTCGATGCCGCCGACTCCCGAAGGCTTGCGGCGGCTTACAAGAGCCGAAGGCACAATAAAATACAGAAGGTTAAGAACAATTAAAAACAAGCAACACAGTAAAAACAACAACACAGTTTAGGTAGTGGCACAACCAAGACGCACAGGCCTACCCATCGAAGGCCTGCCTAAACAAATAGGTTTTACAAGCCCGCCTGAACGGGAGCAGGTCCTTCATTGCCCGGGTGTCGGCCGGGAGGGTGTTCCACAGCGTGGGAGCTATGACAGAAAACGCCCTCCGGCAGGTGGATGTCAGCCGTGCCAGCTTCGCCGAAGGTACCTCCAAGAAGTTAGCATCCTCGGACCGCAGTGATCTCAGAGGGCAATATGGAGTGAGACGGTCCCTCAGATACGCTGGCCCCAGGCCGTGCAAGGCCTTAAAGGTGAGAACCAACACTTTGAAGGCGATCCGGTGCTCGATTGGCAGCCAGTGCAGGTCCTGCAAAACAGGTGTTATATGGCAACCTGCTGGAGAGCCAGACAGGAGCCGGGCGGCAGTGTTCTGCACCAGCTTGAGCTTCCGGATCGCCGACAAAGGAAGGCCAACGTAGAGCGCGTTGCAGTAATCTAGTCTTGAGATGACCGTGGCTTGGATCACCGCAGCGAGGTCATTCCGGGAGAGATAGGGGGCCAGCCTCCTTGCCTGTCGGAGATGGAAAAAGGCCACCTTGCTGACCGCAGAGACCTGGGCCTCCATGGTCAGCTGAGAGTCCAGATGGACTCCCAGGCTCTTCACGGAAGACGATGGGCATAACGCCGCACCGTCCAGGGTCGGAAGCTGGACATCTACCCCACCCGGGCGGCCCAGCCACAAGATCTCTGTCTTCGCCGGATTCACCCTCAACCTACTGGCTCGCAGCCATCCAGTAACGGCTTCGAGGCAATGTTGGAAATTATCGGGGACGGATCCTGGCCTGCCCTCCATCCTCAGAATGAGCTGGGTATCATCCGCATATTGGTGACACTCCAGCCCATAACTCCGCACCAGCTGTGCAAGCGGCTGCATGTAGATGTTAAATAACAGAGGGGAGAGGATGGCCCCCTGCGGAACTCCACAAACTAATGAGGAGCCCTCGGAGACCACCCCGCCCCTACTCACACGCTGAGACCGCTGGTGGAGGAAGGAGGTCAGCCATTTTAGGGCTGTCCCCCTCACTCCAGCCATGGCCAGGCGGTGGGTCAATAGATTGTGGTCGACCGTGTCAAACGCTGCCATGAGGTCCAATAACACGAGCAGCGCAGACCCGCCTTGGTCAAGCTGGCAGCGGAGTTAGTCTGTGATGGAGACCAGAACCGTCTCCGTCCCATGCCCCGAACGGAAGCTGGACTGGAAGGGGTCTAGCCATGTTGCATCATCTAGGAAGGACTGCAGCTGCTCCATTACTGCCCTCTCAACTACCTTGCCCAGGTACGAAAGATTCGACACTGGGCAGTAGTTGGAGGGAACCGCAGGGTCTAATGACGGTTTCTTCAGTAATGGAGCTACCACCGCATCTTTTAAGCACTCTGGAAAGACTCCTTGCTCAAGGGAGCAGTTTATGATATTCAACAGAGGCCCACGTAACCCCTCCAGGCAAGATCTAACAAGCCAGGAGGGGCACGGGTCGAGGGAGCAGGTGGTAGGCCTGGCTGCAGCCACAATCCTATCAACAGCATCTGCGTCCAGTGGCCGAAACCGGTCACAGACCACGCCCAAAATTGACAATAAGGCTTCATTACCTTGATTTCCCTGACTAGGCCTCACTTAATGGGATGCTGTTTAAGCTCTGAATTGACAGTAAGGCTTCATTAACTTGATTTTCCTGACTAGGCCTCAGCTCATGGGACATTGAGTATGGCCTGAATTTACAGTAACCTACCTTGGCACACAGAGCCCCTATGACCCATGCTACATTCTACTGCAGTTTGGAGGAGGGTGGACCATGGATGATGGGATTTGCTGTACCTCCATGGATTATGGGATTTGTAGTACTTTCAAACCCTTCATTCTCCACAGACCACTGTGGCCCAAAACCAAGACCGATAAAGACCCAACTTGGCACACAGTGCCCCCATGACCCACACTCCATCCAACTGCAGTTTAGAGGAGGGCACATCATGGATGATGGGATTTCAAGTACCTCCACTCACTTCCAAAGTACCCCACCCACACAAGCATCAACCTCTACATCAACACAGCAGACGGAAAGACAGACAACAGTGTATAGCCACAAGCTATGCAGAACGCCAGCAACACCACACACCAACAACTCCACAGGACTTCAACATCCCACCCACCAGAACAACCCACAATGACACAGCCATGGCCCCACCAAGACCATAAGTAACATCAATTCCAACCCTTACATACTCAGACTTTCTCGCATCTTTTAAATAGGGCACAGCAACGCGTGCCGGGTACAGCTAGTAAAATATAAAAATACAGTAAATGATATAAAATAATATACTGAAAAACCATTCACAATCACAATGACAATGAGCGGGCCAAATGCACAGGATAAATGCTAAAAACTCAGGGTGAGATAGGAGTGGAGCAAAAAATCACATATTAAATCACAGGGACTGGGAAAGCGGCTCTCCGCCCCCTTTTATGGGACAATTTTCCAAATGTCGAAACCTGGCTCTCCCCCTTCTCTGGGCCTTCTTTCCTTCATTCCTTCCTTCCAGGCTGATGCTCTCCCCCAGCCCTCCCCACATCTCAGTCTCCAGGGTTACCTCCTCTTCCTCTTTGTGGGGCAAGCGCAAACGGAAGGAGGCCCAAGAGCAGCTCTCCATTGAGACAAGTCACACCAGCAACGTCTTCCAGCTGGACTTGGCCAAAGGCAGCATCAGCATCGAGGAAGTTGACCCCCAAGGGAAGTTCGTCCGGCTGCGGAACCGCTCCCAGAAGGTGAGGTCGGCACCTTACTTTACTTAGGCAATCCCTCGATGTCCGAGTAGGATTGTGCTCCAAGGTCGGTGTACTGGCGATGGGTCCATAGGTGACTGTGGAGCCCTATTCTTGATCTGCATCTTCTCCTGCAGTGTGGGCATTGGTTTCCCAGTAGAAGCCAGTCCCAGTCGAGGTTGGCTTGACATGCCTTCCTCTTGGCACGTTTCTCTCTTTCTCCCTCCATTCATGCCTCTTCAAATTCTACAGCACTGTTGGTCACAGCTGATCTCCAGCTGCAGCGTTCAAGGGCCAGGGCTTCCCAGTTCTCAGTGTCTATGCCAGAGTTTTTAAGGTTGGCTTTGAGTCCATCTTTCAATCTCTTTTCCTGCCCACCAGCACTCAGTTTTCCGTTCTTGAGTTCGGAGTAGAGCAACTGCTTTGGGAGACGGTGGTCGGGCATCTGGACAACATGGCCAGTCCAGTGGAGTTGATGGCGGAGAATCATCGCTTTAATGCTGGTGGTCTTTGCTTCTTCCAGCATGCTGACATTTGTCTGCTTGTCTTCCCAAGAAATTTGCAGGATTTTTCTGAGACAGCGCTGATGGAATCGTTCCAGGAGTTGCATGTGACGTCTGTAGACAGTCCACGTCTTGCAGGCCTATAGCAGGGTTGGGAGGACAATAGCTTTATAAATGAGCACCTTGATATCCCTACGGATGTCCCAGTCCTGAAACACTCTCTGCTTCATTCGGTAAAATGCTGCATTTGCTGAGCTCAGGTGGTGTTGTATTTCAGTGTCAATGTTGACTTTTGTGGAGAGGTGGCTGCCAAGGTAGCGGAAATGGTCAACATTTTCTAATGTTACACCATTAAGCTGTATTTCTGGCATTGGAGAGGGATTGGCTGGTTACTGCTGGAAGAGCACTTTGGTTTTCTCAATGTTCAGTGACAGACCGAACTTAAATGGGTCACTTTGGGAGCCATTGCTGTCCAGCCAGGGATAAGAGAGGCAGACTACGTTTAGGGCACCTTTTCTAGCCCCTTCCCCATGTGGGGTGAGCAGAGTGGATCCTAAAAAGGGCTGCTCAGCTATGAATACAGCTGCCAAACTACTGAACTGCCTCGGACCTTGAGATAGAACGACTGAATCCGTATCCACCGCCCATGTGCCAGTCTGTGACTAGGGACTTCCAGATTTATTTATTTATTACTTCAAACTTGTATACTGCCACTCCTGCCCTGGTCACCACTTGCTGATCATCATGGGACATTTGTTGATTTTTATTTTTTCTTGGAAGATGCCTGTGCGTGAGTTTTTTAATGTGTGGAGGTCAGTGCACAACTGACAAACACACAGTCTTCACAGAGTTAGGTTCCAGTGGTGGCATAGTTAACACGACGACCATGGCTTCTCAATCTGTTGCAGCCTTCACAGCCATTGTAACATGTACCGTGTTATCCTCCGCCTGCTCCGCCTTTGAAGTCTTTGGGTCTTCGGACTGTGCTTGGTCTGGAATCTCCCCCGCGGCCACTCCTGGCAGTACATGACTCCAGTCATTGTGCCCGCAGGTTCATTGGAACACGCAAGCCCCCTCACCACGACAAGGTGACAGTCCATTGAGGTCAGCACCAAGGAGGTCATGACCCTCCTGGCCCTTGTAGGGCTGAACGACCTCCCCACAATCGGGAGCCCAAGCCAAAGGGGAAGCTGCTCTTGGAGGGAGGTCATCTCTCATTCAGTTGCATTGACTCCATGCTACGGGATGCAGGGATTTGTAGTTTGGGTCAGCTTGAAGGCCTTGCAAGCCTACTTCCCCCAGGACTCCATAGCATCATCCTCTAGCAGAGATGCAGCCCAGGGTTTCCCTCCCCTCCTTCCCCCCAAGTTGCTTTGATGCTCTAACACTTTTGTGTCTTAAGGAAGGGATCCTAAGAATAGAGTTGCGCAGGACATTCAGAAGCACATGCTTTTTGGAATTTCTGGGTTTTGCAAATGGAGGAGGGGGGGGGGGGTGCTCAAGGTCTGATGACGCAAGTGACTTGAGTCAATGCAACAGAGGGCCAAGAGGGTGTCTGTTGCGGGATAGGTTCATGAAGTGACTTATGGTTTTCCAATCACGACCTCCCTGGACAAAGTGCCACAGAGGCAAGCAAAACATAGCAGAATCCATTCTCAGCAAAAATGCCAAACCAGTGAGTCAGCCAGCTGGACAGCATAGGACAACTGCAACGCCTGACCTTCATTTCACTGTTGCACTAGTTACAACAGTATAATCAGGATGCGTGGATCCAGTCATATCTGTAATTACTTATTACAAATGTCATGTATTTGATGCTATCTTGGGTTCCCGGCAGTGCCCGGGTATATGAAAAAGTAATAGCTTTTTTATTTTACAAAATGCATAAGGTTGTGGGTGAACTACAACTCCCACCATGCCAGGTGAACCCCTGAAACTCCATCAGTAGTTAAAATTTGTCATGTTGGACAAGTTTGCTTTGGATGCATCATTGGTGGGGTTAAGTGTGATCTCTGGCTGCAGGATGAACTACATCTCCCACCATGATGGGTCAGTCCCCTCAAATTGCTCCAGTAGATTCAGTTGGTCATAGGGGTTCTCTATCCCAAGTTTGGTCCAGATCTGTCATCTGTGGTAGTCACTGTGTCTCTGGATGCAAGTGAATTACAACTTCCAGAAATGAGGGTCAATTTCCCCCAAACCCCTTCAGTATTTTCAGTTGGTCAAGGTGGTTCTGTGTGTCAAGTGAGGTCCATGGCCATCATTGGTGGGGTTCAGAGTGCTCTAGATACAGGGTGAACTACAACTTCTATGTGAGTAGGTCAGTCCCCCCACAAACAACTCCAGTATTTTCTGTTGGTCACCAGGGTTCTGAGTTCGAAGTTTGGTCCAGATTTGTCATTGCTGGGGTTCAGAGTGCTTTGGATAAAGGGTGAACTATAACTCCCACACAGGTGAGTCAGTTCCCCAATCTCCTCCAGTATGTTCTGTTGGTTATGGGGCCCATCATTTGTGAGGGCCACAGTGATCTGTGGAAGTGGGTGAAGGTACTGCAGATCCCATCATCTGTGGTCCATCCTCCTCTAACCTTCACCAGGACAGAAAGTGCACCATATTTGGTCCTGGTGCATCATTCATTTGGGTTGTAGTGGTTTCTGGAAGTGAGTGAAGATACTGCAATTCCCATTGTCCCGGGTTCATCCTCCCAAAACTCACGATGTAAAGTATGTCATGACCTGAAAGTCCGGTTGGAGCAAGGGCGCCGAACCGATTTGGGTTTGACCAAGGAGACTTATGGAACCTAGCAGGTTCCTTAATGCTCTAAGGGATCTGGAGCCTGTCAACGACTCGATCGATGTGCAAGTGGATACATGGAACACCAGGCTATCCAATGCACTCGACGAGATCACCCCCAGACGCCCTCTCCACCCCACCATAACCTATCTCCTTGGTTTACTGAGGAACTTTGGTCATTGAAGTGGGAGAAGAGACGGCTAGAGGGCGTGTGGCGATAGCTCCGTGACGAAGCATTGAGATCAGCTTATAAGTTATTTATGGAAACTTATGAGCATGCTACCATCGAGGCAAAGGAATTATATTATGCCTCCTTGATAGCGTCTGCAAACTCACACCCAGCTAAATTGTTCAAAGTAATTCGCTCTCTAACGACGGTCCCTATCGTCCCAAACAATGATGATCAAGCCCTTACTGCCAAGGCTTTCCAGAGTCATTTTGCAGACAAGATCTCAGAGCTCCATCGGGAACTTCCAGCTACAATTAATACAGTTAGTGAACTTGAGACTCCGTGGCCACTTGCTGGGCCCACCCTTGATCAGTTCGTCCCGTTGGACGCAGAGGCTGTCGATAGACTCGTAGCTGCAGCTAGACCAACTACGTGACCCTCTGTTGAAGATAGTCAACAGCTCCCTTGAACAAGGAGTCGTTCCAGATGGTTTAAAAGAGGCAGTGGTCTCTCTGCTACTGAAGAAACCGAATTTAGATCGATCGGTTCCCTCCAGTTACCGTCCGGTTTTGAATCTTTCGTTCCTGGGCAAGGTGATTGAGAGGGCAGTAGCGGTGTAGTTGCAGCAGTTTCTAAATGACATAGCCGGATTAGATCCCTTCCAGTCCGGCTTCCGTATAGGGCATGGGACAGAGACTGTTCTGGTCGCCATCTCAGATCAGCTTCGATGCCAGCTTGACAAGGACGGTTCAACGCTGCTTGTGTTATTGGACCTCAAAGCAGCATTTAATACGGTTGATTACAATCTTTTGGCCCACCGTCTTGTCGTTGTTGGAGTTGGGGACAGCTTTAAACTGGCTGTTGTCCTTTCTCCACAGGAAAACAACAATGTATCAGGAAAATAGGACAAGCTCGCGGGTAATGAACCCTCTAGGATAGAATGTGAGTAGGAGAGAATATAGGCTTGATACAATCAATATCACTGTATTGGCATCAATCAATTGGCAGTCAATGCATACAAAACTACATAGGTATACAAAGCAATGATAACGGCGAAAGCGCTCCCTCCTCTCTCACATGAACAAATTATAACATCAAATGGTATCACAGAACAATAACAGAGTCTAAATTGCAGTGAGGAAGGTGATAGGCAAACCTCCGTTGGTCATGGAGGCAGTCCAGGAGAGGAAACGATGCGGGGAGGGGTTTGCCGTGGAGCCGGGCGGCGAGGAAAAAAGCCGCGGCCAGGAGCCAGCCGAAGATGCGAGCTGAGTTCCAAAACAAAGAGGGGGGCGAGCTGGGCGGCGTGAGCCGGAGGTGAAGCCAGAAAGCAAATAGCGATTTGCGGCAGCGACTGTCGTACTACGGGGCGCTGGGATTAGCAGCGCGGATCCCAAAATCGAGGGAGAGCCGGGACAATGCCGAACGGCCGAATTAACTCCAAGGCGCCAAGGCTTTTTTTGCCGTTTTCGCGTCGTAAAGACGCTTCATTAGGGCGCGTCGCTGTTTGTGAAGATCTAAAACAATGCAATAGAGGTAACAACATCTTGGTGCTGGCTAAAGCATGGATACAAAATAAGCACAATGTACATAAAGCAATGAACAGGATTGTACATACCTATTAATGCATAACAAGGAACATCAAGGATAGGCCAATCAAGTAGGCTGAGTGCAGCAAAGGGCAATAGGAGTCAAGAGCATATATAGAGTACAACACAGGTGTGGATAGTTACAATAGCAGTTGTTGTAAAGAAAGGGAGTCATTAAGGCCGCAGGGAGTTTCGCTTGTTAACAGTAGGGCCCATTTCTTCTCAGCCTTGAGCAATGAGTGACTGAGGTTGCAATGTGGAGGTGGATTAACCCTTTGGAGCCCATATACCTTAAAGCTGTCAGGCGAATGCTTCATTTTAAAAAAATGACTGTAAAGGGTGGAATCTTGTGATAAACACCTAATTTTAGATTTGTGTTCATACATTCTAGTCCTAAGATTTCTAGAACTTTGGCCCACATAGTGGAGCCCACATGGGCATTCAAGGCAATAAATGATGCCAGCATGGGCACAGGTAATTTCGTCCCTCAGTTGGAGAGTCCTACCATTGGTTCTATTGGTAATGCTGGTGGACGTATTGATCTGGGCACAAATGCCACAGTGTGCACATGGTTTGGTGCCAGGGTTGCTGGCAAATGTCATGGTTCTGACGGAGTGGTTGGTATGTACCAGGAGGTCTTTAATGTTGGCAGAACGTTTCTTGGCAACCATGGGTGGTTGGTCAAGGCCTGGTATTGCAGCAATCATGGGCCAGAATTTTTTTACTATTTTGACAATTTGATCAGAATGTGGGCTCAATGTGAGGGGCCAAATGAGTTTGGTCATGGGTTGTTTGTCTGTTGGGGCAAGCAGTTGGTGGCGATCTTTGAGATCTGACTTGTGTTTAGCAGTGTGAAGGACTTTGGTGGGATATCCCCTGGCCTGCAGCTTGTCGATCAGGTGTAGGGCGTCTTGTTCGTATTGATGTGTGTGGGAGGAATTCCTTTTGATGCGAATAAACTGTGAATAGGGCAGACTATTTTTTAAGGAATGGGAGTGGAAACTGTCATAGTGGAGAAGATTGTTACGGTCTGTAGGTTTATGGTATATTTTAGTGCATAATCTATTGTTTTCCTTGAAGATGGTAAGATCAAGGAAATTGACTGATTGTGTACTGGTGGTCAATGAAAATTTAATGTGGGGATGCCACGAGTTAAGCCAGGTTTTTAATGTCTGAATGTTGGTAGTGGGTTGGGCCAGGATCAGTACATCATCAATGTACCTCCAGTATTTTAGAATTTGGGGCCGTATGTTATGGGTGTTGGTGGAGTAAAGATTCTGGTCTTCTAAATGGTTCATAAAAATGTTTGCCAATGAGGGAGCTACCGTGGCCCCCATTGAAATGCCTCCGCATTGCAAGAAGAAAGTGTCCTCAAACTGAAAATAATTGTAATCAACGATACAATCGTAGATTTCAGCTAAGAAATGTGTGGGGGGCTGATGTGGGGTAGGTCTGGTGTCGAGTAAGTCTATAATTACTGTTCTAGCCTCAGTTGTGGGTACATTCGTATACAAAGACTCCACATCAGCTGTAATGAGAATGTCATGGGGTCCGATACGCAGATCCGAAATTTTTTTAAGTAAATCTGTAGTGTCTTTGATAAATGATGGGGATTTGGAAGCAAAGGGTTGTAGGTGGAAGTCAAGGAATTGAGACAGGGGTTCCAGGATGCCACCACTGCCCGAGACAATGGGGCGCCCTGGCGGGGGTCTTCTGGTTTTGTGAATTTTCGGGAGAAGGTATAGGCGTGGAATTCTAGGGTCAGATTTAATGAGGAAGTTAGCTGTTTTGGGGTTAATGTATCCCATGGCTTCTGCATCATGGATTACAGTAGAGATGATTTTGGAGAATTTGGTGGTGGGGTCCGATGGAATGGCCCTGTAGTGTCTAGTGTTGTTTAATTGGGAGCGAAACTCCCTGCGGCCTTAATGACTCCCTTTCTTTACAACAACTGCTATTGTAACTATCCACACCTGTGTTGTACTCTATATATGCTCTTGACTCCTATTGCCCTTTGCTGCACTCAGCCTACTTGATTGGCCTATCCTTGATGTTCCTTGTTATGCATTAATAGGTATGTACAATCCTGTTCATTGCTTTATGTACATTGTGCTTATTTTGTATCCATGCTTTAGCCAGCACCAAGATGTTGTTACCTCTATTGCATTGTTTTAGATCTTCACAAACAGCGACGCCCTGATGAAGCGTCTTTACGACGCGAAAAACGGCAAAAAGCCTTGGCGCCTTGAGTTAATCGGCCGTTCGGCATTGTCCCGGCTCTCCCTCGATTTTGGGATCCGCTGCTAATCCCAGCGCCCGTAGTACGACAGTCGCTGCCGCAAATCGCTATTTGCTTTCTGGCTTCACCTCCGGCTCACGCCGCCCAGCTCGCCCCTTGTTTTGGAACTCAGCTCGCATCTTCGGCTGGCTCCTGGCCGCGGCTTTTTCCTCGCCGCCCGGCTCCACGGCAAACCCCTCCCGCATCGTTTCCTCTCCTGGACTGCCTCCATGACCAACGGAGGTTTGCCTATCACCTTCCTCACTGCAATTTAGACTCTGTTATTGTTCTGTGATACCATTTGATGTTATAATTTGTTCATGTGAGAGAGGAGGGAGCGCTTTCGCCGTTATCATTGCTTTGTATACCTATGTAGTTTTGTATGCATTGACTGCCAATTGATTGATGCCAATACAGTGATATTGATTGTATCAAGCCTATATTCTCTCCTACTCACATTCTATCCTAGAGGGTTCATTACCCGCGAGCTTGTCCTATTTTCCTGATACATTGTTGTTTTCCTAGCTTTCCATAAGCACCCCCCTCCCCTTTTGGTTGTTTCATTGTATTGATAGTCCTTTCTCCACAACCCGGGACAGCGAGTGGAAAGGGGAGGCGTGGTCTCCGAGAGGTCTCCTTTAAAATGCGGGGTTCCTCAAGGGGCCATTCTCTCCCTTTTGTTATTTAACATCTATATGCGATCACTTTCTCCACTGGTTCGAAGTTTCGGGCTGGAGTGCTATCAGTACGCTGATGACACCCAACTTGTTCTGAAATGGAAGGCCATCTGGATTCCGTGCCCGCAATTTTTCATCAATGCCTTGAAGCTGTTACTGGATGGCTGCGTGCCAGCAGATTGAGGGTGAATCCAGCAAAGACGGAGATACTGTGGCTGGGTCAACCGGACGGCAGGGTGGTCCAACTGCCTACTCTGGTTGGCGAGGATTACGCCCGGCATCTTCAGTAAAGAGTCTAGGAGTCATTTTAGACCCTTTGCTGACATTGGAGGCCCAGGTCTCTGCTGTTAGCAAAACCGCCTTTTTTCATCTGCAGCAGGCTAGGCAGCTGGCCCCCTATCTGTCTAGAGACGACCTAGCCACAGTGATCCAGTTCACGGTCATCTCAAGATTAGACTACTGTAACGCCCTTTACATTGGCCTACCTATGCCTGTGACCCAGAAGCTTAGGCTCGTCCACAATGCTGCTGCTCGGCTTCTCACTGGGGCTCCAGTGAGATGTCACATAACTCCGATTTTGCAGCAGCTCCACTGGCTGCCAATCGAGCACCGGATCACTTTCAAGGTGATGGTACTAACCTTCAAGGCCTTGTATGGTCCAGGGTCGGTGTATCTGAAGGACCGTCTCACCCCCTACCAACCCCAGAGATCACTTCGTTCTGAAGATCTAAACCTACTGAAAGTACCCAGCTTTAAAGCCGTTCGCCTAATGTCTACGAGGCGTAGAGCTTTCTCTTTTCTGGCGCCAACTCTTTGGAATGCCTTGCCAACTGAAGTTCGTGCCTGTGAGACCTGTCGGTCTTTCGCAGGGCTTGTAAGACTCATTTGTTTCAGTTGGCATTTGAATTGTGATCTCTGAATTTTAATTTGGTATAATTAATGTTAATCTTTGTTTTTATGGTGTTTTACATTGTGCTGTGAGTAGCTCCGAGCCCTCGACAAGATCGAACAATAAAATAAATAAATAAATAAATGAAGAGTCTGTGTGGCAACTTTTGTCCAAGTGTGGTCCAGATCCATCATTGGTTGGGTTCACAGTGCTCACTCTTATAATTCAAGATCAATTCTCCCCAAATCTCTTTGCTGATCAATTTCTGTTTGCTGTGTGCCATGTATATATACTGTACACACACACACACACACACACACACACACACACACACACTTTATTTGTATCCCGCTCTTCTCATCCCGAAGGGGACTCAGACCGGATTACAGGTACACATACTTAGCAGACAATCCCTGCTGTTTTCCACAATACACACACATAGACGAACAGAGGCAAACTCTGGCCACCAGGGGGAGCTGACGCACTCCTCATCTCTCCGCGTTCACAACGTTCCTTGTTGTTCCTTCTGCATTCCTCAGCGTTTCTGGAGTTCTTAATGGCCTCATAATTCAGTCAAAATTTGCCTCCCCACTTAATGTGGTACCTTTATCTCCTACTTGATAGCTGCAACTGTCTTTCAGGCTGCAAAGGTCGGCAGCAGGCTACACTTAAATGTCGAGCACCCACCTCGACCCGGGCAGGGCTCGAAGTCATGACCTATTGGTCAGAGAGATTTTATGCAGCTGACACTTAGCCAGCTGCGCCACATTCCCAGCGCGCCACATTCCCATAGGAAAGGGTTAAGGGAAAGGCAGTGGTTGGGGTCATGCAAATTACACACCAATAGAGAGGGGGGGACGGACCCTTAACTGTCTATTGTGGAGGAGAAATAGAACATCTAGGGTGAAATTGTCCCCAAATGAAAGCCTTCACTTTGGTGGTGGGCAATATGGTATTTGGGAAGGACATTGGCACGGATTGGGAGACATGTTCATGGTACCTACTGTAACCCTTAATGTCCTTGGAGGGAGGACTTTTGGTGGTTCTCCAGCACTGTGGGTTATAACTGTTTGTGGAGACCAGAGGCTGTCTGTGTAGTTGGACACCTCTGCCACATAGTACTGTTAGGATGTGACCTATTTCCACCATGGCAGGGATCATCCCACAGTTGCCACACCACTTGTAAAAATGTGTGTAATGGCCACCACTTGTGACAATCTCCTGTCAGAAATCCCTCTTTCTGATTTTTAATTTCTTATCATTGCCACCATAGGAGATTTCCAAAATGAGTCAGAGAGGCTTGTTGGCAAAAGAACAGTAACTTGGTTTATTTTATAATAGTTGTGTGCTGGTTTCAAAGTTACAAAGCGTAATGGTTACAAGATGTGTGCGTTCACTTAAGACGGTGTTGCCAAACAAGGTTTCAATATACTAACATGTCAGGGCTAGAATCTCTATGCCTGGGGCCAGAGACAGATCCCAGCCTGCCATGAGCCTACTACTTTCACCTGAGTTGCTGAGTCAGAGAGAGATGACTCAACCATGAACTTTGCTCCATTTCTTTGCAGTTGAATATACTGGGACTATGACCTTTGGTCTAGATAAGACTCTGGGGTATGATGTAATACCCAGGGAACTCTGGGTAATGCAAAGGCTCACTGGGATTGCTGAGTCAGGATGCAACCCTCTCCAGGCATTGCATGGGGGAGGGATTAGTATATAAGGATTGTGGTGATGGGAAGCGGGTGCTTCAGCTTTATAGGTTTTGTGTCTTCAATAAACTACCACTGGAAGAAGCAGCAGTTCTGTAGCGTCTTTACTGGAAAGCATTGAAGTTCCTGACAGAAGCTGAAGCCCCTGAAACTTTCCCAGGAATGGAGAGGTTTATGCAAGAGGCGACTCGGGGGAGTGAAACTACTGAGCCGAGTTCTCCCACGGAAGTGGAGGTGTTGGGATGCAAAGTTGCGGCTTTGGAGAAGACATTGCAGCGAATGTCCCAGCAGATGTTTAAGAACCAAGATTCGATGTGGGGCCCGCCTGAGGAAGGCGATTTTACGCGAAGAGGTATTCAGGTGCCCAAGAGGGATGGATCTGGAGGATGGAGATCCCAGCCTGGTGCCCAGATGCCCGGAAGAGATGGAGCAGGAGAATGGAGACCCCATTTGGGGGGGTGATGTTCGTCCAAGGAAGGAGCCGCTCCGTGTGGAGTTTGATGGTGAGGCATGTAAAGTGGCCTTTTTGTGGCGGCAGTTGGCGATCACATGCAAGATTATGGACACTTGTACCCAAGTGAAGGCAGCAGAGTGCGTGCTGTGGGAGCTGTGCTTAAAGGAAGAGCTGCGGACTGGTACGTGCAGTGCCATGATCGACAGGATCCATGTTTGGGGACATTGAGAGGGTTTCTTCGGGCTGTGAAGAACAGATTTCGTGACCCACTGGAGAGAGTAAAGGCCAAAGAAGCTCTGAGGGGTTAACGCAAGGCAATAAATCTGTAACGGAGTATGCGGAGGAGTTTATGAGCCTTGCGGGCAAGGTAGCGGAGTGGTCTCAAGCAACCCTCCTTGAACTATTTAAAGACGGATTACGACGAGAGTTGTTGGAGTGGTGCCTTCATCGTGGAGACCCTGGTGATGTCGATGGATGGATCCAATTGGCTGGTAACGTAGAAGGTATTCTGGCCCAAGTGCAACGGCGGAAGTCGGCAGTAGGACCTACGAGGCGATTTCGGCCAGGGTCAAGACGTGTAACCGGAAGCGAGAGCCAGCGGAGTAGTGTTAGCGGAAAGCCAACTGTGGGGAAAGGCTTGTGTTACATTTGCTCTAAGCCGGGACATTATTCCTTCCAATGTCATCTAAGAAAGTTACCGGATACCAAAAATGTGAAAGTTGCCCGAGGTGCCCTGGGTGAAAAGATGGAGAGTGCGGATGGGGTGAGAAAAGGGGCCCCAAGTATTGTTTGTAAAATCGAATTGGAAAAGAAAGGAAAATATCAAACGCATAAAGCATTGGTGGATTGCGGGTGTTCTGAAAACATTATGTGTCCTGGATTAGTTAAGGATTTGAAATGTGAAATTCAGGAATTACCAGCTCCTGTACATTTTGCCCAGTTGGATGGAACTTTTGTGGGAGGAGGGCCCTTTCCATTGGGAACGAAAGGGTTAAAGGGAAAGGTTGATACTTGGGAGGGGGAGCTGGATTGTGTAGTGGCTCCTGTTATGGAACATGAAATTATATTGGGATTGCCTTGGCTGAGACAGGCTGATCCAATCATAGATTGGAAAGCAGGTACATTAGAGTGCCGGCCTGTGGCGAATGGTGGTGTGTATGTGAATGAAGAGAAGAAAGGAGGTGAGCCACAGATTCCTGAGGAATATATTGACTTAGCAGATGTGTTCAACCCTGTATTAGCCGACAATCTGCCCCCAGTCAGGAATGTACAGTGCAAGGTAGAACTGAAAGAAGGGGCAGTACTCCCTAAGCCAAAGATTTATCCTATGTCTGAGAAGGAGAAGGTTACGTTAAGGGAGCAGATAGATGATTATTTAAAGAAAGGGTACATCCAAAGATCGGAATCCCCTATTGCAGCCCCTGTTCTCTTTAGGGAAAAGAAAGATGGGAAATTAAGGTTGTGTATCGACTATAGGGGTCTTAATGCGATAAGTACCATTAATTGTTATCCATTGCCTTTAATCAAGGATCTATTAGGGCAATTGGGGAAAGGCAGGTATTTCACAAAGCTGGATATTATAAATGCCTTCCATATGGTGCGGGTGCGAGAATCGGACAGGTGGAAGACTGCTTTTTCGTGTCCCTTGGGGCTGTACGAATGGGTCGTCATGCCTTTTGGTTTGGCCGGGCCCCCCGGTATATTTATGCAGTTGATTAATGAGGTGCTGCACCCCCTTTTGTATAAGGGGGTGTATGTTTATTTAGACGACATTGTTGTGGTTTCACAAACCAAAGAGGCGCACGTGCAGTTAGTTCGGGAAGTATTGGAGAGATTGAGACAGGCCAGATTGTTTGTTAAGTTAAGTAAATGTGAATTTAGCAAGAGCGAAATTGACTTTCTGGGATATAGAATTAGTAGAGAGGGTGTGTCCATGGATCCGAGTAAAGTGGCAGATGTGTTGGCTTGGGAAGCTCCTAAAACAAGGAGACAGTTACAGGCTTTTTGGGGATGGCTAACTTTTCTCGGTCTTTATTTCCGGATTTGCTAATATTGTTTTGCCTCTTACAGAGTTGCTCAAGACAAAAGGTAAGGGTGAGGCTAGGAAGGTGAGGGCGCCTGGTGCCAGGTTGGGTTGGACTGTAGAGTGTCAAAAGGCTTTTGATTCTTTAAAGGTAGCTTTCACTAAAGGTCCTTTGCTTGTGCATCCAGATCCAGCAAAACCCTTTGTGGTACAGAGTGATGCTTCCGCTTGGGCATATGGAGGAGCTTTGTTACAGAAGGACGAGGAAGGGTTTGAAACCCTGTGCTTATTTCTCTAAGAAATTTGGGGAGCAGCAAAGGAATTGGCCAGTGTGGGAAAAGGAGGCGTTTGCTATTCGTTATGCTCTGCAGACGTGGAGACACTTTTTGGAGGGGCAGTTCACCCGTTTGAAGTGTTAACTGATCATAAGAATTTGCAATTTCTTAGGGAGCCCCAGAAGTTGTCTCCTAAATTGTTACGATGGGCCCAGTATCTGGCTAGGTTTAATTTTGTGTTGAAGCATATAAAGGGTAAGGATAATGTGGTTGCTGATGCATTGTCGCGTTATCCTGCAGTGGGGCCAGATCCTCTTCCAAGTGTGGGGAGAGTGTTCACAAAGGACCAATGGGGTCTGAGGGTGCAGACACGAGCACAAGCGAAGTTGGAAATAAAGCAGGAGGATGAGGAGCTGGAAGAGTGGGTAAAAGAGTTTCAGAGGTGTTATGAGAAGGATGATTGGTTGAAGGCCCATGAGTTGGAATGTAAAAGGGTCAAGGGATTGTGGATAGTTCGGGAGAAATTGTATGTACCAGCGGAGTTAAGGAATAGGGTGTTGGAGTTGTTCCATGACCACAAGACAGCAGGGCATTGGGGATTTACTAAGACTTTCTTTGCAATCAAAGCCCGATATTGGTGGCCAGGAATGAGGACATCGGTAAAGAATTATGTGAGTAGTTGTGAGGCTTGTGCACGGGGAAGGTACCTACTGCTAAGCCCCCAGGATTGATCCAGGTGGTGGCTACTCCGGTGCGGCCATGGACACATATTAGTACCGACTTTGTGGGGGAGTTGCCCCCTAGTAAAGGATATAGGTATATCTGGACTGTGCTGGACATGTTTTCAAAGGCAAGCCCATTTTATACCGTTAACTGGCTTGCCTTCGGCAGAAAAATTGGCTAAGTTATATGTGCAGCATATATACCGGTTACATGGGTGTCCAGAGCAGGTGCTTAGCGATAGAGGTGTGCAATTCACGGCGAAATTCTGGGATAGGTTCTTGGAAACCTTAGGAGCAGACCGGAAGTTGACAACTGCTTATCATCCCTGTTGTAATGGGGAGTTGAGAGGACGCAGAAATCGTTGGGTAGTTATCTAAGAATTTTTGTAAATGCCCAGCAGAGTAATTGGGCAGACTTGTTGCCTTACGCTGAAGTGGCTTATAACGGATCTGTGCACTCATCTACAGGCAGGACTCCATTTTCAATTGTATTTGGCCAAGAGGTTGTTCCACTACCAGTTGGTATAGGAGTGCTGGAGGATGATAAGGAGAAATGGTACAATAGAGCTCGAGAAGAGTGGAAGGAGGTAACTGAGGCGTTGCATAAGGCACAGGGGTTGTACAAGCTATTTGGTGACAAAACCGACAAGAAGGTGATGTGTATAAGGAAGGGGATTTGGTATGGTTATCCACTCAGAATTTAAAGTTGGGGTTACCTTCTCGAAAATTGGGCCCAAAGTATGTGGGACCATTCAGAGTGGCTGAGCGAGTGAATGAGGTGACGTACCGATTGATATTGCCAAGGGCCTTGAGGAAAATTTATTCTGTGTTTCATTGCAACTTGTTAAAACGATATGTTAACCCAATTATGCCAAAATTTTGAATGTTGCTTTGTCTTCCTCAGGGGGGGAGGAGGAGAAGGTGGAGGAAGGCGTTATGTCAGGGCTAGAATCTCTATGCCTGGGGCCAGAGACAGATCCCAGCCTGCCATGAGCCTACTACTTTCACCTGAGTTGCTGAGTCAGAGAGAGATGACTCAACCATGAACTTTGCTCTATTTCTTTGCAGTTGAATATACTGGGACTATGACCTTTGGTCTAGATAAGACTCTGGGGTATGATGTAATACCCAGGGAACTCTGGGTAATGCAAAGGCTCACTGGGATTGCTGAGTCAGGATGCAACCCTCTCCAGGCATTGCATGGGGGAGGGATTAGTATATAAGGATTGTGGTGATGGGAAGCGGGTGCTTCAGCTTTATAGGTTTTGTGTCTTCAATAAACTACCACTGGAAGAAGCAGCAGTTCTGTAGCGTCTTTACTGGAAAGCATTGAAGTTCCTGACACTAACAGTTGCTATCTGATTCCTGATTAACCTGAGCTTGACAAAGGGATCTTGACCATGCGGCTCTTCCACTCCCTTCCATTGTCACAGCCCCCTGTTGTCAGTCAACTATCTTAGCTTCCTAGCTAGTTCCTTAACTGGGTTAAGCTAATCCCTCAACTCCAGTACCCTGACTAACAGGTTTCCTCAGATTTCAGCTAACCCTTAGCTTCTGCTACCTTACCTTTCAATCGACAGACTTCCACTCCTGATTGCTCTAACCGTCTGCTCAAACCGACGCTCAAACTGACTGACTTTTTAAAAAACCCTTTCCTTGCTAGCGACAGTTGGCTCTGCCCCTTTCTCTCAGCTTAGGGCTACGTTGCCATAGCAACACTTAGCCTATGTTCTCCCTCTAACTGATAGTGGTCTTATCCAAACCCCATCTTACCTGGGCACCATTCTATATACATTCATCTGTAAATAAACAGTTTTAAAGCCATAAAAGCATTTTATATCTTCTCTTGGCTTTTCTTCATGAACGAAGATTCAGGAAGGACTCATCCCACGCTTTCTACAAGCACATTCATGACTAAAAAGGCCAATCCGAGATAGACAAGTCCGGTTGCAGAAAGCACAGCAGAAAGTCTCCTTGGGTGATGTTATTTCCAAGTTGCGATTCTTTCTGTGCTGTAGTTTCTCTTCAAGACTCGTTCGGTGTGACTTCTCAAAAGACCACAGCCTTGTGGATAGTGCGTCTCCATGCCTCCCGATGTGAGTCCAGGGTGGACCATTGTTGGTGATCAATCTGGCCGAGTCTGAGATGTTGTTTCAGGGAGTCCTTATATCTCTTTTTGGGGGCGCCTCTCTTGCGCTGACCCGTGGCGAGTTCACCATAGAGTAGTATCTTTGGGAGGCGGTGGTCCTCCATCCTAGAGATGCGCCCTGCCCAGCGCAGCTGTGTTCTTAATAGCATGGCCTCAATGCTGATGATCCCTGCTTGCTCAAGGACAGCAACATTCGTCACATAGTCGGTTCAGTGTATATTTAGGATTGAGCAAAGACAGCGCTGATGAAAGCGTTCGAGGAGTCGTAGCTGTTGGCGATAGGTGACCCATGTTTCAGACCCATATAGGAAATAGACAGTATGATAGCTGTGTACACACTGATTTTTGTTCTTTGCCTCAGGTGCTTGTTACTCCAGACTCTTTTGTGAAGCCGTCCGAATGCACTATATAACTTTGCTAGTCTATGATCTATCTCTTGGCGTCTGAAGAGATTATGCTTCCCAGGTAGGTGAACTGCTGAACGGATTTAAGCACAGATTTGCCTATGCTGATGTGGGGATGATGGTGTTTTTCCTGTGGTGCGGGCTGGTAGAGAACTTCCGTTTTCTTCAGGCTGACTTCCAGCCCAAACAGCTCTGCAGCTGTTGCAAAGCAGGATGTTAGGCGCTGCAGAGCTGCTTCTGTATGGGCGACAAGGGCAGCATTGTCAGCAAAAAGCAGCTCACGGACTAGATAGTTTAGAGTCTTAGTGCGAGCCCTCAGACGGCTTAAGTTGAACAAGCTACCAACAGTACGATAGCATATATAAATGACGTCTTCTTCGAGATCGGCCATAGCCCTTTGGAGCATCATGCTGAAGAAGATTGTAAATAGGGTTGGTGCAAGAACACAACCTTGTTTCACTCAGTTATTAGAAAGGGCTCTGAGAGAGCATCGCCGTATCTGACTTGACCAAGTTGGCCCTCATGTAGCAGGATAATCATTTTGAGAAATTTGGGGAGACAGCCCAGTCGTTCCAGGATCTGCCACAGACCTTTTTTACTCACAGTGTCTAAGGCTTTGGTGAGGTCGACAAATGTTACATAGAGTCCTTTGTTCTGCTCTCTACATTTCTTTTGCAGTTGTCTAAGAGTAAATACCATATCTGTGGTGCTTCTGTTAGCTCTGAAACCGCATTGGCTTTCAGAGAGTTCTTCTGCAATAGCAGGAACTAATCTGTTCAGGAGTATCCTTGCAAGGATTTTTCCAGCAATGGAGAGCAGTGTTATACCTCGATAGTTTGAGCAATTGGATTTTGTTCCTTTTTTCTTATACAGGGTGATGATAACTACATCTTGGAGATCTGATGGCAGTTCACCTTTTCCCCAGCAGCTCACAAGGAGCTTGTGGAATTTAGCATGGAGTACATGACCTCCCTGTTTCCAAGCTTCAGGTGGGCTTCCATCAATCCCGGCTGCCTTGCCATTTTTCAACTGCTGTATGGCCTCAAGGGTCTCTTCCAGAGTGGGGGCTGTGTCCAGTTCATTTTTAATTGGTTGTTGTATCATGTGTTGGATAGCTGAACCTTGGACTACTCGGTTGGCATTGAAGAGACTCTGAAAATGTTCAGCCCATCAGTTCAGGATGGAGGTTTTATCAGTAATTAGTGTTTGACCATCTATAAGGGGCTTTGGACCTACTGTTCTGAATGTCTCTGAGTTTTTGTTGGAGGTTTCTACATGCGAGACGGAAGGCTGCTTTTCTTACATGGCAAGATGGCTGGGCGAGGTGTGCCTGGTAAGCAGTTCTCTTCTTTGCCAACAGCTCCTGGATCTCTTGGTTGTTTTCATCAAACCAGTCTTGGGTTTTCTTGAGGGAGAATCCTAGGGATTCTTCAGCAGACTGCAGGATACTGTTTTTGATGTGTTGCCAAAGTGCTGTAGTAGAAGAATCTGTAGGGTGGTCTTCAAGTTTTGTTTGCAGATTTGCCTGGAAGTTGTCTGTCACAGCAGCCTGTTGAATATTGTTGACTTGGAGTCTTCTCTTTAAGATGCCACCCCTCTTAGGTTTGAGCTTAAGGTGTAGATTTAATTTACACCTTACAAGGTGATGGTCTGTTTGACATTATGTGCTGGACATCACTCGAGTATGACAGACATCACAAATGTTTCTCTGGCACACTAAAACATAGTCAATGGGGTGTCAGTGCTTGGATCGGGGGTGCATCCAGGTGGTCTTCAGGCTATCTTTCTGCTGAAATATAGTGTTTGTAATAGTCAGCTGCTGTTCTGCACAAAACTCTAGCAGGAGGCGTCCGTTATCATTACAGTTTCCAACACCATGCTTGCCTAATACACCTTTCCAGGCTTCAAAGTTTTTTCCCACTCTGGCATTGAAATCACCAAGGATAATGATTTTATCTTCTGCAGGGACTTTTTGTAAATAAACAGTTTTAAAGCCATAACAGCATTTTATATACACAACATTCAAATACCCACATATTCCAAAAAAGGCAAAGACCACATTTCCTGAAATAAAAACATATTGCTATATCTCGCTTCATCACACGTACACACATTTTCACTTTTATTATGTGTATAGAAGATATAGATGTTGTGGTTCAATTATTATATAATTGAACCGCGAGCCTCAGGGAGTCGGCGGCATAGAAACCCGAATAATAATAATAAATAATATTGTATACTATGTAATGTTTTTGTTTACATGTTGTTTGCCACTTTGAGTCCCAATCTGGAAGAGAAGCAGGATATAAATAAACAAACAAATCAATAAGATCACCAGAGAGACTCACGACGAGATTCACACAAGAGAAGAGGGAGATTGGGCATGTCATCCCCCTTTTTATAACCGCCTGCTGCCTTGTCATCAGCAAGGGACAAGCAACTGATGCAACCCCTTGTCATAAATCTGATATGATTATGATTCAGCCATTTCTGCCTTTACTTAGGCATGCCGTCATGGCTTTCTCTGTGTGTGATCATATGTCCATCAAAACTTTATTTTCACATAGATTCAGTGCTGAAGCATTTCTATCTAAAAGAGGGTCCCAGAACACTTTGCTTTCTCCCTGCAGGACCAGTCTCTGGGGAACTGGAGGCTGAAGAAGAAGGCCGAAGGAGAAGGGGAAGAGGCCGCCACCTACAAGTTTGGCCCCTGGTTTGTGCTCCGAGCAGCACAGAGCGTCACGGTGAGCACAGTTACAAGGAAAGCTCCTCTGAAGTGTTCTAAAGTATTCTCTCTCTCTCTCTCTCTCTCTCTCTCTCTCTCTCTATATATATATATATATATAAGAACAGTCGTCATGTGAAGACTACCTCAAACAGAGAAACCTTACAACGCAGAAACACAAAACTTGCCAACAGAAATAGGCCTCAAGCAAGGTACGTTTGTAGCAAAGAAACGTTCCCCCCCAAAACCTAAAAGGCCCCCAAAAATAAAACTACATTTCCCAGCATCCTCCGGGGCTGCCAAAGCCTCCCCCAGCCTCTACATTCTGGTGTAGATTTTATTCAGATGTCTGCAAAGGAAGTCACATAACCTAGGGACCTTCCACACAGGTTTATAACCCTGAATGTTCAGGCAGAAAAACCCACAATGCCAGCTTTGAACTGGGTTTTCTGAGTCCACACTCATATAATCTGGTTCAAACCACATAGCATGGGATTTTATTCAGATGTCTGCAAAGGAAGTCACATAACCTAGGGACCTTCCACACAGGTTTATAACCCTGAATGTTCAGGCAGAAAAACCCACCACGTCAGCTTTGAACTGGGTTTTCTGAGTCCATACTCATATAATCTGGTTCAAAGCGATGGACCATGGCCGATGGGACTCACAGTACCTTCACTAACTTCCTGAGACCACTGCGAGCCACGTAAACATCTGATAAAGGCCAACTTTGGCACACAATGCCTTTCTCAAATAACCCGGGCAGGGCCGGGTCCCCAAGCTAGTCTATCTTCTATCTATATAATAAAAGAGAATGTTTGTTTGTATGTATGTTTGTACGTATGTGGCAGCGTTCTGATTGGCTCCCAGCCTCTACATTCTGACAACATGATTGGTTGCCAGTGAGGGAGTATTTGCATAATTGGCAAGCTAACACGAACATTCCGACACTCTAAACTGACAGAGGGGGATAAGGCAAAGGCCTGAGGCAGTCGCCAACACGAACATTCCGACACTCTAAACAGCCAGAGGGGGATAAGGCAAAGGCCTGAGGCAGTCAGCCATGGTGGGAGTTTACATCCTGGTGCAGTTTGAAGGAGGGCAGACCATGGATTATGGGACTTTAAGTACCTCCCCTCACTTCTCCAGACCGCTGCCACCCTCATCCACTGAATGATCAAGACCAAACTTGGCACACAGAGCCTCCATGACCCACTTTACATCCTGGTGCAGTTTGGAGGAGGGCAGACCATGCATGATGGGACTTGAAGTACCTTCACTCACTTCCCAAAACTGCTGCAAACCTAATCCAATGACTGATTCAGACCAAACCTGACACACAGAGCCCTCATGACCCACTCTACATCCTGTTGCAGTTTTGTGTGGGACGGACCACGGATGATGGGACTTGAAGTACCTTCACTCACTTCCTGAGAGCACTGTGACCCTCATCCAATGACCAATACAGACCAAACTTGCCACACAGAGCCCCCTTGACCCACTCTACACCCTGGTGCTGTTTCAAGGAGGATGGATCACAGATGATGGGACTTGAAGTACCTTCACTCAACTTCCGCGACCGCTGCAACCCTCACCCAAAGAATGATCAAGACCAAATGTGACACACAGAGCCCCCATGACCCACTCTACATCCTGATGCTGTTTGGAGGGGGATGGACCATGGCTGATGGGACTTGCAGTACCTTCACTAAGTTCCTGAGACCACTGCGAACCACGTAAACATCTGATAGGGACCAACCTTGGCACACAATGCCTTTCTCAAATAACCCGGGCAGGGCCGGGTCCCCAAGCTAGTCTATAATAAAAGAGAATGTTTGTTTGTATGTTTGTATGTATGTACTGTATGTGGCAGCGTTCTGATTGGCTCCCAGCCTCTACATTCCGACAATGTGATTGGTTGCCACTGAGGGAGTATTTGCATAACGCCTCTGACTGGCCAGCACCACCAACATTCCGACACTCTAAAGTGGCAGGGGGGGGGGGTAAGGAAAAGGCCTGAGGCAGTCAGGCATGGTGGGAGTTTAAGGCCAACACACTTTGCAGCCACCAACAATGACAGAATAAGACCAGACTTGGCACACAGAACCCACAAGACCCACTCTACATCCTGGTGCGGTTTGAGGGATGACGGGACTTGCAGTACTTTAACTCACTTCCTTAGAGCACTGTGGCTCACACCAATGACAGATCAGGACCAAACTTGCCACACAGAGCCCCCCTGACCCACTTTACAGCCTGGATCAGTTTCAAGGAGGATGGACCATGGATGATGGGACTTGCAGTACCTCTACTCATTGCCCAAGTCCACTGCGGCCCCCAACAAAGACCGATAAAGACCATACTTGGCACACAGAGCCCCCATGACCCACTCTATACTGCAGTTTGGAGGAAGGTAGACCATGGATGATGGGATTTGAAGTACCAAAGACCAATCTCGGCACACAATGCCTTTCTCAAATAACCCTGGCACTGCCGGGTCCCCAATTTGTAGCCCCTACAAATCACAGACCACGCCCAAACTTGGCACACAGAGCCCCTATGACCCACTCTACATCCTACTGTAGTTTGGAGGAGGGCAGACCATGGATGATGGGACTTGCAGTACTTTCACTCACTTACTGAAAACAATGTGACCCTCATCCAATCACCAATAAAGACCAAACTTGGCACACAGAGCCCCCATGACCCACTTACATACTGCTGCAGTTTGAAGGAGGATGGACCATGGATGATGATGATTATTATTATTATTTATTATTTATTCGGCTTCTATGCCACCACTCCCGGCGGGCTCGGGGCGGCTTACAACACCAAACAACAGCGTAAAAACAACAACACAGATTAAAAACATAGCATAAAACATCAGTAAAACAACATGGCATGCAACATGATGGGAGTTGAAGTACCTCTACTCACTTCCTGAGACTGCTGCAACCCTTATCCAATGACTGATCAAGAACAAACTAGCCACACAGAGCCCCCATGACCCACTCTACATCCTGGTGCTGTTTGGAGGAGCGTGGACCACAGATGATGGGACTTGCAGTACCTTCAGAAATTTCATGATACCACTGCAACTCCCAATAATGATGGATCAAGGCCAAACTTGGCAGACAGAGCCTCCATGACCCACTCTACATCCTGGTGCTGTTTGGAGGAGGGTAGACCATGGACGATGGGACTCGCAGTGCCTTCACTAACTTCTTGACACCACTGCCAGTCACATAAATAACTGCTAAAGAACAACTAATACGTTCCTCAAATAACCCGGATACCGCTGGGTCCCCAAGCTAGTCTATATATCTGTAGTCTATTCTATTCTCTATATTCTATATATTTTCTGTATCTTTATAAAACGGAATGTTTGTGTGTATGCGGAGGGCGGAAGGGCGGATTGTGGCAACCACTTTCACAGGCAAGGGCAGATATGTGGCAGCCACTTTCACAGGCCAGGGCGGATATGTGGCAGCCACTTTCACAGGCCAGGGCGGATATGTGGCAGCCACTTTCACAGGCCAGGGCGGATATGTGGCAGCCACTTTCACAGGCCACAGCGACCAGCGCGGGTGATGGACCTGCACCAAACTTGGTACACATAACCCCCCTAACCCCCTTTACGCCTTGGCGCGGTCGGGGACATGACCCACGGATTATGGGATTTGTAGTACTTTCCAACACTTTGGTTCCCACAGACCACTGAGGCCACCAAAAAGGACCAATACAGACCACACTCAGCACACACAGCCCCCATGACCCACTCTACGTCCTGGTGCAGTTCGGAGGAGGGTGGACCATGGATGATGGGACTTGAAGTACCTTCACTCACTTCCGAAAAAGAATGCATCCCTCATCCTTTCACCAATACAGACCAAACTTAGCACACAGAGCCCCCATGACCCAATCTACATCCTACTACACTTTGGGGGGGACGACGACGACGACAGAGATGATGGGACTTGCACTACCTTCAGTAATTTCATGATACCACTGCAACTCCCAATAATGATGGATCAAGACCAAACTTGGCACACAGAGCCCCCATGACCCACTCTTCATCCTGCTGCGCTTCTCAAATAACCCGGCTAGGGCCGGGTCCCCAAGCTAGTACCTTAATA
Organism: Anolis apletophallus; assembly: GCA_030556195.1. Classification (NCBI taxonomy): domain Eukaryota; kingdom Metazoa; phylum Chordata; class Lepidosauria; order Squamata; family Anolidae; genus Anolis; species Anolis apletophallus. Next base: position 54,868,475 of record JARBWK010000011.1, on the reverse strand, counting down.
AAACGGATTGTTTGTATGTATGTGTGCGGAGGGCGGAAGGGTGGAAATGTGGCAGCGTTCTGATTGGCAGCAACTTTCACAGGCCACACTGACAAGCGCGGGTGATGGACCTGCACCAAACTTGGTACACACCCCTCTGTTGCACACATCCTGCTGCACTTCTCAAATCACCCGGGCACCGCCGGGTCCCCAAGCTAGTATATACATATATTTGTATGTATGTGGCAGCTTTCTGATTGGCTCCCAGCCTCTACATTCTGAGGCAGTATTTGCATAAAGGACTCTGATTGGCCAGCCTCGGCACTCCAACATTCTAAGGCACCAGACAGAGGGCATTGATTGCCACTGATTAGCCAGCTTCCCAGAATCCAAGCCTCTACATTCAAACAACAGGATTGCTTGCCACTGAGGGAGAATATGCGCCATCAACATTCCGTCCCCACTTGGCTCTATGCAAACAAAATGGATTCCGGTTTTCTCCTCTCCCTCAGCTTTTAGAAAACGGCTGCCTGGCATTCAGCCTTTTAAAGTTCCCAAACACCAGCCCAGCACAGTAAGCCACATACATTACAGGCCCCAAAAGAGAGTTTAGGGCAGGATGGGCCACGGATGATGGGATTTGCTGTGCCTTCACCCAATTTACTTCCCAGACAACACTGTAGCCCTACAAATCACAGACCAGGCCCAGAATTGACAGTAAGGCTTCATTAACTTGATTTTCCTGACTAGGCCTCAGTTAATGGGACATTCTGAATGGCCTGAATTAACAGTAACGAACCTTGGCACACAGAGCCCCTATGACCCATGCTTTATTCTACTGCAGTTTGGAGTAGGGAGGACCATGGATGATGGGACTTGAAGTACCATCACGGATTATGGGATTTGCAGTACTTTAACTCACTTCCTTAGAGCATTGTGGCCCAGGACCAAACTTGACACACAGAGATCCAATGGCCCATTTTACAGCCTGGAGCAGGTTAGGGCAGGATGGGCCTCAAATGATGGGATTTGCTGTACCTTCACCCGATTCACTTCCCACAGACCAGGCCCAAAATTGACAGTAAGGCTTCATTAACTTGATTTTCCCGACTAGGCCTCACTTAATGGGACATTGTGTATGGCCTGAATTGTCAGTAAGGCATCATTAACTTGATTTTCCCGACTAGGCCTGAATTGACAGTAACCAAGCTTGCCACGCAGAGCCCCTATAATCCATGCTACATTCTACTGCAGTTTGGAGGAGGGTGGACCATGGATGATGGGACTTGAAGTACCTCAACGGATTATGGGATTTGTAGTACTTTCAAACTCTTCATTTCCCACAGACCACTGCGGCCCTAAACAAAGACCGATACAGACTAAACTCGCCACACAGTGCCCCCATGACAGAGACTCCACCCTATTGCAGTTTAGAGGATGATGGGACTTGAAGTATCTCAACGGATTATGGGATTTGTAGTACTTTCAAAGACTTCATTTCCAACAAACCACTGCGGCCCTGAACAAAGACCGATACAGACTAAACTTGCCAGACAGCGCCCCCATGACACAGGTTCCATCCTACTACAGTTTAGAGGAGGGCGGACCTTGGATGATGGGATTTCAAGTACCTCCACTTACTTCCTGAGCCTGCTGCAACCCTCATCCATTGACTGATCAAGACCAAGCTTGGCACACAATGCCCCCATGACCCACTTTACATCCTGGTTCAGTTTGGAGGACAGTGGACCACGAATGATGGGACTTGAAGTACCTTTACTCATTTCCCGAGACTGCTGCGACCCTCATCCAATGACTGATCAAGACCAAACTTGGGACACAGAGCACCCATGACTCATTCTACATCCTGGCACTGTTTGGAGGGGGATGGACCATGGACGATGGGACTCGCAGTACCTTCACTAACTTCCTGAGACCACTGCGAGCCACGGAAACATCTGATAAGGACCAATGTTGGCACACAATGCCTTTCTCAAATAACCCGAGCAGGGCCGGGTCCCCAAGCTAGTCTATCTTCTATATAATAAAAGAGAATGTTTGTATGTATGTATGTATGTATGTATGTATGTATGTATGTGGCAGCTTTCTGATTGGTTGCCATTGTGGGATTATTTGCATAAAGGACTCTGACTGGCCAGTCTCAGAACTCCAACATTCTAAGGCAGCAGACAGAGGAGATTGGTTGCCACTGAGGGAGTATTTGCATAAAGGACCCTGATTGGCCAGCATCCAAGAATACAAGCCTCAACATTCAAACAACATGATTGGTTGCCACTGTGGGAGAATTTGCATAAGTTACTGATTGGCCATCTATATTCCAACATTCTAAGGTGACGCAGAGGGAAAAGGAAAGGCCTCAGGCAGTCACTCACTGCGGCACACAGCAATGACGGATCAGGACCACACTTGGCACACAGAGGCCCTATGGCCCACTTCACAACCTGGTGCAGTTTAGGGCAGGATGGGCCATGAATGATGGGACTTGCAGTACCTTCACTCACTTCCTGAAAACAATGTGACCCTCATCCAATCACCAATAAAGACCAAACTTAGCACACAGAGCCCCCATGACCCACACTCCATTCTACTGCAGTTTAGAGGAGGGCGCACCATGGATGATGGGATTTCAAATACCTCCACTCACTTCCCAAGCCCTCTGTGACCCTCATCCAGTGACTGATCAGGACCAAACTTGGCACACAAAGCCCCCATGACCCACTTTACATCCTGGTGCTGTTTGGAGGAGGATAGAACATGGATGATGGGACTTGAAGTAACTCCACTCACTTCACAAGACTGCTGCCAATCTCATCAAATGACTGATCAAGACCAAACTTGGGACACAGAGCCCCCATGACTCATTCTACATCCTGGTGCAGTACCTTCACCCGATACATTTCCCACAGAACATTGCAGCCCCTAAAAATCACAGACCAGGCCCAAACGTGGCATACAGAGTGCTCATAACCCACTCTACATCCTGGTGCAGTTTTGAGTGGGACGGACCATGGATGATGGGACTTGAAGTACCTTCACTCACTTTCTGAGACCACTGCGACCCTCATAAAAAAAAACCCCAAGCAAACTAGGCACACAGAGCCCACATGACCCATTTACATCCTGGTGCAGTTCGGAGGGTGGGCCACGGATGATGGGACTTGAAGTACCTCCACTCACTTCACAAGACCGTTGCCAACCTCAGCCAAAGACTGAGCAAGACCAAACTTGGCAGAGCCCCCATGACCCACTCTACAACCTGGTGCAGTATCGAGGAGAACGGACCACGGATGATGGGACTTAAAGTACCTCCAGTCACTTCCCGAGACCACCGCAACCGTCCTCCAATGACTGCTCAAGACTACAGTTGGCACAAAGTGCCCCGATCACCCACTCTACAGCCTGTTGCTGTTTGAAGGAGGATGGACCATGGATGATGAGACTTGAAGTGCCTCCACTCACTTCCCGAAACTGCTGCAACCCTAATCCAATGACTGATCAAGGCCAAACTTGGCACACATAGCCCTCATGACCCACTCTAGATCCTGGTGCAGTTTGGAGGAGGGCGGACCATGGATGACGGGACTTCACTCACCTTCCGAGACTGCTGCAACCCTCATCCAATGAATGATCAAGACCAAACGTGGCACACAGAGCCCCCATGACCCACTCTACATCTTGGTGCTTTTTGGAGGGGGATGGACCATGGCCGATGGGACTTGCAGTACCTTCACTAACTTCCTGAGACCACTGCAAGTCACGTAAACATCTGATAAGGACCAACCTTGGCACAGAATGCCTTTCTCAAATCACCTGGGCACTGCCGGGTCCCCAAGCTAGTCTATATAATAAAAGTCAATGTATGTTTGTATGTTTGTATGTATGCGGAGGTGAATGTGGCAGCTTTCTGAATGGGTGCCACTTTCACAGCCCTCTGTGAGCAAGACGGGTGATGGACCTGGACCAAACTTGGCACACATAACCCCAATGACCCCCTTTATGTCCTGGTGCAGTTTGGGGGAGGATAGACAAAGGATGATGGGATTTGTAGTTCTTTCAAACCTTTCGGTTCCCACAGACCACCAACAAAGACAAATAAACACCAAACTTGGCACACAGAGCCCCCATGACATCCTGGTGCTGTATGGGGGGAAGACAGACTATGGATGATGGGACTTGAAGTACCTCCACTCACTTCCCGAGACTGCTGCGACCCTCATCCAATGACTGATAAAGACCAAAATCAGCACACATAGCCCCCATGACTCACTCTACATCCTGGTGAGGTTGGGGGGGGGGGGGGATAAACGATGGATGATGGGATCTGTATTACTTTCAAACCTTCGGTTCCCACAGACTACTGCGGCCCCCAACAAAGACCCATAAAGAACAAACTTGGCACAAAGAGCCCCCATGACCCACTCTACATCCTACTGCAGTTTGGAGGAGGGTGTAGCATGGACGATGGAACTTGAAGTACCTCCCCTCACTTCCAGAGACCACTGCAATCCTCATCCAATGACTGATCAAGACCAAACTTGGCACACAGAACCCCCATGACCCACTATACATCCTGGTGCAGTGTGGAGGAGGATGGACGATGGATGATGGGACTTGAAGTAACTTCACTCACTTCCCAAGACCGCTGCGACCAGGGCCGTAGCCAGGATTTTGATTCAGGCCGGGCTGAGTTTGATTCGGGAGGGGCTGAGTCTGAGTAAGAGAGGGACTACCCTACCAAACCTTTTGTATTGTTATCCCAATAACCCCATGAATGTGGGATATAATGAGCATGGTGATCAGATCATGATATGAATAAACATAACAGTTTAAATAATGTACCAGTAAGGCCTTCTCGCGGACCACCCTGAGAATTTCGGGGGGGGCGGCTGAAGCCCCCTAAGCCCCCCTCCCTGGCTACATGCCGGGCTGCGACCCTCATCCAATGACTGATCAAGTCCAAACTTGGCACACAGAGCCCACATGACCCGCTACCCTTTCTGGTGTAGTTTGAAGGAGGGAATGGGACTCGCAGTACCTTCACTAACTTCTTGAGACCACTGCGAGCCACATAAATAGCTGATAAAGACCAACTTTGGCACACAATGCCGTTCTCAAATAACCCGGGTACGGCCCGGTCCCCAAGCTAGTGTATATAATAAAAGTCAGTGTTTGTATGTATGTTTGTGGGTATGTGGCAGCTTTCTGATTGGCTGCCACTTCCACAGTCTGCTACGACCCCCACAAATGACAGACCTGGACCTAACTTGGTACACATAACCCACAGGAACCACTTTATGTCCTGGTGCGGTTTGGGGTAGGATGGACCACTGATGATGGGATTTGCAGTACTTTCAATCACTTCAGCTCCTACACTGCAATGCCCACCAATTATGGGACCGGGCCAAACTTGGCACACAGAACCCCAATGACCCACTTGGCATCCTGTTGTGGTTTGGGGTAAGACGGGCCATGGATGGTGGGACTTGCAATACTTTCACTCACTTCGTGAGACTACAGTGACCAGCATTAATGACAGGCCTGGACCAAACTTGACACACACAATCCTCATGACACACCTCACGCCCTGGTGAAGTTCAGGGGGAGGATGGACAATGGATTATGGGATTTGCAGTACTTTCACCCGATTCGCTTCCCACAGAACACTCTAGTCCTCACAAATCACAGACCTGGACCAATCTTGCCACACAGACCCCCATGACCCACTTAACATTCTGGTGATGTATGGGAGAGGATAACCCACGGATGATGGGATTTGAAGTACTTTCCATTGCTTTGGCTGCCAAAGACCACTGTGACCTTGGACAATGGGGCTTGCAGTGCCTTTACTCACTTCCTGAGACCACTGCGACCCACACCACTGACTGATCAAGACCAAACTTGAAACACAGAGCTCCAATGACCCATTCTACATCCTGGTGCTGTTTGGAGGATGATGGTCCATGGACAATGGGACTTGCATATGGGAATTGTAGTTCACCTACACCCACTGAACCCAGATGAAATTGGATTGGACTAAACTTGGAGCACAGGCAAACAATGCCTTTCTCAAATAACCCGGGCATCGCTGGGTCCCCAAGCCGGTGTATAATAAAAGTCAGTGTTTGTGTGCGGTGATGTGAGTATGTGGGTGGCAGCTCTCTGATTGGCTGCCACTTCCACACGCCACTGTGACCGCCACGTTTGGACCTGGACCAAACTTGGCACACAGAACCCCCGTGACCCACTTTGCATCCTGCTGTGGTGTAGGGGAAGATGCACCACAGATTATGGGATTTGCAGTACCTTCACTCACTTCCTGAGCCCACAACAACCCCCACAAACAACGGACTTGGACCAAACTTGGCACACAAATCTCCCATGACTCACCTCACGCCCTGGTGAAGTTTGGGGAGGATGGACCACAGACGATGGGATTTGCAGTACCTTCACACTGTTCACTTCCCACAGAACACTGTGCCCCCCAAAAATCACAGACTAGGACCAAACTTTCCACACAGATGCCCCATGACTCACACTAATCAAGACAGCTGATTCAAGTGGCAGTGGCAGCATAGTTAGGGATTGGCAGTTCAAGCATCGGTCAGGCCGAATGCCTGCCTGAACAGCCAGGTCTTACACGACCTGTGGAAGGGCATCAAATCCCGTAGGGCTCGCGTCTCGGGTGGCAGTGAGTTCCACAGAACTGGGGCAGCCAGCGAGAACGACCTCTGCCGGGTGCTAGACAGCCTGTATGTTTTCAGTCCTGGGACCTCAAGCATATTAAGCCCCTCTGAACGCAGTGATCTTCTGGGTATATATGGGGTACACTGACGCTCCCTCAGGTACACTGGCCCCAAGCCATATAAGGCCTTGAAAGTCAAGACTAACACTTTGAAGGAGACCCAGAATTCAATTGGCAACCAGTGCAGCTCGCGCAGAAGAGGTGTTATGTGGGAAGATCTAGTGGCTCCCAGCAGCAAATTGCACCAGTTTGAGTTTCCGGATCGCCGACAAAGGTAGGCCAATGTACAGCGCGTTACAGTAGTCGAGCCTCGAGATGACCATGGCTTGGATCACCATGGCCAGGTCGCAACGGGAGAGATAGGGAGCCAGACATTTTGCTTGCCGCAGGTGGTAAAACACCGTCTTGCAGGCACAAGTGATTTGTGCCTCCATAGACAGCTGGGGGTCCAGCCGGACCCCAAGGCTCTTAACAATGGACTGCGGGCACAATGCCACGCCGTCAAGTGTTGGCAGCTGGCCTAGCCACAAGATCTCCGTCTTTGCCGGGTTCACCTTCAACTTACTGGCTCGCAGCCATCCAGTTACGGCTTCTAGGCAAAGTTGGAAATTATCGGGTACAGATTCCGCCCCCGGCGTCCATCCTCAGAACGAGCTGGGTGTCATCAGCGTACTGATGGCATTCCAGCCCGAAACTCCGTACCAGTTGGGCGAGTGGTCGCATGTAGATGTTAAATAACAGCGGGGAGAGAATGGCTCCCTGAGGGACTCCACATTGTAAGGGGGAGCCCTCGGAAACCATCCCTCCCCACTTCACTCGCTGCAGGCAGTTTTGGAGGAAGGAGGACAGCCAGCCAGTTGAGGGCTGTCCCCCTCACCCCCGCCAACGCCAGGCGGTGTGTCAAAAATTGGTAATCGACAGTATCAAACGCTGCCGTGAGGTCCAATAACACGAGCAGCGCCGATCCGCCTCAGTCCAGCTGGCAACTGAGCAGTCTGTGTTGGAGACCAGGGCGGTCTCTGTCCCATGCCCAGAACGGAAGCCGGACTGGAAGGGGTCTAGCCAGGATGTGTCATCCAGGAATGTCCATTGCTGCCCTCTCAATTACCTTGCCCAGGTACGGTAAGTTGGACACTGGGCGGTAATTGGAGGGAGCAGCGGGGTCTAACCCTGGCTTTTTCAGCAATGGATCACTTTCACAATGTTCTCAATTTATTTCATCTTCATTCTTTTTCAATTTTAAGTGGATGGTGGGTTCAAGATCCATATGGCATCAAAACATTGGTGTTTTCCTTCACAAAATTATAATCCATAAGGTGACATATTTTCAAATATAATCCGGATTACACTCAATGTCGGGTCGACGGTATTAAGCCATCCGTTTCGCCGTTTCCGGCTTCTTCGGGACCTGCCACATACTATCTATTGTCCAATCCACTGGTCCAATATCCAAAACATTCAGTCGTAGCATATATGTATGTGGACGCAGCCACTTTTCCATTCGGTTGGACCAGTAAGAAGACTATACTCTCCGGAGCTCCCCACATCAAACCGGCACTTTCAATCCCGTCTGTCTCCAAAGCAGGGACCGCTCTAAGATGTAACAGGTCACGGGCGAGAATAGCCACCCCCCCCCCCCCCTCCCGTTCCTATTCTGGTGAGTAACAGCGTAATCAGCGGGCACTAGCTCGTGCAGGCAGGCCTCATCGCCGTCTTGGAGCCAGGTCTTGGTAACACAACAGAGGTCGGCTCGATGGTCTGGAATGAAGTCCCTATTAGTTGCAGTTTTGTTCCTGGCTGATCGCGTGTTTACTAACACCAGAGAGGTAGGGAAGGAAATTGGAAGCCTGTCACCAGTGTGCCTCGGGATAGGACGCAGGTCAGAGGTATGCCGAGTCTCACCTTGACTAGGCATACAGTACCTCTCGCTTTCGGCCTGTGCCTAATGCTGTACTTCCCCATCCCAGAGATCACTGCCGCCATAGGGGCCATCATAGTCCTTATGGGCTTAGTTTGCAGCACGCCCCCTGAAAAGGGAAATCGGGGGGGGGGGAGCAGACCATTGGGGCTAGACACATTTGGCTGACTTGTGGCCCTAGGGCCGCTCATTAGGTTCTCAGGAAAGGCCTTAGCTGTGGTATGAGCCTTTGCGGGTCTGCCATTCCTTCTTGTAGAGAAGCCCACCCCCCAGAAGGTCCTGGACTTATAGCACCGTTTCTGTCGTCGGGGGCCTTGTTGGCCCTTGCTTGGGGGTTTGGTGCTCTTAGTGATAGGCCTTAAATCCCCCTCCCCCGTGTCCAATGGACAATGGGTGATGGGAGATGCAGTACCTTCACTAATTTCCTGAGACCATTTTGACCACTAATAATGACAGATCAGGACCAAACTTGACACACAGTCCCCATGACCTCCTACATCCTGGGGCACATTGGAGGAGGATGAACCATGGATGATGGAACTTGCAGTACCTTCACTCCCTGAGATGACTGTGAACCACACCAATGACTGATGAAGACCAAACTTGACACACAGAGCCCTCATGACCCACTCAACATTATGGTGCAGTTTGGGAGAAGATTGACCATGGACAATGGAAATTGCAGTACCTTCATTTGCTTCATGAGAGCACCACAACCCAAACCAATGACCGATCAGGACCAAACTTGGCACATGGAGCACCCATGACCCACTCTACATCCTGGTGCAGTTTGGAAGAGTTTGGAGCATGGATGATGGGACTTGCAATATCTTCACTCACTTCTTGAGACTACTGCGACCCACACCAATGGCTGATCAAGATCAAACTTGGCACACAGAGCCCCATGACCCACTCTACATTCTGTTGTGGTTTGGAGGACAATGAACCATTAACAATGGGACTTGCATATGGGAGTTGTAGTTCACCCATACCCATTGAACCAGCTGACAATGGATCTAGACTCAATTTGAAGCAAAGACTCTTTTTCTTTTTCTTTTTTTCTCTTTTTTAGGGAAGGATTTAGGATGCAGGGAAGGTAGAAGGGGTGAGGGTAGGGTAGGAAATGGGGTGGGGGGAAAAAGGATAAAGGGGAATGAGAAAAATGTGATTGGGTGTGAAGTAGGCAAAAAAGAAGAAAAAAGAAAAAAATATAAAATACAAATATAAAAATAAAAATAGAAATTGACTTCCATCTGTTTTAGAAGGTACTCAAAGTGTCTCATTTTCTCTACTTTGATTACATATCTTCCCTCTCTTATGGTATATGATTCTTGTCTCTCTTAAAATTTTCTTAATTATTTATTGTCAAATTCATTTTGTTTGTATTACTCTATATTCTTCAAAATCCTTCCAGTCTGTAGGTATTAATGGCTTTCCTGCACTTAGTCTCAGAAAAAAAGTCAATTTGTCCATATCTTTTATTTCCATTAGTTTGTATATTCAATCATCTTTCAATGGAATATGGTATGTTTTCCAATGTTTGGCAAAAGTTATTCGTGCCGCTGTAGTTATGTATGTGAAGAGAATATCTTCATTCCGGTTTAATTTAAGATCTTTATCTGTTAGGCCTAATAGATAGTATTCCGGGTTCAATAATATCTTTCTTTTTAGGATCTTTTGACTTTCTTCTTGAACATTTTTCCAGGTGATAGGTCTGAAAATAGGTAAACTAGAATACAAGACAAGGGCCTTTGCTGACGACATCATTTGTATTATTGAAGATCCAATAAAAAATATACAAACTTGGTTATTAAAATTGGAAGACTTCAGAAGGGTTGCTGAATTTAAAATAAAAAAAGAAAACAGTGATACTACCTAAAAAATATACCCAAAAATAAACAAATTCTACAAGCCAAAACAAACTTCCAAATAAAATCTAAAATCAAATACTTAGGAATCTGGCTAACAGCCGAAAACACCCAACTTTACAAGAATAACTATGAAGACACATGGAGAAACCTGAGAAAAGAATTTTCTAACTGAACATACCTGAATCTCTCCCTTCTTGGTAGGATAGCCATTATAAAAATGAATACACTGCCTAAATTATTGTATCTGCCTAAATTATTGTATTGGCGTCTGCTGTAGAGCTCCCTGTGGGTGAGCTCCAGCAGAGTCTCTCTGATTTCCTGCACACGGCCGGCTGGTCCTGTCGATCCCTCTCCGGGGGGATGACGATCGACTGCCAAACCCAGGGGGTCGTTTTGGGAGACCCACGGACACCGAATAAACAAATTTGGCTGGGGAAAGCAACCGGGCTATCACGGAGGACGCCCAAGGACGGATGGGTCGTCCGACCAGTGACGGCCTCCGGTGCCCGCCTCTTGAGGATGTTCGGTAGGAGATCGTCTATTAGAAGATCGCCCCCACTGACCCCCCTGATGGCGGAACAGCCAGCCAACAGGAGGCCCCAGACCTCTGGGCCATAGGGGGCTCAAAGAAGCAGCTCCCCATGGAGGCTTCGGCAAGCGGACCAGGGCCCTCCCGCTGACCAACTTGACCCCTGCATTTATGCTGAGCTGTTTGAGGAATACGACAAGCTCATGGCTCACGTCAAGGAATTTGGGGATAAATTTGGCGGACTGCTGGAGAATATGGGGATTCCCACTGCGCAGTTCCCAATTCTGAACCTGGAGTCCACCAGCCTGGATGACCCCGCGAGTCCCCCCACAAGCCAGGACCTTAGGTGGGATCAGTCGTGGGATTTTCCCACCTGTACCGCAGAGATGGGCCGGGAAAGGCCTGTCCCCTCAGTCGAAGACCCCTCAATCATCCCTGGAACCATCCCTGACCTGGCCGCCAGTGGTCCCCCCCTGACGAGGACCTGGGGTTGAGCCAGGAGAACCAGGAGGAAACAAACTCCGACGCTGGAAGTGAACTAGCCCAGACTGCCCACTTACCCTCAGTGGAAGAGCCACCCGAAGACCCTGAGCGCCGACCGGTGAGCCCTGGGGTCCCATCGGTGTTGGCGGAGTCGTTGCTGGCCGAGCTTGACATCTCGGCCGTTCTGGCCCCCCCTCCTGATGCCTGCCGCCGCCGCCGTCGTCCTGGGAGAAGTTGGGGAAGCCTCCTCGAGGAGGCAAGACCCAACATGGTGTGTGTCCTTGGAGACGCCCAGCCAGCCCATGTGCTGGGGCCTCAGGAAGAAATGCCACCTGGAAGTAGTCAACTCCCGGAAGTCCCGCCCTTGGAGGACTCCGCTCCCGGCGTTGACCTGACCAGAGTACAGCGAGGCCCCCGGAAGAGGAGGAGACGCCGCCGGAAGAGGAAGGAAGGCACCCGAGCTGCCCCACAGGCTACGGAATGGAGGCCGGGACCAGCCTCCCGCCAGATTGGCCAAAGGGACCGAGCTCGGAGAATCGATCCCCTTGCTGACGGGTCCAGAACGGAGAGGGCCCCGAAGTCGTTCTTCACCAGGACGTTTTGGAGCTCCTGCTACAAGCAGTCGAAGCTCCGAGGGCCTCACCGGACGATCAATAAAGATGTGAAGGACACTGCGCGGTCAGGCCGGGACTCCCAAACCAGACTCCCATATGGGAGCTCACAGGTTTTAACCCCCACCGGCGCCTTGGCACCGGCGATGGTATTGGGACATCCCTGCCTGCCTCCTTTCGATGGCAGAATGGGGCCTTAAGGGCATCGCCGCGGACACTCCCCTATTTCCTCCCTCCCTCCCCACCCTTTTGTTCTTCCCTCTGTGTTTTTTGTATATGTTGTTGTTCTGTTGCTGTAAATCGCCCGGAGCATCTATGATGGAGGGCGATTAACAAATATTAAATTCTATTCGATTCTATTCTATTAAATTCTATCTGTTTCAAAGCTTATCAATTATTCGGAACTTCAATTTTTTTGACCAATGGAACAGAGACTTAGCAAAATTCATCTGGAACGATAAGAAACCAAGAATAAAACATAAGATTATGATTGACAAGAAGTTTTTACCACATGTGGTGGTCGTGTACTGAAACCGCAATGCCTTTCTCAAATAACCCAGGCACCGCCGAGTCTCCAAGCTAGTATATCATATAAACGAAAGTAATAATAATTCTTTGTACAGCCCGAAATGTCAGGTAATTGAGATAAAGTGATCGTCAATCAGCTATCTTTATCTCAGCTCTTTGACCTTCACAAGACTGTGTCTTGAAGATTCAAAGATAAATGGACTCCATAAATCAGTTTTCAACAAAAGTGGTTCACTCTATTTACAAGAACTAATTTACAGCACAGTCTTGTGACCATTCGTTCTGGTCACATGTTGAAAGTATGCTGGAAATTGTCCTTCTTTTCCAGTTGGTACAGGTATTTACATAACTCGTTATGTAATAGAAGGATAGAGGCAGGGAAGGAAGGAATTTCTGATAAACACTGAAAAAAACATGTTAGCAGACTACAAAGCTGCAGCCTTTGACCCCTCAACCGCACTGTATAGGAATATATGAAAGACCTATGGTTTAAAACATTGAATAAACTACTACTATTGATATGATATAGTAAAATACAAGGCCTTGAAGAGAAAACAGAGCTCAGCAGGAAGGGGGAGAGAGAAGGAAGGAAGAGATATAGTAGTCATGGGTGATTTCAACTATCCCAATATTTGTTGGAAAACAAACTTGGCCAAGAGTACAAAGTCCAACAAATTCCTCGCTTGCCTTGCATACAATTTCATGGTCCAGAAGGTAGAAGAGGCAACAAGGAGATCAGCTACTCTTGATCTCATCCTAACAAATGCGGAGGACCTTATCGATGCAGTTGAGGTGGTCGGATCCTTAGGGGCAAGTGACCATGTGCTCCTGCAGTTTGAGGTACAAAGAAAGGCCGAAACTAAGACAAGTCAAACCTGCATTTTGGACTTTAGGAGAGCTGACTTCCAAAAAATGAAGGAAATGCTGAGCAGCATTCCATGGACACAGATACTAAAAGACAAGGGCGTTTTTCAAGAGTGAAATACTCAAGGCGTAATTGCAAACAGTGCCAACAAAGAGAGAAAAAATAGGACAAGTGCAAAGAAGCCAGAATGGACGTCCAAAGGACTTCTAACTGAGCTAAGACTCAAAAGAGACATGCACAAGAAGTGAAAAAGGGGAGAAATCACCAAAGAAGAATTCAAACAAATAGCCAACTCCTGTAGGGAAAAGGTTTGCAAGGCTAAAGCCCAAAATGAGCTCAGGCTTGCCAGGGACATCAAAAACAATAAAAAGGGCTTCTTATGTCAGTAGAAAAAGGAAGAACAAGGAGGCGATAGGGCCTCTTCGAGGAGAAGATGGGGCAATGCTGATAGGGGATAGGGAAAAGCAGAACTACTTAATTCCTTCTTTGCCTCGGTCTTCTCACAAAAAGAAAGTAATCTTCAACCTCAGCAAGATGGAGTGGGTGAGGGATTAGAGAACATCCACCCCCAAATTGGGAAACAAGTCATCCAGGAATCCCTGACTGCTCTAAACCAGTTCAAGTCCCCTCGGAACCGTTGGCAATAATCTTTGAGAGTTCTTGGAGAACGGGAGAAGGAGCAGATTGGAGGGGGGCAAGTGTGGTCCCAATCTTCAAGAAGGGAAAAAAGCACGACCCAAACAATTATTGTCCAGCCAGCCTCATTTCAATACCAGGCAAGATTCTAGAAAAGATTGTTAAGGAAGTGGTCTGCAAACACCTAGAAACAAATGTGATCATCGGTAATAGTCAACATGGATTTATCAAAAACAAGTCATGCCAGACTAATCCAATCTCTTTTTTTGATAGAGTTACAAGCTGGGTAGATGCGGGGAGTGCCATGGATGTAGTGTATCTGGATTTCAGTAAAGCCTTCGACAAGGTCCCCCATTACCTTCTGGCAAATAAAGTAGTCAAATATGGGCTAGGCAAAGCTATGGTTAGGTGGATCTGTAATTGGTTAAGCAGACGAACCTCTTCATCCTGGAAAGAAGTGCTGCAAGGTTCCACTCTGGGCCTGGTCCTGTTCAGGATCTTCATTAATGACTTAGATGAAGGGTTAGAAGGCATGATCATCAAGTTTGCAGACGACACCAAACTGGGAGGGATAGCCAATACTCCAGAAGATAGGAGCAGAATTCAAAACGATCTGAACATTAGGAAGAACTTCCTAACTGTGAGAGCTGTTCAGCAGTGGTGGAGGCTCCTTCTTTGGAGGCTTTTAAACAGAGGCTGGATTGCCATCTGTCGGGGGTGCTTTGAATGCAATTTTCTTGCTTCTTTTTAAAGGGTTGGTCTGGATGGCACGTGAGGTCTCTTCCAACTTTATGATTCTGTGAAGGAAGGAATGTTCTTATAGAAATGCATTCTAATATGTATCTGTCATAGAAATGCATTGTAATATGTGCATTTGTAGTATTTGTAATGTTTATGTGGTATTCATTATTCTGTAACATGCCTCTAGCCAACAGGAGAGGTGGGGAAGAAATGAAACTATTATTATTATTGAGACGGAATGCAATTTTCCTGTTTCTTGGCAGGGGGTTGGACTGGATGGCCCATGAGGTCTCGTCCAACTCTATGATTCGATGATTCTATAAATGCAAGCCGGCCCAAGCCAGACAAAGAACAAAGGGCCTACTTGCATTATAAACATAATGATAATTATAGACACCATAAATGCCAAGATAATAATGATAATAGAGCGCACCTTCTTCCCCTCCCATTCCCCAGGTCTGGTCCTGCGATGCTGGCATGGCCCACTGTCCACCCTCGGCCCTGGTCTGGAGGGGCCGCAGCCGCCTGTGGGGCCCTGGGGACAAGGCCCAGCTGGTGCTGCTGGACGCCCAGGGAGAGGTAGGGAGGGGGCCCAGGACCCTTTTCTCCCCCCTCTCCTTTGATCCCAAGGGGGCTTATTATTGTTTTTGCAGTTCATTTTTATTAAAGTGAGACTTAGACATGACATACACATAAGCACATAAACAGTCAATAACAATGACAGTAGGTGCACATTATTAAACCAGAAAATAAAAATAAATTAAAAACCCAATATCAGACATCTACCGTGTTTCCCCGAAAGTATGACACCCCCGATTGTAAGACGTATCGGGGTGTCAGGGGTCGGCTAATGTAAGCCGTACCCGAATGTAAGCCGTACCCCGCCGCCGCGTCACTCAGTCCCGCCTCCTCCCGGTCCCGCCTCCTCCGCCGCCTCCTCCTCCGCTTCCCCGCGCGCTTGCCTCCGCCGCTGCTGCTTGCCGCCGCCGCCTCCCCGCCGCCACTTGCTGCTGCCGCCTCCCTCCGCCGCTGCCTCCCCCGCCGCCACTTGCCTGCCGCCTCCCCCGCCGCCGCCTCCCCCGCCGCCACTTGCCGCTGCCGCCGCCTCCCTCCGCCTCGGTGCCTCCCCCGCCGCCGCCTCCCCCGCGCCACTTGCCGCTGCCCGCCTCCCTCCGCCTCCGGTGCCGCTTGCCTCGGTGCCGCTTGCCTCCGCCCCCGCTTGCCTCCGCCGCCGCTTGGCACCGCCTCCATAGCGGCCCCACGCCTGCGCCAGGTGCGGCTGCGCCGGCGCACTCAGGCCTTCTGCCCATGCGCGAATGTCTGCGCATGGGCGAAGGTACTGAGCGCGCGTCTGACGCAGGCGCGCTGACGCAGACGCAGCGCTGACGCAGCCGTGCCGGGCGCTCCAGGCCTTCTGCCCATGCGCAGACATTCGCGCATGGGCAGAAGGCCTGGAGCGCGCCAGCGCTGCTGCGCCAGCGCGTCTGCGCCAGCGCAGTGGCGGCGGGGGGAGTGGGCGGCGGGGGAGGCGGCGGGGGAGGCGGCACCGAGGCGGAGGGAGGCGGCGGCAGCGGCAAGTGGCGGCGGGGGACTGGAGGCGGAGGAGGAGGCAAGCGGCGGGTGGAGAAGGCGGAGGAGGAGGCGGCCAGGGGAAAGGCTTACTTTCGGGGTACGGTAATGTAAGCCGTACCCCGAAAGTAAGCCGTAGGGGGGATTTGGGGGTTCAAAAGAAAGTAAGACGCTGTCTTACTTTCGGGGAAACACGGTATGAAACACACAAACTTAAAAACATTTTCCCTATCACTTCCAGATCCCTCAAGTACGATTATACATTTCTTTATTCTATGTCGTATCTTTAATCTTCATCTTATACTTGGATGGTGCTTTCCTGCACAGAAGGAGAAGAAGAGGCACTCTGGGCAGCCTCCCTTCCCCCTCAAGGGTTCTATGATCCCGTGGGTGGGCACCTGTCGGGTGGGATTGGGTGGTGCCTTCCTCCGTGTGGTTGGGCTGGATGGCCTTTGGGGGCCCCCTTGACTTCCTGCACTCTTTGCCCCCTTTTCTCCCAGGAAGTTGCCACGAAAAGCCTGTCTCTGGAAAAGGAAGAAGTGGAGGCCCAAGCCTTTGGCGAGGAAGACCTCTTCCACCAGCAGGTAAGCCTGCCTGCCTGCCTGCCTTCCTTCCATTTATTTATTTACTATATTTATATCCTGCCTTTCTCAACCCCAAGGCGGCTTACAGCATAGGCAATAATTCAATGCCTTAAAAAAATATACAATTAAATAAACATTTCAATTAGAAATTTAAATGAAATTGAGAGCATTAAAACATATAAAACATTACAATTACAACTATAAAACCACATCTGCAATCATAGTCGGGCCATTAATCATTCTTTCCTTTCTTTCCGAGAGGGCATTTGCTTTCATTTCTGCTTCCTTTTGCCCTTTACTTTCAGGGGGACCCTCGGACCACTTCCAAAGGATGTGCCGTCATGTGACGAGAAGGAAAGAAGAAGGAAGGAAGGAAGGAGTGCACCTCCCCATCCTTCCGGTGTTTTCTGCGGCTGCCACAAACTAGGTTTGGATGAGTCGAAAGTCAGTAATGGGATATTCCTTGGAAAACTAGAGCAAACGTGTTCCATGTCGAAGGAGGATGCCCTCCCTCCCACAGAAAGAAATGATCATTTTGTAGTCGTCTATACCCATGGTTTTTTTTACTGATAGAAACAATGAGGAAATAATGTTATTGGTTACCCAATGTCTGGGTGGCCTGTTGGGTTCATTTCGTTTTCTGAGTGGAACCTTGTTTTGTACAACAGAATAATAAAAGGCAATGTATTTCTCCTTGGCCTCCTGTGCCTTTTTTCCTTCCTGCATGTTTATCTCCCATTCAAATGTTTAAAAGCAATGTTTTGCATTTGGAAAGATTAGTCGTTTACGAGAAATGTTGCCCAGAGGATGCACAACTGTATTTACTCAGTCTTCAAGGAGGCTCTTTCCGTGTCTTAAAACCCACCAGTTGACATCTCCCATAAACCCTTTCAGGGTTCCACCTGCTGGTGGAAGAGATCTTTCAAACTCAGATATGCTATTAAGCGATGCAAAACTGGTAAAGCACCTGGCCAAGATGACTTAATGATGGAGCAAATCAAACACTTGGGCCCCAAAGCTGAAAACTGGCTTTTAAATTTTTACAATCAATGCTTGGCACACAAACAGATTCCCAGACTATGGAGGAAAACTAAGATAATTGCCATTTTAAAACTTGGCAAAGACGCCTCCAATGCCAGGAACTACCAGCCTATCTCACTCTATATAAAGTATATGAGAGGACAGTACTAAATTGATTAGGACCTGTTGTTGAACCCCAGCTTATTGCACAACAAGCAGGTTTCAGACCAGGGAAAAACTGTACAGCCCAAATTCGTAATCTATCTGAGTACATCAAGGAAAAATATGAGAAAGGTTGCATTACTGGAAGAGTTTTTGCCAACCTTACAGAAGCCTATGTGTTGCAATCAGAGAGCCTTAAAGGAGCCAAGACCAATATGAGATAGAGTAAAGTTTATTAAGCGTCACAAACACTCAAAAAATGGCCAAAAGGACCATTAAACACTTAAACTTCAGTGTGAGGACGAAAACAACACAAAATAATGACCAAAACAGGCCAAAAGTATCTTCAACACAAAACCCGGATTATCTCTCCTAAAAACCCGCAATAAACTCAAAGCATAGCACAATAGAGAAAAAGGCACACATTGTCAATCAAGCATATGTCGTCATCAATGGGGGGAAAGGCAGAGAGCGAAGAAACGTCCAAGGTCGAAACGGGAAGGCAGCAACAATGTAGTCAAAACTGGTCCGGAGTCAGAGCGAGGAGAAAACAGCAGCGTAGTCAAACAGGTCCAGAGTCAAAACGAGGAGAAAGTGACAGTGTAGTTTAAATGGTCAACAGCAAGCAGGCAGCAACAGCATCAGCAGTAAGTCCAAGAATCAATCCACAGTAGCGCAGGAACACAGCACACAAGGCAGGTCACGGGCAGCAAAGCAACACTTTTGTCAGCGGCGCCTAGTCCAATGCGGGATAGCGCAATGGACAAAGACGCGGCTGCCATCTTGGAAGAGGATCGAGCGATCGGAGGCGCGGCCGCCATTTTGGTTCTCCTTGTTCCCTGTTGTTTCTGAGCTGTTGGAGTTCCCGCCGAAAAGGACAAGAGGGGTGGGGTTCCGGGGTTATCTGTTCAAGGATTGGCTCTTCGCCAGAGGGGGAGGGGCTCGGGAGTTTTGAGCAGGGATTTTGGAGGGAAGGCTTCAGTACGGTTTTTACTGCCTTGGATTAAGGACTCATAAAGCATTTCCTCAATACCCGAGTGAGTGTGATTATTGAGCGGCCTACCAACGCTCACAACTTTGCCCACTGCAAAGAACCCCTAATTCCAAGATCCCCTTTATTCACAAAACTTCATCAGAGCTTGAACGAACCAACGCCTCAGCATCAGTCCTTTCAGCTGCCCTTGCAGCTTCATGTGCAGCCCTTTGCCTTTCATGCCAAACCCTCCTCCTGCCGCGACTTAACTCACAGGCACACAAAACTAGTCAAAAATACTATGGAGCAAAGACACTAAATGAGTGCAGCAGACTATTTATTTATTTATTTATTTATGGCATTTTACCCCGCTCTTCTCAACCCCCGAGGGGGGACTCAGAGCGGCTTCCAAAAGGCATAATTTGATGCCTACATCACAATTGCAGTATAAAACACAATATAAAACCCTCCAGCATTCGACACTAAAATACATGAAAATACAATTATATTCACACATCCTATGCATTCACCTATGTTAAAAACAGTGTTCCATCCATAAAAGCATTGAGCCCTATTCACCAACTTTCATTTAAAATACTACAGTGCTGTCCTGTGCTACTTTGCGAAAGCCTGGTCCCACATCCAGGCTTTCACTCTTTCCCTAAATGTCAGGAGGGATGGAATTGATCGTATGTCGCTAGGGAGCGCATTCCACAGACGGGGAGCCACCACCGAGAAGGCCCTCTCCCTCGTCCCCACCAGCTGCACCTGGGAAGCCGGCGGGAACAAGAGCAGGGCCTCCCCGGATGATCTTAAAGTACGAGGAGGGACGTAGCGGCAGATGCGTTCGGACAAGTAAGCTGGGCCAGAACCGTATAGAGCAGGGGTGGGCAAACTGCGGCCCGGGGGCCGGATGCGGCCCTTTAGCTGATTCTATCCGGCCCGCCTAAGGGCCTCTGGCTTGCCTCCCCTGCCTGGCCTCTGCATAAAAATCTCCAGAGATGGGGACTATAAGGAAGCATTATTTTATTTTAGTGGTTTTTATTATTATTATTGTATAATAATTTTATAACAATAATAAAATAATATAATAAATAATATAATGTTATATGATATATTATAATTTCAATATATTATGTTTATATATATATACTATAATATAATAATTATGATATTAATACTAATAATATATGAATATTTCTTGATATATTAATATGTCAGCTCCGGCTGGTTCGTTTGTTGCCATAACGGACCATGCCGATCGCGCCATTTGATATGGACACTGCTTGGCGGGCTCAGGCCAGGCCCAGCCCTTTGATCTGCCAGATACCTTCCCGGCCTTTGATATGCGGACAGGCCAAATGGTCAAGCCTCGGAAGGAGGGACCCAGCAGGGGCGGGCCAGGGAGGGGGTTTGAGGGACTGTTTGCGCGGGCTTTCTTTAGTCTATCTTTGCCTAGCCTGGAGTAAGGAACCCAAATAAAGATCTATCCTTCAACCCAGCTTGGAGTGAGCCTGCTTTATTGGACCCCCCTTTCCGGAGCATTACATAAAGATAGACTCACCAACTTCTACGGCCGTGAAAACCCTCCGACCGTAACCAACCTTGAAGAGATGTCCCGAGCAGAAGGAAAACCCCATGGCGAGCTGCCTCTGGGGATTCTGGAAGAGGAGGTAGAGGAGGAATGGGACGAGGACGAGACCGAAGCCGGAGCGTCCGGAGGAGAACCGCAGGTGGTGGTGTCCGGGATGGATGGTGAGGAGAACCAGAACCCTCCCCAGCAGCCAAGAGACGCCAAGCGCCGCGCTGCGAAGGCATCCAACCCAGAAATGCTGCGGATGGAGTTGCAGATGTTCCAGATGTCGGAAGCGATGCAGAGGATGCAGTCCCAATTAGACCTACTGATGAGTAGGCCGGAGGAGAGGCCTTGGGGGACCCTGAACCCGCTCCCCCGAGGGAGGAGCCTGAGTCGGGGCCCGGGACAGTCTGGAAGGCCCTCGGGGGAGTGAGGTTCTCGGAAGAGTTTCGCCTACCCAGAGGGGCCGCCTCTACCCCCCAGCCTGGGTCCGGGGGACCAGAGCCAAGAGATGACGGGGGCTCGAAGAGACCTAAAGGTAAAGTTCGACGGGGACCCCCGCCAACTGTCTTATTTTATCACCAACGTCCAAAATTACATGCTAGATTATGGGGATTCGTTCCCCTCGGAGGCAGCCAAGGTGCGGGCCGTGGGGGCCAACCTGAAGGAGGCCGCGGCCGATTGGCTGATACAGTTAACAGACACTCAAGCGCCGCAACTGGGGCGGCTAGACACCCTGCTAGAGGCCCTGCGAGCCCGCTTTGGGGGACCCCCTAGCAGGAGAGAAAGCCAAGGCCCAGCTGAGGAAGATTTACCAAGGCCAGAGGTCTGTCTCGGAATACGCTTTGAGCTTCCGAGCCCTAGCGGGGAAGATCCGAGGCTGGTCAGAATCCACCATACTTGAGTGCTTCAAGGCCGGCCTAAGGCAGGACATTCTGGACTGGGCGTGCACAGGGAACTCCCGAGACCCTGGAGGACTGGATAGCCTCGGCAGGGAGGGTGGAGTGTGACATGGAGCAGATGCCCCGGCGCCACCGAGATGGCGGGAGACCCCGCGGGATGGGCGCGGGCCCATCGGGGAGGTCGGGACCAGCCCGGCGACCCTCACCGAGGCCTCGGTCAGCCAGCCGGGAGAGCCAGAGAGGGAAGAGAGGAGCCTGCTTCTCGTGCGGACGAGAAGGCCACCGAGCAGCGGAATGCCGCAAAAAAGTCCCCTCGCCCAAGGCGGAGCGGGCGCCGGAGGTCAAACCGGCAACACCGGCCAAAACCCCTGGCCGAGGCAAGGCAGCAGCGGCGGCGGAGACGGCGCGGGCACCCAGGCCCCTACGGGAGGCTGAGGAGCCAGAGCTGGAGGCGGAGGAGAGCGACTCCGAGTGGATGGCGGGAAACGACAACGATCTGCTGTAGACGCCCGACGGCAGATCCAGACCCCTTCGGGCGGTGAGTCAGATCCCCCTGGGTGCGGCACATACAAGCTGGACATCCAGGTGTGGGGCCCCGAGGCCAGCCAACCCATAGAGACTACAGCCATGATTGATAGCGGGTGCACCAGGTGCTTGATGTCCCCGGGCTTAGCAAAGCAGCTGGGGATAAAGCCCCAAGCCCTGATCGAGCAGATCTTATTCTCCCAGCTAGATGGGTCCCCGGCCAATGGGAAGCCAGCCACCCACAAGACAGGAGAGATGAGAGTCCAGATGGGGACCCACCATGAGGGCCTGAAATTCGTCATCTCGGCGATGGCACACCAGCCCATCATTCTGGGAGCCCCTTGGTTGCGCAGCCAGAACCCGCAAATCAATTGGGAGACGGGAGCCCTGCAGTTCAGGGACGGAGAGGCCTGGGCAAGGCTAGATGACCTTGGAGACGCTGGAGGGCCGACCCACGAGGGGGAGTGACCAGCTGCCGCCCCACCGGTAGTCCGATTGCGCAATCGAGATTGAACAGGCGCCAAGCTGCCCAGCCCAAAGCTATACGCCCTGTCTGAACCAGAAAGAAAAGCTCTAAGAGACTTTATTGATAAGAATATGGACAGAGGGTTTATTGAGAAATCTACCAGTCCAATGGCAGCCCCCGTCCTATTCAGGCCCAAGGCGGACGGCTCGCTGCGGCTATGTGTGGACTACCGAGGCCTCAATGCGATTTGTGCCTCGAACCCCTATCCGTTGCCCCTGATGTCCGAGATTTTGGCTCAGCTGGGGGGCGCGGGATCTTCACCAAGCTAGACATCCGGGAGCGTTTTACCGGATAAGAGTGAGGGACGAAGATTGCTGGAAGACCGCATTCAACTGCCACCTGGGGCAGTACCAGTTCCGGGTCACCCCTTTCGGACTCAAAGGCGCCCCCAAGATTTTCCAGCAATTCATCAATGAGATCTTCAGGGACCTACTGTACAAGGGAGTTCTAGTATATTTAGACGACGTTTTAATATACTCCAAATCAGAGGCGGAGCATGTGGAGATGACCCGGGAGGTGCTGCGGCGGCTGCGGGACAACCAGCTCTTTGTCAAGTTATCAAAGTGTGAGTTCCACCGACAAGAACTGGACTATCTAGGGTACCGCATCTCCACGCGAGGCCTGACCATGGACCCCAGTAAGGTGAGAGACGTGCTCGCGTGGGAGGCGCCGCGAACCCGGCGGCAGTTACAAGGCTTTTTGGGGTTCGCTAACTTCTATAGGCAGTTCATCCAAAACTTTGCTAAAATAGCGCTCCCCCTGACTGAACTATTAAAAACCAAGGGCTTGGGAGAGACAAAGAAAGCCAAGTCCCCCGGTGCGAAGCTCAACTGGACTTCGCAATGCCAGGAGGCCTTTGAGAGCCTCAAGCGGAGCTTCACCAGCCAGCCGCTGCTCAGGCACCCCCAGCCCGACAAGCCGTTCACGGTGCAGTGCGACGCCTCGGAGGCGGCTTACGGGGCGGTCCTCCTACAGCGGGACGGAGATGGGACCCTGCGGCCCTGTGCATACTTATCAAAAAAGTTCACGCCGTCGGAGAAGCGATGGCATGTATGGGAAAAGGAGTCTTTTGCTGTGCGGGCGGCGCTAAGCCACTGGAGGCACTTCCTGGAAGGGACCGCCCTGCCCTTCGAAGTGTGGACGGACCACAAGAACTTGCAGGCCCTCCAAACCCCCCAGAGACTCAACGCCAAGCAGCTGAGATGGGCGCAGTTCTTCAGCCGCTTCAACTTCCAGCTCAAGTACCTGCCGGGCCCGAAAAACGTGTTGGCCGACACGCTTTCCAGAATGCCTGAGGCCGACTACTCGGCGCCAGAAGAAGTGGGGACCGTGTTCTCCAAACATCAGTTGGGCCTGGTGGCCCGCACCCGGGCGGCAGATAAGGCCCCAAAACCGACGGTCCCTGGGACCCCAGAACTGTTAGCAGACTTGGCAGCAGCTTATGGGACAGACGCCTGGCTTAAGGAGCACCGCGGGGACTTAACGGAGGCTAAAGGCATATGGTACTACAAAGACAAGTTCTATGTTCCCCAGGGCCAGAGAGCCCCGGTCCTAGCCCAAGCCCACGATTCCACCTTGTCCGGCCACTTCGGCCTCACTAAAACTCTAAAGCTACTGGCCCGGCAATTCTGGTGGCCGGCCATGAGAAAGGGCACTAGTGACTACATAGCAGAGTGCGAAGTGTGTGCCCGAAACAAGCCCAAGACCGGCCGCCCGACGGGGCTGCTGCAACCGGTAGCCGATCCGGCCGAGCCCTGGAGCGAAATAGCAATGGACTTCGTTGTCGACCTGCCGCCCAGCGGCGGATACACCACCATATGGACGGTGGTGGACCTGTTCTCAAAACAGGCTCACTTCGTCCCGCTCCGTCGGCTGCCCACGGCCCCGGAGTTGGCTCGCCTCTTCGCCCACCACGTCTTCCGGCTCCACGGTTGCCCCGGCGGCGTGGTGAGTGACAGAGGACCTCAGTTCACGTCCAGGTTTTGGAAGGCGTTCCTGGCAGGGTTGGGATCCCAGCGGGCCCTGAGCACGGCGTTCCACCCGGAGACGGACGGCGCCACGGAGAGGGTTCAACGCACCCTACAGCAGTACCTCCGCTGTTACTCGACCTACCAGCAAGACAATTGGGCCGAGCTGCTGGACGTGGCCGAATACAGCTACAACAACGCCGAGCACGCTTCAACGGGGGCCTCGCCCTTCAGCATTGTGGCGGGCCGCGACTTTCCGCCCTTCCCTGCGGTGGCCCCAGTGACAGACCCGGAGACTCCGGCTACAGAGTGGGGAGCCAAGGTTGCGGCGGCCTGGCCGGCCATCCAGTCGGCGCTGCGGCAGGCCCGGGCCTCTTACAAGCTGTACGCTGACAAGAAGAGGGGGGCCCCAGCCAACGTACGCGGTGGGAGACCGCGTGTTCCTCTCCACCAAGAACCTGAAGTCGACTCAGCCGTCTCGCAAGTTTGCGAACAAATTTGTAGGGCCCCTCAGCGTGGTGGAGATAATTAACCCCGTGGCGGTCAAGCTGGACCTGCCGCACACCTGGCGCAAGGTCCACCCTGTGTTCCATGTAAGCTTATTGAAAAGGCTGTGTCCGACCGGAAGTGGTCCGCTGAGGAAGGCGCACCGGTGCCTATTATGGTGGGATCCCACACCCACTTTGAGATTAAAGACATTTTGGACTCTCGGCGCCACAAGGGCCGTCTTAGTTACTTAGTTAAATGGACTGCCAAGGACTTACACCCTGAGTGGGTGTTAGCACCCCACGTTAGCGCCCCGAGACTAGTTAAGGCTTTTCATGCTGCTTTCCCGGACAAGCCGGGGCCCTAATCCCCCCCTTCTCTTTCTTCTTTCCCTTGCAGGTCACCGTCTTGCGGAGGGGCGCTATGTCAGCTCCGGCTGGTTCGTTTGTTGCCATAACGGACCATGCCGATCGCGCCATTTGATATGGACACTGCTTGGCGGGCTCAGGCCAGGCCCAGCCCTTTGATCTGCCAGATACCTTCCCGGCCTTTGATATGCGGACAGGCCAAATGGTCAAGCCTCGGAAGGAGGGACCCAGCAGGGGCGGGCCAGGGAGGGGGTTTGAGTGACTGTTTGCGCGGGCTTTCTTTAGTCTATCTTTGCCTAGCCTGGAGTAAGGAACCCAAATAAAGATCTATCCTTCAACCCAGCTTGGAGTGAGCCTGCTTTATTGGACCCCCCCTTTCCGGAGCATTACATATATGTTAATATTAATGATGTGTAATATATAGTAAATATAGTAAGTGAATAAATAAATAAATAATGTAGATTAGCATGTAGTTCCGCCTCTAGGTGCGGCCCTCCATAATATTTTTTGGCTCTCGTGTGGCCCCTTGGAAAAAATAGTTGCCCACCCCTGGTATAGAGCTTTAAAGGTCAACACCAGCACTTTGAATTGAGCCCGGAATTGGACCGGCAGCCAGTGGAGCTGACACAACAGGGGGGTGGTGTGCTCCCTGTATGTAGCTCCAGTTAGTAGTCTGGCTGCCGCCCGTTGGGCTAATTGTAATTTCAGAACTGTCTTCAAAGGCAGCCCCACGTAGAGCGCATTGCAGTAATCTATTCGGGATGTGACCAGAGCGTGGACGACCGTAGCCAGATCAGACTTTCCAAGGCACGGGCGCAGTTGGCGCACGAGTCTTAACTGTGCAAAAGCTCCCCGGCCACCGCTGAGACCTGGGGCTCCAGGCTCAGCGATGAATCCAGGATCACTCCCAAGCTGCGAACCTGCGCCTTCAGGGGGAGTGTAACCCCGTCCAACACAGGCTGTAACCCTATGCCTTGTTCGGCCTTTCGACTGACCAGGAGGACCTCTGTCTTGTCTGGATTAAGTTTCAATTTGCTAGCCCTCATCCAGTCCGACACAGCAGCCAAGCACCGGTTCAAAGTCTGGACAGCCTCCTTGGTGACAGGTGGGAAGGAGTGACAGATCTGGACGTCATCTGCGTACAGATAACACCTTACTCTGAAACTCCGAATGATCTCTCCCAGTGGTTTCATGTAGCTGTTAAATAACATCGGGGACAGAACTGAACCCTGAGGGACTCCACAAGACAAAGGTTGCAGAGCCGAACAGGTGTCACCCAATAACACCTTCTGGGTGCGACCTTCCAGAAAGGATTGGAGCCACTGCAATGCAATGCAGTACCCCCAAGCCCCATATCTGCAAGGCGACCCAGAAGGATACCGTGGTCTACGGTATCAAAAGCCGCTGAGAGGTCCAGCAGAACTAACAGGGACACACTCCCCCTGTCGAGTTCCCGGCGTAGATCATCTACCAAGGCGACCAAAGCTGTTTCAGTCCCATGTCCCGGCCTAAAGCCAGACTGTGCCGGATCAAGATAATCAGTGTCTACCAAGAATCCCTGGAATTGCGAAGCCACCACACGTTCCATGACTTTGCCCAAAAAGGGGAGATTGGAAACTGGCCGATAGTTCACTAATTGAGTGGGATCCAGTGATGGTTTTTTCAACAGGGGTTTTATAACAGCTTGCTTTAAGCTGGTTGGAATTTTGCCCTCCCGTAAGGAGGCATTAACCACCACCTTCGCCCACTCTGCCAAACCCCCTCTGGCTTCTTTAATCAGCCAGGATGGGCAGGGGTCTAGGATGCATGTGGTAGGCCTCGCTTCCCCAAGGATCTTGTCCACATCCTCGAGCTGAACCAATTGAAACGAATCCATTAAAACCGGACAAGCAGATGCTCGTGTCACATCCCCAGAGACTGCTGTTAAAGTGGTATCGAAATCGGAACGGATCAGCGCCACTTTGTCTGCGAAGGCCCGAGCAAACTCCTCGCAGCGTACCGCCGAGCCGTCAGAGATCTCGCACTGTGGCGGATTTAGTAGTCCTCTGACGACTCGGAACAGTTCCGCTGGACGGTTTTTAGCAGCGGCGACCTTGGCCGCAATGGATGTTTTTTGTGCAGCCTTCGTTGCTGCGTCATACATCCTCAAATAAGAGACCAGACGCGCATGGGCTGATCCGCTCCGCTTCCGACGCCACACGCACTCTAACCTCCTCTTTTTTCGCTTCATCGCTGCCAGCTCCTCAGTAAACCAAGGAGCTGGTTTAGCTCGGTTACTCGAGAGGGGCATTCTGGAGCGATCGTGTCAATA
This sequence comes from Anolis apletophallus, assembly GCA_030556195.1. Taxonomy (NCBI): domain Eukaryota; kingdom Metazoa; phylum Chordata; class Lepidosauria; order Squamata; family Anolidae; genus Anolis; species Anolis apletophallus. The sequence continues at coordinate 54,840,582 of JARBWK010000011.1, read as the reverse complement.
GCCCTCGTCATCTCCTATCCCAGAGAAAGCTTGAGAGCCTCAACAGGGTCACTTACCGAGGCGGGGAAAATCCCCAAGAGCCGTCAGGAATCCATTCGGATCCATAAGTCTCCTGGGGCGGACCGTTCTAATGGGTCCACCACCCCTGCGGAGGTGGAAAGGCACAGTGAGTCTAAACCTGACCAGGTGGTGGTCAGTCCATGGCAAAGGAATGGTGGTCAATTCCTCCACTCCGCCACCTTCTTCCCATCCCTGACAGAAAACCAGATCTAGCGTGTGTCCTGCACTATGGGTGGGACCCGATATTAGTTTGAGACAGGCCCATGGTTGCCATGCGGCCATGAAGTCCCTGAGCCGCACCAGATAGAGTGGTCTCGGCATGGACGTTGAAGTCCCCCAGCACAATGAGCCGTTGGGACTCCACCGCCAGGCCCGAGACCACTCCGACTAGCTACGGTAGGGAGACTGTAGTGCAGCGGGGTGGTCGGTACACTAGCAGAATCCCTATCCTGTCCCGGTCACCAACCCTTAGGCCGACACATTCGAACGTGGTTGACTGCGGGATGGGGCACCTGGTCAGGGATGGAATCCTTATAGACCACTGCGACCCCCCTCCCCGCCGTCCCAGTCGCAATTGGTGCTGTACGGAGTAGCCCGGTGGACAAAGCTGAGAGAGATTAACCCCCCCAGCCTCGTCCAACCAGGTCTCCGTTATACAAGCCAGGTCAGCCTGTTCTTCAAGAATTAGGTCTTGAATTATTGCTGTTTTACCATTGACCTGTTGACCTGGCAATAAAGAGCACCACTTTCAACCGGGAGGGGCCGCCTTCCTGGGTACTC